>JAPQNM010000022.1:4185789-4192477 GCA_029783475.1 Metacarcinus magister
AGCTGTGAATGTAACAAGCGGATCATTTTAACATTCCTTTGTATATATAAATAAATATTAAGATGGGAAAGTAATTATGAATGAAACATTTATTTGCATCATTTTACTTAACAGATCCACGAAACTAATAATAATAACAATAATAATAATAATAATAATAATAACGATAGAAACATCCTCAACACAGCCTACCAAACACATCTTCTTGTCTAAACGCGTTGAACTTTTACCACACTCTACCTCGGCGATGTGCTCACCCTTACCCTCACCCACCCTCACCCCCATCCTCACCCCTACCCCTCACCCACCCTCACTACCCTACCAAGTGTGTCTTCAGAGGACAAAGGAACCCTCCCCCCCTACTCTCCCTTCCTACACACACACACACACACACACACACACACACAGGCGGTCACGTATTCTAATAATGCACAATCAACCGTTACTTCCCCGTCCCGCTAAGCTAAGCCATACATACATACATACATACGTACATACATAAGGCATGGCTGTAATGTGTGTATGTCGGAGTACGGTAAGGTATGATTCACTATGTAGAGTTGCGTGCTGTGGTGTAATGAATCACAGTATTACCAGAGTGAGTGTAGCTGTACTTAAACGGAAACAGCTTGATGATTGGTTGATGTTCGATATGATTGATTGAGTTAACGAGTCAAAGATGCGCGAACGTCTTTAGAGTCATTTTTCACACACACCCACACACACACGCACCCACACACACACACGCGCACATAACTGGAGGTACACATTCTAGATAACCAAGTGTAATGTTTGTATATAATTGATTCCCTTTGTTGTTTAATTGAGGATATCTTGTTCCTCTGTCCCTATTAACATTAACAACCAATTTTAATGTTTGTATATCTATCATTCCCTTTGCTATGTCGCTCATTTTATCTCTATTTCCAAGATGAAAAACTCGAATTGAAACATCACAAACATCACACAAACATATCAAGATTTATCACCCTTTTTTTTCAACATCATTTCGCACTGTGGACCTTTAACCCAAATTTCTATAACCGAACTTTACTAAAAACACGGGAATTCCTGTTAAATTTCGTTCACCTGTACTCGTTCATGTTCCAACAGGTGACCAGCAACACTCAGGTAACTTTACTCACGTCTTGAGAACGCACATGATACTCACTCTAGTTTTTCTTCCTCGCCAAACCTCACCAACCTATAACCCTTCCTATCTTGGCTCCTAAACAGTAGCCAGCTTCATTACAATATTGGTTTAGGTGCTTGTAGCCTCACAGGATGACGAAGGCGTGTGTTTGTGTGTGTGTGGTAAAGTGAGTCACCATTTCGTCACCGGCCGAGTCCTGGTTGCTGAGCGTGGCGTCACCCCCGTCACCTCCCCGTCAGTGGTGTCACGCAGGAGGCTGTGTGGCCGTCACCGTAACAGTTATCTTGTACTCACATGGTGCAAATTGTTGTTATCAGTGATTCAGAAGAAAAAAATAATGATAATATAGAGTGAAGAAAAAAGTATATTACTAATAATAGGTTATATATATCATGTCATTTCATACTGAAGCGATTGGTGTTCAGTTAATTTCATCATGGTTAAGAGAAGGATTTAAAAAGTTCTATTCTATTCGAGTCACAGAGTAGAAAAAAAACATACGATTACCTTATTATGCAGCACTGTCAGGATACTATGCAAAAAAAATAATAGATTTAGAAAACAAAAGAAAAAATCAAAATAAAATAAAAAAATACATCTACGTATATAATAAATGACAGTTGACTTTTTGAACGAACCACACGAAACCAGAGAGAGAGAGAGAGAGAGAGAGAGAGAGAGAATCATAACTTGTCTTCATTGCTCACTGTAGTAGAATCATGCACACCACATCATCGTCCTCCTCGTCATCTGTCTTGCCATCCTCGTCGTCGTCGTCTCAACTGGGTCATCAGGTCACCTCCTTAAATGAGTCACTTCTTGCATCCCCCATCTTGGTTTTTTTTTTGGGTGGGGAAGTGATTTCTCTTTTTATCTCTTCCGCTTGCTCTCTTTTTTCTTCTTCTTCTCTCTCTCTCTCTCTCTCTCTCTCTCTCTCTCTCTCTCTCTCTCTCTCTCTCTCTCTCTCTCTCTCTCTCTCTCTCTCTCTCTCTCTCTCTCTCTAGTCTTTTTGGTGATTTCTTTTCTTTATTTTCTCTCATTTTTAACCCACATCTTCTTTTTCGTGTGTGTGTGTGTGTGTGTGTGTGTGTTTGTGTGTGCCTGTGTGTGTGTGTGTGTGTGTGCCTGTGTGTGTGTGTGTGTGTTTGTGGGTGAGTATGAGTATATGTGTGTGTATATGCATAAGTGTGTGTATCTGTATGTGAGTGTTTGTGTGTGTGTGTGTGTGTGTTCTCGTAACACAACAAAGGTCTCACAGGACCCCACAAGGTGTTAACGGGGTGTCCTTGAGGCCTATCAAAGCGAAGGACTCAGGGTACTCTCTCTCTCTCTCTCTCTCTCTCTCTCTCTCTCTCTCTCTCTCTCTCTCTCTCTCTCTCTCTCTCTCTCTCTCTCTCTCTCTCTCTCTCTCTCTCTCTTTCTTTAGATAAGATACGTTGCAAAGCCTCGATTACCAATCTCACAGGCGCCCCTAGGAGGAGGAGGAGGAGGAGGAGGATAAAGAAGAGGAAGACAAATAGGATGAAGACAACATTGGAAAGAAGGACATAGAGAAGAAGGAGGAGGAGGAGAAGGACAAGGAGGCTGAAGGAGGATAGTAAGAGGAGAAGGAGGTGAAGGAGGAGAACAAAGCTAGAGAGGAGGGTAAGAAGGACCCGCTACAGAGAGGAGGAGGAGGAGGAGGATGGAGAAGGAGGAGGAGGAGGAGGAGGATGGAGCCTGGAATGAAGGGTAGGGTTGGGGAGGAAAGGATATCTTGGGAAGGCAGGAGAAAGTGGTAAAGAGGAGGAGGAGGAGGAGTCTGTTGAGAAAGAAGAGGAAGAGGAGAATGAAGGACAGAGAATGAAGGAGATAGGAGAGGAGAGTGAAGGAAGGAAGGAAGGAAGGGAGAGAAATAGACAGTTAGCAAGGAAAAGGATACCAGGAGATATGTAAAGATGGAGAGAGAGAGAGAGAGAGAGAGAGATGCTACGAGGAAAATGGTGTCATTCTTCATCATATTCTGAACTGCGTAAGAGGAAATACTTGATGATGACGAGGATGACGATGGTGATGAAAGTGATGACGTTGGTGATGATGATGATGATGATGATGATGATGATGATGATGATGATGATGGTGATGATGATGATGATGGTGATGTGAAGTATTGGTGTTGGTTCTTTGTTTTAGTGGTGGAATGGTGGTGATGGTGATGATGGTGGTGATGGTAGTGGTGGTAAGTGAAGGTGGCTGTTGTGGTGTGCTGTGTGTACGCGGATGTGTGTGTGTGTGTGTGTGCAAGCAGTGATTAGGTATGTATGTCCATGAGTGGGTGGGCAGTGGCGCGATCCGTGTGTATGTGTGTGTGTGTGTGTGTGTGTGTGTGTGCATGCGCGCGAGGCGTTCCCCCTCCCCCCCCTTGCCACCGCCCGGAGGTGACTGCCACGGCGGGAATGTTGGCTTCCCCCTGACCCGCCCACCGCGACCCACCCTCCACCCACCCTCCACCCTCCACCCAGACCCGCCTCCCTCTCCGCCCCTCCCACTCCACCACCGGCACCACAGTCCGCCCACGCCTTACGCCACTTCCACTGCCCTCTCTACGCTCTCTCCGCTCGTCTCTCTCTCTCCTCGGTCCTCTCTCTCTCTCTCTCTCTCTCTCCTCTCTTCTCTCTCTCTCTCTCTCTCTCTCTCATCAATCACATCACACACGATAGAGAGATGAGAGACAGAGCGAGAGAGAGATGAGAGAGAGCTAGAGAGCTAGAGAGCACTCTATAGCAGTACCGTGAGTTAATGTTTTCAGATGCATTGACTTCGCATGCAGCAGCAGCAGCACAGCAGCAGCATACATACAACTGGGACGGACTGCTCAACTGGAGGGTGAGGAGAAGCCTTCTGCTGTATTGTCCTTTCTCTTCACCAACGGCTGTACCAAACAGCTCGGATGAGGCCAGGTACGTGCGGTCTGCTTGGTGTCGTGTATGTTCATGTACATGTTCCTCCTGCCTCCTCCTCCTCTCCTCCTCCATCCTCCTCCTCCTCTCCTCCTCACACATACCTAGTGCTTTTAATCATCCTTCATCTTCCTGAAAATCCTACCACACCCCACACCACACGACACCCACAGCCACCACCACACCACCATCACCTAGTTCACCCCTTCACCCATTTCTCCTCCTTCGCTCTCGAAGACCTGGGGTGAATGGAAAGCGAGAAAAGCGAGTAAACAACAACACAGTAACGAGTGTATGATAATTGTTGGTGGGTGCGATGATAGTGGTGGTGATGCATGGTGTGTGAGGATTGGTGGTATTGGTGATGAAGGAAGTGACTTTGCGAGATCGTGAGATTGTTTAAACTTATTTCTCGGGTGAGCTTGTAATGAACAGGTGAAAGACAGAAAATAAGAAAGAAGTCATCTTTCGGTCCTGCTGCTCTCTCTCTCGTCTCTTCTATTCCTTCCTTACCTTCTCTCTTCTATCTCCTCTCTCTCTTATACATCCCATTCTCCCTTCTCTATCTTCTCTTTCTGCCCACCCGTCCTCTGACCATCTCCACTATTCCCTCTTCTCCTCTCTCCTCCCTTGCTCCCTCCCTGCACCCGCACCCTCTGTTCTGAAGTGTCCGTGCTTCGTCAGCAGCAATCATGTATCTCATCTGAAGTTATCCTGCAGAAGAAAATAACCAAAGAGAATGAGACAATGATGATGAGCCTAGAAGGAGAGAGAGGAGGAGGAGGAGTAAGGAGGAGGAGGAGGATGAGTAATGGGAGGAATTGAACTAGCAGCGGAAGGAAAGTGTTGAGCGCAACGAGGCAGAGAAGGAGGGCAGGTAGAGCAAGGATGGGCAGGAGCCACGGTAACGTCGCACGAAGCGGACGCATGGCATGACGTCAACTTAAGGAGGAGAGGAAAGACAAAGAAAGAGATAGCGAAAGGTGACGAAGAAGAGTATCAAAAAGGAGGATTAAAATAGATATGTGACAGAAGTTCAAATCTGATAAAAGCAAGGATTGTTGGAGAAGAAGACAGAACACCGATGCTACTACCTACGTACTACTTACTACTACCACACTAACAAGAAAGAAAGTAAGTACATATCACGAAAAATGAAGAGACGAAGGAATAGGAAGAGGCGGAGGAGGACGTGGAAGAGACAAAGGAAGCAAGCTCGTAATGTGTGTGTGCGCTACTAAGGTAAGTAGGTAAGTAGGTAGGGAGATAGTAGGTAGGGTAGGTACGTAGTAGGTAGTAGTAAGGAGGCGTAAGATAGGTAGAGAAAGGTGTACTGCCTTTCCAACTCTACCTTTATAGCGCGACTCACTGCACTGCCATTGGTCAATACATTTGTGGCGGCGGGAAGGAGCAAACAAAAGAATTGCCTTCCAAATTAGAGTTGCAGTGAGAGTAACGAGAGGGGAAGGAGCTGGTCTGTGCGAGGGCGTTTGTTGGCACTGACAACATTCACTTTGGGTCGTAAATTGAAGCTAAAGGGAGAGTTGCAAAGAAAAGGAAAAGATATGATTACATTTACGCTCCTTTACGAGGAGTAGAGAGAGTAGTAGAGAGTGAGAGAGAGCGAGAGAGAGAGAGAGAGATGAGAGAGACGAGATGAGATGAGCGAGAGAGAGAGAGAGTGTGCAGGGTGCTTCCCTCCGGCGCGCGTGACACAGGAGGAGGAGGAGAGGAGGAGGAGACACCCAACCAAATACCACCTGGCTATTCTCTCCTCCCTCTTTCCATCTCTCCCCTCACGGCCACCTTCCCCATTCGAACCTCATCATCTGTCCTCCTTCTCATATCGCTTCTCTCTTCCCTCTCTGCTTTTGACCTCTCCTCCTCCTCTTCCTGTTCCTCTCCCTATCTTCGCGTCACATATATCTCTTTCCCTTCATTCTCTCTCTTCTCTCCCTTTCCCTTTCCTCTCTTCTCTCTTTATATTCCTTTCCTTTTCCTTCCCACTCTTTCTTTTCTTTCCTTCTTGTCCCTATTTCCATTTCCTTCCTCGTATCCTTCCTTTCTCTTCCTCGTTTTCGTACCTTACTTTCATGAACACCGACGACAGACAGAGAGGCAGCGACACTACAGACAGAAGAAGAAGATGAACAGAGAGAAAAAGAGAGAGAGACGAGAGGGGAAGAAAAAACGGCAGATTTGTCGATATCTGCGAAACAATATATAATCTTGTGGCTTGGAAACAGTAGCTGTCTTTCGCGCCAGTCTTCGCGACGTGACTCTAGTCCAGTGGCCCCTTGCCTTCTATAATACATACCTTCATTCCCCATCAACAGTCAACAAAAACCACTCACCCCCATCCATTCAGCCCCCACTCCATCACGCCCATCACCTCCCCACCTCCCCAATCACCCCTCTGTCATTTCAAGTTTTCAGAGAGGGGATGTTGGGGGCTTGGGGGGACGGGGGGAAGGATGAGGTGTGTGTCCGGTCAAGGCTGAGGGTATGTTTTGAAAAGGGTTGAGATTTATAGGGGGAGATGTTGAGTGATAGGGGGAAAAGAGGGGGATGTGTAGGGGAAAAAAAGGTTAATGAA
>JAPQNM010000022.1:4192577-4225077 GCA_029783475.1 Metacarcinus magister
TGGCAGGCGTGCCGGCCGGATACTTGGTGACACTAGCGTGTGCGATGGCAGGTGCGTATAACAAGTTACTTGGGGAATTCGTTACCAGTGTGGTGCAGGTGTACAGTACTTTGTAGAACCACATTGTTGTGCGCAGAGGTGTAACAGTACTTGTATGACAGCTGTGTGTGGGCCAGTTGGTACAGTACTTGTGAATTCGGAGTCTGTTACAAAAAGCAATCACAATTTTGTACATCGACAATCCACTTTTTCAGTAATTACAACGTTCACGCGATCTTCCACTTAATTCTCCTCATTAATATATCTGACAAACAAAAATAAAAATGTTTTGCAAGCATCCGATGCATGTCCCTGTGGTGATGTTTGGTGTTGTTGGTGGTGACCGTTTTTATGGGAACTGGTACCGTGGTACTCGAACGCCCACGTCAGAATGAACTCAGTGGTGCGAACACTACTTTGGTGACACATGAAAAGTTGTGTGTGTGTTCCTTCATTTTCATCTTCTTTTCCTCCTGGGGAGGGTGGGCGGGAACCATCCTGGATGCCTGCCTGGACTAGTACTACAAGGTAGGTAGTAGAAAATTGACTAAACTAAATAAAGTAATCGCTGACGAGAGAGCACAGGGGGGGGGGGGGGGGGGGGAGGGAACAGGGGGGAGGGGGGGAGAGAGATGAGAGAGAGAGAGGAGAAGAGAGAGAGATGAGTACAGACAGACAGACTGACAGACTATAGCAAATAGGTTGACCAGGATGGAGTTGTAATTACCGAACTGCCGTCACTGGTTTCGGTAATGACCGAGTATACAGGGAAACAGACTAAACAAAACAGACAGAACAAACAAACAAACAAATGAGTGATACAAACAAACCAAAATCCTGTGACGCTGCCGCACCTGCCCCATTTAGGTTCCTTTCGGCGTTGACAGGTAGATAAAGAAAATATGAAGAAAAACAATCATAACATCAACATACATACATACATGCATACATACATACATTACATAATAACATCCATTACATATGAACAAATGGCGTTGTGTGTCCTAGAAAATTAATACTCTTTTCTCTCTCTCTCTTTGTTATTTTTTACGTATATTTTTCTGAGAGAGAGAGAGAGAGAGAGAGAGGAGAGAGAGTAGCAGGGCAGTTAGAAACCGAAAATTAACTGTTATTTCCTCCTGAATCATCGCCTCTCTTCCGTGATGGTCCATGATTCTCTCTCTCCTCTCTCTCTCTCTCTCTCTCTCTCTCTCCTACTTCTCCGTAGTCGGTCTCTCCTCCTCCCAGACTCTCATCTCTCTCTCTACATCGCTGTTACCTCACGCTCTTAATATCACTTTGTTGACCTGCTCATTCCTGCTCCACACCTCCTCCTCTCAGCCCCCGCCTCCTCCTCTTCCTCCTCCTCCTCCTCCTCCTCCTCCTCCTCTTCCTGTTTCCTCTTGCCACAAGGACACTTTCCGTCTTGCGACCTTCTGTCCACTCATTCGCTTAGGGAGAACTGTATAGAGGAAGGGAGGAAGAATTGAGAGAAGGAAAAAGCCATGAACTGGGGTAGGAGGAGAAGGAGAATAGGAGGAAGGGAATGAAGAAATGATAAAGAGAGTGGAATATAAAGTACAAAAAAAACGTTAGAGAGAGAGGAGTATGAGGAGAGAGAGTTACAGGAGATAGTGAGGACAGCGAGAGATAGACTTAATGTGTGTGTAACGTAATTTGCTAAGATAATTCATATACCGTCCACCCTGGTTTTTGTGGAATTAAATTAAGACCAGATCAGGCAAAGGTCGAATACATTTTTCACAAACGTTTATGCTCACGTCGTATGCGCAAGAATTATTACTGAGGGGAGACTGTGCTAGGCTTTGGGAAGAGGAAGAGAACACGATTGTTTTCAATCTTGTACCACCACCACCATCACCACCACCGACCGACGCGACCACCAATACCACTCCCTATCACCAACACTCAATATTTACATTCGTGTTGGTTGTGTGTAGTAATATGAGTTCCACTGTATACGTGTGTGGAGTGACTGATAGTGGGATGGGTGAGTGTAGGGTTGAATGGCATACATATTCACCGCTTCACACCTGTAGTCTCTATCAATGAACGTGAGACTCCAAAACCCAGTATCGTCTGAGATTTATGTGTCTAGAGGCTCTATCGACTTCAGCCTTAATTGGCGGGTAACTTAGCAAGCGAAAAAAATTAAGTGTTGTCTATACGCTTTTGTTAATATTTTTTTTATATATATATACTGTCCTAGTTATATGTAGACTTATCACTGTATATTTATTTATGTTTTATTAAGGTGAAGGAAGAAAGAGCCTGTTGAGGTAGTTGAGGAAATGATAATTTTCCTTCATCTCTATATTTCTGTCACTTTACCTACACATTTTCTATGCATCTTTTATTTGCTTTTGCTTATGAAGGCGTTTAACTCACAAGGCGTCAAAGGAAACGACCACTGAGGTACCTTAGGTTGTGTCTGTCTTAGTCTGTCTGGTGTTCTGTTTGTGTGTTCTGTGTGTGGTCTGAGTTTCTGTGTATTGCCTTCCTGTTCTCTCCTTAATTGTGCTGTCCTGGTCTATACTTCTTGTCTATCTGTCTATCTGGCGGGCATGTTGCAGGCGGAGGGAGGAATGTATGAAACGGAAAAGGAGGGAAGACCGAGGGTGGGGAATGTTAGTATTGTTGGTAATTAAGGAGAGTGAGGGGGTACACACACACACACGACGCACCACACACACAACACACGCACACACCGACCACACACCAACGAGGGGGTTTTAGAAATGGTTGTATCGTCACTGACCACGTACTTACTATAGGTTCAGGTAGTAGTGTGGCTGGACACACGACCACATACCTACATAGGTCACGATGATGTACATAAACAGAGACCATAATGATGCCTTTGTGTGTTCGTTACATTTGGTGTGTGTGTGTATATTTGTTTGTGTGTGTGCGTGTTAATTATAGAATTTTTGTTTTGTGTAGCACTTATGATTTTAGAAGTCCTAAAACCTTCTCTCTCACATCGTCTCAGTCTCTCAGTCTCTCCTCTCTCTGAATTTCTCTTTCCTTGTCGATCACAATCTCTCTCGTTCGCTCTCGTCGTCATCTCTCTCTCTCCAATCGAACACAACGCACCGACGCCACCTTCTACCCGTGAAGTTAGGAGACACCTTCGCTTCCTCCTCCTCCTCCTTCCTCCTCGGCTCCTCCTCCTCCTCCTCCTCCTTCCTCCCTCCTCCTCGCCATATAGCACAACAGAGGCTCTCCGTAGATGGAAAGAAGTTAAGGGAAGAGTAACGAAGGTTTGCACGAGACATACCTATTAATTATACCCACCTCAATCACACAGCACAGACATACACACATATACATTTAACTACATACAGTACGGAATACCCCTACCACCTAGAGTCCGTCCTCCCTTCTACATACGCTATACTATTTACTTACTATACTTGATATTTATTGCCTCTATACTAGTTATCTTTCTTGGTATTTTTATTATTTTTTTGCTTATACCTGTGTTTATTTAATGCAATGAATAACAGAGAGAGAGAGATAGATAGAGATATGAGAGATGGAAGATAGAGAGGAGATATAGAGAAGAGATGCAGAGAGAGGAGAGATCCGCAGAATAAAAAGCTAGACCGAGATAAACAGACATATAGACGGATAGACAGACAGACAGACAGACAGCAGGTAACAACGTATTGCAATAGGTCAATAGTCATATAGAATATTGATAAAGTAAATGATAAGAACAAATTTGAACCAAAAAAAAAAATGAAAACATAAAATGAAAAAAAAATGAAAAAATGAAAAATGAAAAAAACAGAAAAAAAAAAAAAAAATTACAAAAGAAAATGAAAAACAAAAGGAAAATGAAAAACAATAAAAAAATGAAATAACCAGTAAAACCCAAAAACAAAACGAAACAATGAAAAAAAAAAAAAATAATAATAATAAAAAAAGCGGCTCAGTCAGTATTTGAGTTATGTTTTGTTGGTGGCTGTGTTGTGTTTCTGTTGTGTGCTTCGACAGTGATGAGAGTATATATTGAAGAGCAAGAGAAGAGAGAGAGAGAGAGAGATATGTTCCTAATCAAAATGACAGTTAGATTTTTTAATTTTTATTTGTTTATATAATCCATCCTTCTCATAAGTTTTCTCTTGCTTACTGCTTTTGTTTTGTATTAATAGGTGTGTGTGTGTAGTGTGTGTGTCTCTCTCTCTCTCGCGTCGGTCTCTCTACTCTCATGTCTCGACTCATCATCAGTATTCGTCTCTCTCACTTCTCTCTCTCGCTCTCGTCAGTGCCTCATCGTCTCTCTCATGTCTCGCTCTCTCTCTCTCTGTACGATAAATAGAGATAAATATGAATAATAGGTAATAAAGCTCTCACATCACGCGTCCATTTACGGTACAGACAAACTATTATTTATTTCATTTGTAACTGCACGTGTAGAGACATTCATAGATGTGTAACGTATGTATGTGTGTGTGGTGTGTGGTCATCCACCCACAGCTGCAGCATAGGTACCCTGCATGTGTGTATGAGTATATGAGTAGCGTGTGTGTGTGTGTGTGTGTGTGTGTCGAGTCACCAAAAATAACTTTACGCTGACGTCCACGCCTTCAGAGCGCATATTGAAGGGCGGGGACCAGGGAGAGAGGAAGGAGCTAGGAGCAGGAGGAGAGAGGAGGAGGGTAGGGAAGGGGTGCGGGGAGAGTCATGACAGTTTGCAGGATAAACTGTGTTGTGCGTGTGCCGTGAGGAGATAGAAAGATGGAGGGAGGGTGGGAGGATGAAGGACGTGAGGGACAGAGAGAGTGACAGGTAGGGGAAGCGTGAGGAGTCGGATGAACAGAACACAGGCGTAAGGGCAGAGCGTAAGTGGAAGACAGGGATAGGGACAGGGGAGCAGACTAGCGAGACTTGCCCGTGATTGGGAACGAAGGACTGTAGGAGCAACGCTTGGCAACAACTCTCGCAGTCGAAGTCGCTGGCGTCTCGTCTCTCGTCTCTCCGATGCAGCGCCGAGATCTGTGTTCGACAGCACTCTCTACGGTGAGCGCTCTCGGGATATCTGCCGATCTCGGGCGGTCTCTCTACCTCGTCGACTCTCTCTCTCACACTCATCGCTCTCAGTCTGCATCTCTCTCTCTCTCTCCCTCTCTCTCGCACTCATAGAGCGACGTCTATAGAAAGTAAAATATCGTGGGCCTTCAAAATGAGCTAGTAGCTAGTAGTCAGTAGTTGTAGTAGTACTGTAGTAGTGATCAGTAGCAGTGGTAGTAGTAGTAAATGTAGTAGTAGTAGTTGTGTTGTAATATATATAGTAATAGCCTTCCAAGATCAGTCATAGTATCAACTTATCACAATTATATCCATCATCATCATCAGCATCATCATCCATCATCATCATCATCATCATCATCATCATCATCAATCATCATCATCATTGTTAACCACATTAACGTACATCTACCATCATAAATTATTGTCATTATCCTCAAACAAAATTTCAGTTCCTCTACATTTTTTTCTCATTTTTTTCAACTTCCAAAAACCCACTCCCTCCCTCCCTCACCCCTCCCTCCTTACACCATCCTCTTGTGGTGCTTGCCTGAGAATGAGTGCGGAGGGAGGGGGGGGCGTGGGGAGGGAGGGAAGGTCGCGCAGTGGATCCCTTGTCAACAGCTGTGGTACCCCTTAATCCCGCCTCCATAGCATCCCTAACCCCACCTTTCTCTCTCTCTCTCTCGTTCTCCAATCCTCTCTCTCCCTCTCCTCTCTCTCTCTCTCTCTCTCGCGTATGGTCTTGGTCTTCCCAGTTCAGTGCATCTGATAATCAATCTTGATTTCGGTCGTCGAGCATCTTCTTCAGTCAGTCTCTCGTCGGGAGGGTCGTCTCTCTCTCTCTCATAGTTGTGTTTTATGGTGTGGTGATAAACCTTGCAGTAGTGTTATCAGTAAAACTTCATATATTATATTGTATTTATTATATATATATATATAATATATAAATAGCAAAGTAGTATAACAGAGAATAATTATATATATATTAATATCTAAGTAACAGACGAGCTAAAATGAGACGAGAAGATATAGGAGAAAAACATGAGAGACGGAGGATGAAGCGAGCACAGCGTATGAATGAGAATGAGCCATGTAGAAAGACATGAGGAGAGAGAGACGAGAGAGTACATAGTGCGCATGTGATGCAGGTATGTACAATGGACAGGTGTTTAATAGAACAGGTGTGCAACTAGAGATAGTACTTGCAGACGAGAGAGAGATAGAGAGACGGAAAAACACTTGGCAGTGTTGGTGGGTCTGTAGTGAGGAGAAGTGAAGCTGTAAGTGGAGGAAGAGGCAGGATATAAAATAGGGAGGAGGAGGAGACGGAAGGAGCAGGAAGGATCAGAGACAATCGATCCCCGGCGGGCATTAGTACGTAGTATCGGATGAGAGGAAGGAGTAGCAGGAGGACTAGTATGGAACCTTCCACCCTGCGTGTCCCCTAGTTCTGCGTCACCTCTACTCACCGTCGCGTCACCGTCGGTCCACCACTGCACCCCGTTATCCTGCGTCGTCTGCTTACGGGAACCAGTATCAGAGAGAGAGGAGAGATAGAGATAGGAGAGAGAGAAGCACGATAAGATGATAAAATTCCTTTTTTCTGTTCCATAATCGTTAGTGAAGAAAAATGATCGAAAAAAACAAAAAAATGAATAAGAGAGGACGGTTTGAAGTTGCGTGTATTTCTCTTTCTGGAGTGTGTGTGTGTTTATTATGTTTTGATGGTGTGCTGTGTGTGTATGTGGTGTGTGGGTGGGTGTAATGTGTTTTACGTGTTTGAGTTGCGTACAAATGTGTTAAGGTGTAAGGTAGTGTGGTAGGTGACTGTAGTTTGTTCGCCGTGTCATAAGTGTGTAATTGTGTGTGTGTGTGTGTGGTGTGTGTTTGAAGTCTCATCATGTATAACACAACACAGCGTTCTAGTCACTCTCTCCTCTCCTCCCTCATCTCTCCTCCCTCATCTCTCTCTCTCAATACTCACCTCCTCTCTCCATCTCTCTCCCCCCCAACACTCTCTCTCTCTCTCTCTCAGCTGCTCCACCTGTTATCTCCTATCAACGTTTATCATGACCAACGCTTAACTCACCGACAACCACACCAAGGAAGCACACACACCACCTCCCCCGCTTGCCTTGCACCACACCACACACACACACACACACAACAACACAAACCACACACCACCAACCACCCTAAAAAAAAAAAAAAAAAAAGATTTGTAACACCCCCGAAAGTTACAATAGCAGTAACAATAAATAAGGGTGGAGCAAGATGAAGGAGGAAGAGGAAGGGGACCCAATGAGGAGGAGGAGAGGGAAAAGGAAGAGGAGCAAGGTGTGCACGGCGCCAGAGTGTTGGTTTGCATCGGGAAGGGCAGCAGTTTGTATTTTGGTACGGCTGGGTGGGAGAGGGTGAGGGAAAGGGAGGGGGTGTGGTACCTATTTTTTGGCAACAAGTGAGGGACGTAACGAGCTACAGAGAGAGAGATAGAGAGAGAGAGAGAGAGAAGAGAGAGAAAGGAGAGATGAGAGAGGAAGAGAGAGAGAGAGAGAAGTAGAGAGAGGACAGACGGGCTCAAAACCAAAATTGAACGTGAATGGAATTGTGTGATTTTATTTCAATTTCGTTTGGGTGTTGTTCTGTTTTGTATGTATTTCGTCTCGTCTTTGGTGTTTTGTTTGTTTGATTTAGAGGTTCTAATTATGTCGATGTTTTTCATGTTTGTGTGCCAAATTTTGATATTACACACACACACACAACACACACACACACACAGAACACACACACACATAAGATAATTAATAAGTGGGTACCTTCAATATATTAATACCATTGTCCTCTTCCTTACTGTACTCCTGGAAAGCTATAACCACTATGTCCCCTCACTTCGAACCTTCCTTCCTTTTGTTGTCCTATGACTTAACTTCATTACCGTGCCTGTTCACTTTCCATCTGTAATCATCATTTATCATTTTATTTTATTATTATTTCTTTATTTATTTCTCTTTATTTTCCTTATGCTTTTACTTAAATCACCTCCCCATTCATTTTCACCTGTTTCTCCCCACTTCAATCACCACCTTTACCTATCTATTCCCTTTAGATCATTTCAACTTATACTCATCTTCTGACCCTCCTCCCAATAACCCTCTTCGCCTCCCCCCGTCCACACACACACACGAAAACATAACATGTTTTTAGGATGATACAAGTAGAGATATTTCAGACGAACGAATTTGATCGCAGTAAAACCCATTCACTCTGGACTTGATTTATTGTTATTTTTTTTACATATATTTTTTTTTTTTTTATTGATCAAATGGCGAATGAATGGTATATATTAATACTAAAGAGAAAAATAATAATACCTAGGAAGAGACATATGAGTAATAAAACGATATGGTAATAAAATAATATAACCATAGTAATAAGTATACCAAACACATGTCCAACGATAGATAATGAAACAAGCTTAATGATTAGTGTGAGTGTACGAAGCTGTGAATGTAACAAGCTGATCCATTTTAACATTCTTTTATTTACAATAAATATTAAGATGAGGAGTAATATATGAATGAAAACATGTTATTTGCATCACATTTTCTTAACAGATCCAACGAACTAATAATTCCCATAATATAATAAATACTAACAATAATAATATAATAATACGATAGAAACATCCTCACACAGCCTACCAAACACTCTTCTTGTCTAAACGCGTTGAACTTTTACCACCTCTACCTCGGCGATGTGCTCACCCTTACCCTCACCACACCCTACCCCCATCCTCACCCCTACGCCCTCACACCACCCTCACTACCCTAGCCAAGTGTGTCTTCAGAGGACCAAGGTGAACCCTCCCCCCCCCACTACTCTCCCTTCCTCCTACACCACACACACACACCAACACACACACACCCAGGCGGTCACGATTCTAATAATGGCACAATCAAACCGTTACTTCCCCGTCCCGCTAAGCTAAGCCTACATAATACATACTACGTACATACATAAGGCATGGCTGTAAATGTGTGTATGTCGGAGTACGGTAAGGTATGATTCACTATTAGAGTTGCGTGCTGTGGTGAATGAATCACAGTATTAGCCAGAGTTGAGTGTAGCTGTACTTAAACGGAAACGAGCTTGATGATTGGGTTTTCTGGTTTCGGAAGACCCGCTATGTTATACACTTCTGGAATTGCAGGTTCCGAGTCAAAGAATGCGCGAACGATCCTTTAGAGTCAATTTTTCACACACCCCACACCACACATCTCGACACGCACTCCCACGTACACACACACTCATGCGCACCTAACTGGAATTTACACATCGTTCTCTAGATACCAAGGTGGTATAGATGTTTGTATATAACTGATTTTTCTCCTTTGTTTGTTCTAAATTTGTAGGGACTACTCGTTTGTTCCTCTGTCACTCCCAAAAAATTTGTTAACATTAACACCAATTTTAATGTTTGTATATCGAATCATTCGCTTCGCATTTGCGTACTAATGTGCTGGCTACATTTTATCTCTTATTTCCAATGATGAAGATGAACATACACTTCGGAATTGAAACTCACAAACATCACACCAAGATCATATGTTCAGATTTATCAAAGCCGTTTTATATGCAAGCAAATCGATTTTCGGCAACTAGTAGTGGAGTCCTTTAACCCAGGAATTTCTTCATGTCACCGTAACTTTACTTATAAAACACAGGAATTTTCCTGGTAAATTTTGTTTCACCTGTACTCGTTCATGTCCAACAGGTGACCAGTCAACAGCTCAGGTAACTTATTAACTCACGATCTTGAGAACGCACTGATTACTACACTCTAGTTTTTCTTCCTCCCAAACCTCACCACCTATAAAAAAACCTTCCTATCTTTGGCTCCTACTATTCGTAGCTGCATTCTTCATGCTGACAGATATTATATGTCGTGTGAGGTGCTTTTGATGTTCTGAGCTCTCACTAGGATGACGAAAGGCTTTCTGTGTTGGTGTGTGTGTGGTCAAAGTGAGTCATTCATTTTTATCGTTCGTTCACCTAGGTGGCCGATTCCTCATGTGTGTGTGCTGTAAAGCGTTGGAGGGCGTTCCACCCTCGTCACCTCCTCGTTCTCCAGTGGTTGTTCGACACGCAGTGTATGTGCTTGTGTGTGTAGGTGTGCCGTCACCGGTCAAACAGAGTTATCTTCTTTGTGTACTCACTGGTGTCTAATTAATTTGTGTTAGTTACTCCATGTGTGTGATGTTCAGAAGTAGAAACGTATTAGGAGTGTAATACCTTTCTATAGTTGGAAGTAAAAAAAGTTCATTATTGTTACTAAATAATTAGGTTAATTATAGTTATCACATGTCCATTTCATACGGATGCGATTGGGTGTTCAGGGTTTTAAGTCATCGGGATAGGTCTCAAAGAGAACAGGTAGAGCAAGTTCTATTCTTTGTATTCGCGATGTCACACGAGTAGTATAAAGAAAACCCATTAAACAATGTATACCTCAGTATTGGATTGTGTCTACGCTCTCTGTGAGATCTAGTGATACTTATGCAAATTGATCACGTCAACTAATACAAAGGTTAGAAACAAAAGAAACAATCACAAGAAATAAAAAAAATACATCGACGTATATAGATAAATATTTACAGTTGACTTTTGACGAACCACACGAATAACCAAGTGATAGAGAGAGAGAGGAGAGAGTCATTGAGATAGAGAATCCATAACGTGGTCTTCATTGCTCACTGTAGTAGAATCATGCCCACCCACATCCATCGATCCTCCTCGTACATCTGTCTTGCCTAGCCTCGTCGTCGTCGTCCACTCTCAACACTGGGTGTTCACTTACAATTGTCACTCCGGAGTAGGTGGATCTCGGCTTGTTTTAGAGTCCTTTAAGATGAGTTTCACTGTGCTCAGACACGCATTCCCCCACGCTTGGTGGGGGTGTTTTTTTTTGGGTTGGGGCAGATTAGGATTGTTTCTGTTGTTTAGTCTTCTTCCGCTTGGTCTTCTCTTTTTTTCTTCTTCTTCTCTCTCTCTCTCTCTCATCTCGATTTCTATCACTCTCTGCTTCTCTCCCTCTCTCTCTCCCGTGTTTCTTCTCTTTCTTTCTAATCTTACTGCGTCGGCGGTCGCTCTCGTCTATTCGTTAGTTCTTTTTGGTGTGTTCTTTTCTTTATTTTCTCTCACTTTTTTTAACCCACATCTTCTTTTTGCGTGTGTGTGGTGTGTGTGTGTTTGTGTGTGCGATGTGTCACCTGTTGGTGTGTTTTGTGTAGTGTGTGTGCCTTGTGTGTGTGTGGTTTTGTGTTTTGTTTTGTTGTAGTGGAGATGGACGTAATCAGGGTGTGTGTGTGTATAGTGACATAATTGGTGTACTGTCTGTTAGTGTTTTGTGTGTGGTGGTGTGTGTGGGTTCTCTGGTAACTTACACAAAGGTCCTCACAGGGGACCCCGACAAAAGGGTGTGTAACGGGGTGGTCCTTGAGTGTCAAACTCTATAAGTCAAAGCGAAGGACTGCATGAGAGTGGTAATCTGCTCTTCCGTCTCTCGCTCTCTTCCTCTCACTCTCTTCTTATCCCTCCTACTCATGGTCTCATGCTCTACATCTTCGTGTTATTCCTCTTCTCTCATTTTTTTTTCTCTCACTCTCTTCCTCGTCTTCTTTCTTTAGATCAGTATTCGTTGCATCTAGCCTCGAATTAACCTATCTCACAGGTGTGGCGCTTCCCCTTGGAGTAGGGATTGAGTTGGAAGAGGAGGAGGAGGATAAAGATAGAGGTGACATAACAAACAAAGATACAAAACCCAAATAGGATGAAAGACAACATTGTGGTCGAAAGAATGGACATAGAGAAGACGGATGCGTAGGAGGAGAAGGACAAGGAGGAGTACTGTGGATTATGCGAGCGATTGTCAAGAGAGGAAGGAGCGTGAATGAGGATAACAAAGCTGATACGTAAGGATGGTAAGGAAGGACTCCCGCTACAGAGAGGTATATTGTTGAGGAGTAGAGATGGAGTGATGCGAGTCTAATAGGATGAATTTTTTTTTTATTTAGGGTGCAGGAGATGTTAGTATGTGTAGTGTGATGTGATTCCTGGCTAAGTGAAGGTGGTAGGGTCGTTGGTGGGAGGAACAGAATAAGTGGTAAAGAGGAGGAGGAGGAGGAGGAGTCTGTTGAGAAAGAAGAGGAAGAGGAGAATGAAGGACAGAGAATGAAGGAGATAGGAGAGGAGAGTGAAGGAAGGAAGGAAGGAAGGAAGGGAGAGAAATAGACAGTTAGCAAGGAAAAGGATACCAGGAGATATGTAAAGATGGAGAGAGAGAGAGAGAGAGATGCTACGAGGAAAAGGTGGTGTCATTCTTCATCATATTCTGAACTGCGTAAGAGGAAATACTTGATGATGACGAGGATGACGATGGTGATGAAAGTGATGACGTTGGTGATGATGATGATGATGATGATGATGATGATGATGATGGTGATGATGATAATGATGATGGTGATGGTGATGTGAAGTATTGGTGTTGGTTCTTTGTTTTAGTGGTGGAATGGTGGTGATGGTGATGATGGTGGTGATGGTAGTGGTGGTAAGTGAAGGTGGCTGTTGTGGTGTGCTGTGTGTACGCGGATGTGTGTGTGTGTGTGTGTGTGTGCAAGCAGTGATTAGGTATGTATGTCCATGAGTGGCGTGGGCAGTGGCGCGATCCGTGTGTATGTGTGTGTGTGGTGTGTGTGTGTGCATGCGCGCGAGGCGTTCCCCCTCCCCCCCCCTTGCCACCGCCCGGAGGTGACTGCCACGGCGGGAATGTTGGCTTCCCCCTGACCGCCCACCGCGACCCACCCTCCACCCTCCACCCTCCACCCAGACCCGCCTCCCTCTCCGCCCCTCCCACTCCACCACCGGCACCACAGTCCGCCCACGCCTTACGCCACTTCCACTGCCCTCTCTACGCTCTCTCTCTCTCTCTCTCTCTCTCTCTCTCTCTCTCTCTCTCTCTCTCTCTCTCTCTCTCTCTCTCTCTCTCTCTCTCTCACACACACACACGATAGAGAGAGAGAGAGAGAGAGAGAGAGAGAGAGAGAGAGAGAGAGAGAGAGAGAGAGCACTTTATAGCAGTACCGTTATAATGTTTTCAGATGCATTGACTTAGCAGCAGCAGCAGCAGCAGCAGCAGCAGACATACAACTGACGGACTGACTCAATGGAGGGTGAGGAGAAGCCTTCTGCTCTATTGTCCTTTCTCTTCACCAACTGCAGTACCCAAACAGCCTCGTGAGGACCAGGGTACGTGTGTGTCTGCTTGTTATGTCGTGTTATTTCATGTATGTTCCTCCTCCTCCTCCTCCTCCTCCTCCTCCTCCTCCTCCTCCTCCTCCTCACGCACCCTATTTTTGCATTTAATCATCCTTTCATCCTTCCTTGAAAATCCTACCACACCCCACACCACACGACACCACAGCCACCACCACCACCATCACCTAGTTCATCCCTTCACCCATTTCTCCCTCCTTCACTCAAGACCTGGGGGTGAATGGAAAGCGAGAAAAGCGAGTAAACAAAAACACAGAAACAAGTGATGATGATAATGGTGGTGGTGATGATAGTGGTGATGATGGTGGTGATGATGGTGGTATTGGTGATGAAGGAAGTGACTTTGCGAGACGTGGTGAACTTATTTCTCGGGTGACTTGTAATGAACAGGTGAAAGAAAGAAAATAAGAAAGAAGTCATCTTTCCGGCCTGCCTCTCTCTCTCTCTCTCTCTTCTTATTCCCTTTCCTTACCTTCTCTCTTCCATCTCCTCTCTCTCTTATACATCCCATTCCTCCCTTCCTCTTATCTCCTCTTTCTCCCACCTCCCCTGCCATCATTCCCTATTCCCTCTTCTCCCTCTCTCCCTCCCTCCTCTCCCTTCCTCACCCTCCCCTCTTGTTCTGAAGTGTCGTGCCTTCGTCAGCAGCAAATCAATGTATCATCTGAAGTTATCCTGCAGAAGAACGTGAAAATAAACCAAAGAGAATGGAGAATGATGAGACGAAGAAGGAGGAGGAGGAGGAGGAGGAGAAGGAGGAGGAGGAGGAGGTAATGGGAAGGAATAGGAACTAGCAGCGGAAGGAAAGTGTTGAAGAGAAAGAGGAGGAGAAGGAGGAGGAAGGTAGAGAAAGGAATGGAAGGAAAAGGTAAAAGCGAAAGAAGAGGACGCATGAAAGGAAGGTTCAAAATAAGGAGGAGAGGAAAAGAAAAGAAAGATAGAGAAAAGGGACGAAGAAGAGTAAAAAAGGAGGATAAAATAGATATGTAAGAAGTTCAAATATGATAAAAGAAGGATTATTGAAGAAGAAGAAGAACACCAATGCTACTACTACCAACACTAACAAAAAGAAAGTAAAGAAATATCACGAAAGAAGAAGAGGAGGAAGAGGAAGAGGCGGAGGAGGACGTGGAAGAGAAAGGAAGCAAGCAGTAATGTGTGTGTGGCGTACTAAGGTAAGTAGGTAAGTAGGTAGGTAGATAAGTAGGTAGGTAGGTAGTTAGTTAAGGAAGGCAGGTAAAGATAGGTAGATAAAGGTGTACTTGCCTTTCCAAACTCTACCTTTAGCGACTCACTGCCATTGGTCAATACATTTTGTGGCGGGGGAAGGAGCAAAACAAAAGAATTGCTTCCAAAATTAGAGTTGCAAGTGAGAGGTAAAGAGAGGGGAAGGAGCTGGGGGGGGTGGGGGGGGGAGGGGCGTTTTTGGCACCTGACAACATTCACTTTGGGGTCGTAATTGAAGGGGAAGAGTTGAAAGAAAAGGAAAAGATATGATTACATTTACCTCCTTTTACCGAGAGAGAGAGAGAGAGAGAGAGAGAGAGAGAGAGAGAGAGAGAGAGAGAGAGAGAGAGAGAGAGAGAGAGAGAGAGAGAGAGTGTGCAGGTGTGCTTCCCTCCGGCGCGCGTGACACAGGAGGAGGAGGAGGAGGAGGAGGAGGACACCCAAATACCCACCTGGCTATTTCTCTCCTCCCCTCTTTCCATCTCTCCCCTCACCGGCCACCTTCACCTCTTCTCTTCTCTTCTTCTTTTACCTCTCCTCTCCTTCCTCATCCCTCATTCGCTCACATAATCTCTTTCCCCTCATTCTCCCCTTTCCCTTTCCTCTCTTCTCCTTTATTCCCTTTCCTTTCATTCCCACTTTCTTTTCTATTCCTTCCTTGTCCTTCCATTTCCTTTCCTTCGTATCCTTCCTTTCTCTTCCTCTTCCTTTACTTTCATGAACACCACGACAGACAGAGAGGCAGACATACAGACAGAAGAAGAAGAAAAGAGAGAAAAAGAGAGAGAAAGAAAGAGAGAGAGAGGGGAAGAAAAAAACGCAGATTTGTCGATATCTTGCGAACATTTTTTTATAATCTTGTGGCTGAAACAGGAGCTGCCCAGTCTTGCGACGTGACCAGTGCCCCTTCCTTCTATATACATACCTTCCCCCATCACCCCATCACCTCCCCATCACCCCATCATCATTTCAAGAAGGGAGTGTTGGGGGCTGGGAGCGGGGAAGGTGAGGGTGTGTCCGTCAGGGTGATGGGTATGTGAAAGGGTGAGGATTTAGGGGAGATGTGAGGGGATAGGGAAAGGGGATGTGTAGGGGAGGTTATGAAGGATGTGCTATTGAGGTTAGGATGGGGTGTGGGGTGTGGGGTGTTTGTGGGGAATGGGTGAAAGGCGGTAGTGTTTTGTGGGGTGAAACTTGTGTGTATGTGTCTCTCTCTCTCTCTCTCTCTCTCTCTCTCTCTCTCTCTCTCTCTCTCTCTCTCTCTCTCTCTCTCTCTCTCTCTCTCTCTCTCTCTCTCTCTGTCTGAGTCGTGAGTGAGTCCCGCACGTGAGGAAACGGATTGACTCACGAAGGTAAAAGTGGGTCAATTTTTTTTTCTCTCTCTTTTTTTCTCTCTCTCTCTTATCTTCGTCTTCAATTGTTTTCTCATTTTGTTTTCTCTCTTCTTTTAGTTATTCTTTTGTTTTTTATTATTATTATTATTTTTATTTTATTTTTATTATTATTATTATTATTATTATTATTATTATTATTATTATTATTATTATTATTATTACTATGGTCGTACTCGCTGAGGTCGTCTTGATGGTGGGAGTAATATGATCTCCTTCCTCCTCCTTCTGACCTTTCGCGTGCAGTGGGAGAGCCTTGTGTGGTGCCCTGCTGCTCTTGTACACTCTCTCTCTCTCTCTCTCTCTCTCTCTCTCTCTCTCTCTCTCTCTCTCTCTCTCTCTCTCTCTCTCTCTCTCTCTCTCTCTGTCTATTTTAACCTTCTCTTCTTTCACCCTCGTTACAACTTCTTCCTCCTCCTCCTCCTCCTCCTCCTCCTCCTCCTCCTCCTCCTCCTCCTCCTCCTCCTCCTCCTCCTCCTCCTCCTCCTCCTTCACCTCCTCCTCCTCCTTGTAGAAGACGACACCCTCACCAGTGGTCTGGAAACTGCAGCATAGTGTCTTGCCATTTCCAGGATCCTCTTTTCCAGTTTTTCCAGGCTCTCTTCTCCTCCTTCCAGGGCTCTCCCTCTTCTATCTTCCTTCCTTCCTCCTTACCTTCCCTCCCTTCATCCATCCATTCATCCTTCCAGATTTCTTCCAGGCCTTCTCTTCTCCTCTTCCCTTCCTCCTTCGCTAGTTATCTCCTTTCCTCCAGCCTCTCTCTTCTTCCCTCCATGACTTTTTCAACCTACCTCTTTTTCTCTTCCTCTCACTCCAGGTCATTCTTTCCCTCCATTCCTAGGTCTCTCCCTCTCTCTCTCTCTCTCTCTCTCTCTCTCTCTCTCTCTCTCTCTCTCTCTCTCTCTCTCTCTCTCTCTCTCTCTCTCTCTCTCTCTCTCTCCTTGCTTAATCGCTCTTTCCTCCTCCTTTAACTCCTCCTCCACCTTCCACGTATTTCTCTCTTCCTACTCCTCCTCCTCCTCTTACACTTCTTCATGGTATTCCCTTCCATACCTCTGCTTCTTCTTCCTCCTCCTCCTCCTCCTCCTCCTCCTCCTCCTCCTCCTCCTCCTCCTCCTCCTCATAAACATCTGTCGTCACCCAGTTGGAGATGCAGAGAAAGAAGGGAAGACCAGATACTTAGGATAAAGAAGAGAGAGAGAGAGAGAGAGAGAGAGAGAGAGAGAGAGAGAGAGAGAGAGAGAGAGAGAAGCACACCTGCCATACACCATCAGGTATACAGGTGCTTCAAGTCATCCTTACTCAGGTGTGCAGCCGCCGCCCCCCCCCCACCCTCCTCCTCTCCTCCTTGAAGTGACCCTCCCCCCCCAACCCTCTCACCCCCCCACACCCCCGCCCAACCTCACCCACCATAATCTGGCCAAAACCTCCTTTATCTGGTTGCTTCCACACTTGCTTATGTGGCTTTCTTTATGGTGTGTTTGTTTTTTTTTTGGTTTGCTTGTATCTGTTTTAATCTTGTTTCTTTGTGTTCACTTTCTCTTCTTCTCTATCTTCTTATTCGTCTAGTTTGGTCATCGTGACTTTTTTTTTCTTCTTTTTTTTTCTCTCTTCCTTTTTTTTTTTTTTATTAATGTTCCTTGTCATCGTCCTCCTCCTCCTTCTCCTCCTCCTCCTTCTCCTCCTCCTCCTCCTACCACCAAACAACACACGTTCCTACCTGCATTACATAACTATCAGGGTACAAGTACAGTACAGGAGGCATTTATGCATTCATACATACACATACATACACATACATATTGAGAGGTGAATACTGACTGGCCTTGTCACTCCTTTACCGTAGAGAGAGAGAGAGAGAGAGAGAGAGAGAGAGAGAGAGAGAGAGAGAGAGAGAGAGAGAGAGAGAGAGAGAGAGAGAGAGAGAGTTGTGTGTGTGTGTACCTAGTCTTCCTTCATGATCATGTAGAAAAAAACAGAAGCCAAGGGTAGGAGAGGGAAGGAGAGGGGAGAGGAGTGGGACCCTTGCCACTCAGCCAATCAGCTTGCGTCTTGGTTTATGACCCTCTGGACCGTGTTTAGCATGACGTCACCACTCGATACCATCTCCCCTCACTATCCTCCCCTCACTCTCACCTCCCCTCACTTCTTGACCGTTCACTATTCCCCTTTGGCTTCCACTCATATACATCCGAACTCTCCTCTCCTTCCCTCCCTCCTTCCTCTCACTCTTACCTCACTCACTTCCCCTTACTCTCACCTCCCCTCACATCTTCACCTTTCACTCTTCCCCTTTGCTTCCTCTTATATCCATCAGAACTCTTGTCCTCTCACTTTAACCTCATCCATCTTTTTTTTTCTCTTTTTCCCTTTCATTTTCCCTCTCATTTCTTGATCGTCTTTCCCCTTTTGTCTCAATTTGCATCATCCAGCCTTTCCCTCACTTCACTTCCCCTCACTTTCCTCCAACTGTCCTTTCATGTCCCCTCTCAGAGACTACCTTGCCTCTCCTGCACTCATACCCGCTATAAACACTCCCCTCACTTCACATAACCACGACAATTCTTCCCCTCACTTTCCCTCATTCCCCTTATTTGACTTCGGGGCCATCTTCACTCATTTTCAGTCCCCTTTTTCCTCCCCTTCATTGCTCCTTCCCCTTCTCTTACTTTCCGCCTCTTCCCCTCACTTCCTTCAACTCTCTTCTCCCTTCCCTTACTCTCCCCAAACTCCCCTTCCCATTTTTCCCTTACCAGTCTCCCCTCACAAGTTTCCCCTCATCTTCTAATAACGTTCTTTCCTCACACTTCCCTCCCCTTTCCCTGAACCTCCCTTCATTTCCCCTCTACCTCCTATTTCCACTAATAATCCTCTCAGCTGTCCTCGTCTCCCCTCTTTTTCCCCTCAGTTTTTAAATTCTTCCCTCACCTCTTAATTTTACATCTCTCCTCCCCTTATCATCTCCCCTATCTCACTCACTCCCTCCCCATAATTTGCATGTTTTCCCCTCTCCCTCCCCTCACTTCCCATTCTCCTCCACCACTATCTCACAGCAAATATATCACAGCAAAATACACTCAACAGGTGAAGGTTGCGTTTCCACTGTACCTGTGGAGAGGGGAAAACGAACCACCTCCTGTGTAGAAAAGATTATTTGTGCACCTGTGTAGAGGAGAAAGTTAAAGAGAATTTGAACATCTGTAGAGAAGATAATTTATGATAATTTGTGTACCTATATAGAAGAGAAGATTATTTGTGTATTTGTGTAGAAGAGAAAATTAAAAGAATTAGTGTATCAAAAGAGAAGAAAAAATATGAGAATTTGTGTGCATTTGTAAAAGAGAAAGTGAAGATAGTTTGTGTATTTCTGTAGAGGAGAATATGAAGAGAGAGAGAGAGAGAGAGAGAGAGAGAGAGAGAGAGAGAGAGAGAGAGAGAGAGAGAGAGAGAGAGAGAGAGAGAGAGAGAGAGAGAGAGAAGGGGGCACATGACTGGAAGAAATGGAGGAAAAAAGGGATAAGGTACGGAGGGATGAATGGATAGGAGGGAGAGAAAGAGGATGAGGGTCGAAGAGAGAGAGAGGGAAAATTCGTGAGAGGAAGAGAAGGAGGGGGCTTAGGGGGGATGAGGGGTGGGGGGTGTATAGAAACTCCTGTATTCTCTTCCCTACCTCCCTCCCTCCATCTCTCCATCCATCCTTCCCTCCTTCTCTTATGTCCTGCATGAGAATAAGGAAAGTGGAAGGGAGAGAAAGGGAGGAGAGGAAGAAGACAAAAAAGATAGGAAAATGAAGAGGAGAGGAAGAGAAAGAAAGTGAGAAATGGGGGAAGGTTGGAGGGGAATGGAGGAAAAGAGAGAGAGAGAGAGAGAGAGAGAGAGAGAGAGAGAGAGAGAGAGAGAGAGAGAGAGAGAGAGAGAGAGAGAGAGAGAAAGAGAGAGAGAGACCGTGCAATAGGAATGTTGAGGCAGGTTTTGCACACAGACCGCAACACACTGGAACACATTGAGCAACATACTGACAGCAACGCAACACTGAAAAGGTCAAACACTGAGGAACCATGTGTGTGTGTGTGTGTGTGTGTGTGTGTGTGTGTGTGTGTGTGTGTTACCTGAGGGGCAGGACACACTGGGTAGGGCCACGCGCGCGCACCCCCACATCCGTTGAAAAGGTCACGGGGGTCAGAAGGGCGCGCGTAGGCATGGGTGTGGGAGGGCGGGGTTGGGCAAGCGATGGGCTGCCCTGGAAAGTAAATGAGAGAGAGAGAGAGAGAGAGAGAGAGAGAGAGACAGAGAGAGAGAGAGAGAGAGAGAGAGAGAGAGAGAGAGAGAGAGAGAGAGAGAGAGAGAGAGGTTGGGTTGGGCTGGGTAAAGGGACATTAAAACCAAAGAATCGTTTTGTTCTCTCACGTACACACACACACACACACATACATACTCTCTCTCTCTCTCTCTCTCTCTCTCTCTCTCTCTCTCTCTCTCTCTCTCTCTCTCTCTCTCTCTCTCTCTTTTAGTTGGAGGACAAATGAATCTAGCGAGTGAGTGGAGCGCAATAGGAGAAGGTGGAGAATGTGGAGGGAGGAGGAGGAGGAGGAGGAGGCAACGTGGGTCATGGACAAGTCTTGTTTCATGTGTCACAGGCATCTGGCAGGACCTTGGAGAGAGAGAGAGAGAGAGAGAGAGAGAGAGAGAGAGAGAGAGAGAGAGAGAGAGAGAGAGAGAGAGAGAGAGAGAGAGAGAGAGAGAGAGAGAGAGAGATAGGACCTGTAACCATTGCGTCACTCCTTCGTTCCCTTTCCCTCTGTGAGTCGCGTTATTCTTCCATTCTAAAGTGGAAGAACACCCACTATGCAACAAGACCGCGAGAGAGAGAGAGAGAGAGAGAGAGAGAGAGAGAGAGAGAGAGAGAGAGAGAGAGAGAGAGAGAGAGAGTGAGAGAGTGAGAGTAAGTTTTAAAAGTGCACCCACTCATTACCATCCTACCTGCTTGATTCTTATTCTTGTAACTCTTCTTTCTTAATAAACGGTAAATGCATGAGGAGGAAGGAAGAAAGAAAGACTGAAGCTCATCAAAGTTCCTGTATTGATCAAGGCTAGAACGAGGTATAGACGACTACCAAGGAGGGAGAGAGAGAGAGAGAGAGAGAGAGAGAGAGAGAGAGAGAGAGAGAGAGAGAGAGAGAGAGAGAGAGAGAGAGAGAGACGTGAATGACTATAAAATGAAGACTAGAAGGAGGAGAAGGATGAGGACGAGATAAAATATAATAAAAACGATAATAACTAAAAATAATAATAATAATAATAATAATAATACCAGGTAACAGAAAAAAAGAAAAATTAAACACAATCAGAGGAAGGAAAGAAGAACGTTAATATTAATGATGATGATGAGGAAGAGGAGGAGGAGGAGCGAGAAGTGGCGCTGAGAGAGTGTGTGCTTGTCACGTCTATGCCAGTAAAGATAGATTTTCTGGCCTGACCTTTCTTTTTGTGTTGCTGATGCTGGATGTGGTCTGGCGGGTCACGTTGTCGGGGGCGGGGCCGGGCTGGAGGGTGGGAAGGGTGGGGGATGGCGGCTTTGCATCGAAAGTTGGCGTGGGTGTGGAGGCGGATGAAGCAGAGAGAGAGAGAGAGAGAGAGAGAGAGAGGGGGGGGGGGCTATGTGTGTATGTGTGTATGTTGGTTGACCTGTACGCAAGTGGGTGACGAAAGAATTACTGTGGTATTTACAAGGGTGAGTGTGAGTGATTGGGGGCTGTTTTGAAGTAGGGGAGAGTGAGAGGAAACCATAGTGGGGGAGGAAGGTGGGGATAGTGTTGTAGGGGAAAGGGAGACTGTGTTAATGAGAGAAGGGAAGGGGAAAAAATGTTATGAATAGGTCACAATGAGAGAGAGAGAGAGAGAGAGAGAGAGAGAGAGAGAGAGAGAGAGAGAGAGAGAGAGAGAGAGAGAGAGAGAGAGAGAGTGGTAAGACTGTAGGATGACAAACGAGTGGAAGAACAGGAGGAGGAGGAGGAAGTGTTGGTGGTGATAGTGGAGGAGGAGGAGGAGTTGGAAGTGTTGGTGGAGGAGGAGGAGGAGAAGGAGGAAGGTGAGGAGGAGGAAGGAGAGGAGGAGGAAGGAGAGGAGAGGGGGGGAAGGGTAACTGAACACCCTAACTTCCTCACTTACTCACAAGGAAGAACAAAACAGATGAACAAAGTACCGGGATAATGCTGGTAATAACGGCAAAGATTGATGATGATAGAAGAGGAGGAGGAGGAAGTGTTGGTGGAGGATGAGGAGGTGTTGGTGGTGGAGGAGGAGGAGGAGGAGGAGTTGGTAGAGGAGGAGGTGAAAGAGTAACAAGGGGAAGAGGAAGGAGAGCGACAAAACTGTAACAAGAGAAGAAAACGCCCATGCAAGGATGACCTCTGGCAGTACTTGTAGCAGGAGGAGGAGGAGGAGGAGGAGGAGGAGAGAGTACAAAAACGAGTACAGTAACTAACTAAAAAAAAGAAGGGAAAAAAAAGTGAACCGTTTCACCCCAAAATGTAGCATTATCACCAACACTTCCCGCTTTGCAGTATTTACTAAGCAGGTGGTAGTCCCTGAGGCTTGCATGTAGCATGTATAGTAACGACAGAAACGCCCCGTCAAGGCTGCGTCTCACAAACCAGAGACAGCGGACGCAGGGGCGGCGTTAAGGGGAAGTCACCGGGCCCAGCTGATCTGTGCCTGAGCTGATTAAGGGAGACTTAGCGTTGGAGGATTCGTGCAGGACGCTCCGAGGCTCCCACGCCCAGCACCTCCCGGCGGATGGGACGCCATCCACGCCTGCACCCACACCCAAACCTGTTGGCGTCAGGATGAGGGGGTTTAATTTTGTTGCTACTTCGGTGTGTGTGTGTGTGTGTGTGTGTGTGTGTGTGTGTGTGTGTGTGTGTGTGTGTGTGTGTGTGTGTGTTCATTGTGTTCTTTAGTGGACTGTTCTTTTAAACTGTAGTAGTTGTAGCAATAATAGGAGGAGGAGGATGACAACGAGGAGGAAGGGTAGCAGTGTAGTTGGAAGAGTAGTAGTTGCTGTAACAGGCATGCCGCAGCCGCCGCCGCAGCAGCAGCAATACTATTATAGTAGTAATAATAGCTACAGCAGCAGCAGTTATAGTAGAAGTAGTAGTAGTAGTAATAGTAGTGCTAGTAAAAGTAGGGTAGCAGTAGTAGTAGCAATAATAACAGCAGCAGTAATAATGCAAGTAGTTGTAGCAATAACAGCAACAACAGCAGTTGCAGCAACAGCAGTTGCAGCAACAGCAGTTGCAGCAGCAGCAACAGCAGTAGTAGTAGTAGTAGTAGTGGAATAGCAGCAGTAGTAGCAGTAACAGTAGCAGTAAGAGTACCGTATCAGTACTAGTCAGCTCGTCCAGGCCTTTCCATCGTTCCCTTGCCGTCACAGGTGCCGCGTGGGAACCTGGGGGGAAGGTGTTCAGGAGGTGGTCACATTTTTTCCCTCGCCACCTGCAGGAGGTGAATGCTCCATCCCCGCTACAACCCGCAATTTGGCCGCGGATTTAATATTGTTCGTTGAGTGGTAATGATATGACACTTTACTTGGTGCAAGTTAATAATTCCCTACAGATTTGGTCTTGATCATCGGTTGTCTATTGCTAGAAGTTCAACAGGCATTTGCTGTACAAAGAAGTCCAGTCATGGTGTAGATTGGCCTGTGTGTGTGTGTGTGTGTGTGTGTGTGTGTGTGTATTTAACGAAGCAACTCATGCCTCCGCTTCTTGATTGGTTTGTATTCAGCACGTTTCCGACACCTCGAGGACATAGGGATTGTGCCTCCTCGTGGTGGTCCCGTGGCGACTTGCCGGCCGAGAGCTGGAATAAGTGGCGTTCCTGCCGGTAGACACGCTATCTGTCCCTATACGAGGCTCACACTTCATGCAGCAGACCAATAGGGAATCCGCCGCAGCTCCTGCCTCCACTGGAAACAAAGGATATCGCCTCAGCATTATATACAAAATATATCGTTCATCCCTCTCATGAGTAGGAGCGTGAGTCGCCTGGCCGCGGCCAGCAGGGCTTCATTACCCTAATACCCTCAGCGAAGACAGATCATCAAGACCAGAACGGACGACGCTCCGGGGTGTGTATTTATTGATAATTTCGGGAAGGTGGTGAAAGGACAGGGCGGGCGGGCGCCCCTGAGAGGCCCAACACGCCACAGCACAAGCTGACGCGCGCCGCCACCCTCCCCGTCACCACCATCGCCACACAGCGCCCGTGTGCCCTCGTTCAACAAGTGGACACAAGCCCATTTACTTGTTCAGCGCATGATATGGCTGCTATTATCGTGGTGCCGGCCAAGGGGAGGCCATCACGGCCGACACGCACATGCTAGAGTCGCGACATAGGGCCCTCACTCATAGCGGCGGCGGAGGCGGCGGTGTCAGACAACTGGCGGACGGACAGCTCACATATTCTCTCTCAGGAGGACCCGACGCCGCGCCCGGCCCCGGCTTGGCGTGAGGACTCGCTACCTTCACCCTCCACAAACACACGCTGCCTGTGTGCATTCATGTAGTGTTTGGTGTAAATGTTTAGCATATTTAATGCGAATAAGACCAAAAAAAACACGTACACATGTGTATACATAAACAACAGCAGAGGCTGGCTGCCACGCGCGCGTACACACGAACACACGCAGGCAGTGGGTGAGACACAAGGGGCCAGCGGCTGCCAGGTGTCACCAACCGCCTCAATTACCCACCGGTGCCGTACTTTGAACCCGGCCGTGTAAGCGGCGGAATCCGTCTCGTCATTTACTCTTCTCTCAGGCTTTTGGTGGTTGTTTAGGGCGTGAGGGTAGGCAAAGGTGAACCGTGAAGCCCCACGACCTGTCTCGACAGCAGCAGCATGTCGAGTGGGCGGCCTTCTTGATAATTATTGAAGGTAGAAGTTCCCGAACCTTTACTATAGCTTCCAACCACCCCGTGACTCACCCCCGCACAGCCTCCGCTCCCCTCCGTTAAGTTTTACTGACGACTGTAATGTTTTCATCACTTGGTCGGTGAAAGCTTTAATATGAGATATTCTAAAGAGAGCGGTGTAGGTGTTGCGTGCGTTGTTGGTATGTTCAAAGAAGTTTACTACGAGCTTGACCTTTCAGTTTTCTTTCACCTCGGTATTTTTTTCATTCCATTTCATTAGTGGTATGGTTTGTGTGGAGGGAGGCAAAGATGCATTCTCTACCTATTCATCATCAGGCAGCAGCTTGTCTCTCTCCCCCTTCCCTTCACAGTTTTGATTATGAATAAAAAGCATCGCAACACGGAAGCTCAGGGTCGGCCGTCACCACCTCCTCCTCAGTCACGCAAACTTGTCCCGGACGCCCCGCAGCTACGACAGATTAACTCTCCACTGAGCAAATGATTAAGTGAACGCCACGCAGGACGGACGGAGGCGTTTAAAGCTCCTAGGGAAGGCGGCGCCCGAGCAAACCCAGCAATGCCCGGTTGATTAGGTGTCTGTGGGTGTGGGGAAGGGGACTTGAGGGGGTGCAATCGAGGGAGGGTGGGTGGCGGCAGGACCGGGGGAGAGAGAGCGGGAAGGGCCACACACTACTTTACGGCTGCCAAACGCTCTCACCCTCCGTCTCAGCTCTCAGGACACCATGTTTCGCTGAGTTTCTAGGGGAGGAAAGAAGCAGAGAGGCGGCGGCGAGGCGTATGGTGCTTCATGAGGTGAACTGGGGGCAGCACTAAGATAGTTTGTGGAGGAAATGGCAGCGGCGACAAATCAAACAAAAGTATGGCTAAGGAGGGCAGCCAGCCAGTCACTCAGAGCACACACGTCGGCTCCGCACGATAACTTCAGGCTCACGATATACACAAAACAATTTAGTCCGTTGTTATGCTTCCTCGCCCTCTTTCTACTTGATATTTAGCTCAGCGATTTCCTAAAACGCCATTTGGTATGATAGGGGATGTAAATTGCTGCTTTGCGTGAGGGGTACGTGGAAAAATAGGTTTGCGTAATGGAGATTATCTTACGTGAGGTGGGTGCAGGTGGTGGCTACGAAGGGAGCAGACCAGCAGAGAGAGACGGTCCGCTGGGTCCTGGTGTCACACTACGCGACCGCACGCAACCATTTATTCATCTAGAGCTACTTTTTCCTACCTTCCCCTCCGCCCTATCAAAGAGTATAAAATAGGAGTGCTCGTTAGCTGTTTAAGACGTGCGTGAGGTAAAGTAGACATAAGGAGGAAGCGTAAGGAAGGCTGGTGTATATTGCCAAGTTTTCGCGCATCGGTCAACTCTGCCTCACGACCCGCCAACCTTACTCACCCGTCGCTGGTGATCACTCGGTACCACACAAGGGGATCGAGATTCTACCATCCTCTGCTAGACAATAAAATCCCTGTTTAACTCAGTCGCTTGGCATCGAACAGCTACTTCCTCCGTCCATTTCTACAACGCCAGCCGCTCTAAGGGAAAGATAATATCGGGGCCTTGCGTGGTGTGGAGCCAAAGTGAATTCAAAGTGCGCGGTATGAGGCAGGCGGCTGGGGAGCGGCTCTAGCGGGCGTCTGCGCGAGATAATAGCCGCTCCCCTCAAACTTTGACAACAAGACGTGCCACTTGTTCAGTCTGTGGTCAACTTGGAGAGTGTTCGCACTGGCCGTTACCATGTGGGCCGTGAGTGCCAGTGAAATGGGTTATCATGAGTTTACCAAAAAGCTGTAAGAGAAGTTGGGTGCACAGTGAGGAGAGGAGTGTGAAGTAGATAGAGTGAAAGGGTGTGTGATCTGGAACCGCCAGAGAGCCGTGCATTATGAGCAAAACCACTCAAAAATGTCTTCGTTTCTCCTCTGGCCCCAGCTATCTCCCATCACTGTAGAGTCACGTGTGTGTGTATGTGTTGATTAGTTCTGAGAGAGGATTATTAAAAGGCCGGTTCGTGTGGGTTGTGAATGCTTGCAGACTTGGAAAATCTGATACGACCCTGGATACATTTGGTGGAACTATTGAGGTGAGTGTTGTTACTTTTCTTTTGATTGTTCTGTGTAAACATATCGTAACTGATGTTCTCTAAATGTTGCTGTATACGTGTATGTTTATATATGTGAGTGAGTGTGTGTATGTGTGTGTGCGTGAACTAGTAATCTAACAAAGGAACTTGTGTGAACGTGGCTACGACCAGCTTGTGTTTGTAACTTCAGAAAGTAAGACACACCATGGTCGCGAATGTGCCGAGAGACACACACTGACCTTTAAAGAGTGTGATAAGGTTTTGCCAGAACCCACCTCGTTGTGATCACATTTACCCAACAGTGCAGCATGTGTTTGTCTGTGTATGTAACGCACCGTAAGCTGGGTGAACTGTGGCATTTTTTCTGGCCACTATTACTTGCCTTGTGTTGGTTGCTCTGTTCTCTTAAAAGGACAAAACCTCTTCCTTGATTGTGTGGGTGTGAAGTGGACATTTGTAAGTCGGTTGAGTCACCTATTATCCCCAAAAGCACCGAGGGTCTGGCGTTACCAGTTAATTTGCATTCACCACACAGTTGCTGGGTGAGAAACTGCCATTAAAGTGCTGGTCATCATGTTTACGGTTAGGTAGTTGAAAGCTCTTGTAAAATACGACATCGACTTTGGGAATATTTATGCGTGATCGTAGTGTGGCACGAGAATTGGCCGGCTGGTCACGGGTCTGAAAAGAGATGGATGGAGTTTGTCTGTCTGTCTTGTGTCCTCGTCTCAGGGCCCTTTCCTCGCCGAGATAACCAGATTGGCTGGGTTGTTACCAGTCCATTGTGGTCTTGTCTTTGTTCAGTTCACCCTCGATTTTGTGTGTGTGTGTGTTTGTGTGTGTGTGTGTGTGTGTGTGTGTGTGTGTGTGTGTGTGTGTGTGTGCTAGACTGCTGCTCTGCTGTCAATATAGTCTTAGGGTTCAGTCCTGCCGGTATTAGGATACAGCCAGGAGGACCGGCCGGGGCTTCCCTCTGAGGTGATGGAGGTGGTGACGAGAGAGAGAGAGAGAGGGGGAAGCAGACATGACTTGACCCTCGCACTCGTGTTGAAGTTGTAAATAATTTAGTGAAAGAAAGGTGTGAATGAGTTAGTGACGCGCACTACTCTACTTATTCATTGAGGGGGAGACAGAGACAATGGATTATGCAGATGATGGATAATTTATTGTTGTTACTCCTACATGTACATGCGTTTCCAGCGAACTCCACGCAGCAACAAAGACGCGAGTTAACACAGTTGTTCTTGAATAGAGAGGGAGGGAGGGAGGGACGCTTACATGGCTGGAGAGAGTGGTTAGTATATACAGCGGATGGTGGGTGGCGGTGAGAGGTGGAGCGAGGGAGGGAGGGGTGGGAGGAGGTAGTGAGGGGATCCCGTGCAGTGACTGTCGTGTGTTATTCTTAGTGTATGACAACTCACCTGGCCCGCCGAAGCCTAGCGTCGGGTGGGTCTTAAAAAAGATGTTACCAGCCCCCGCCTTTCTACTCCACGGCGGCGGCAGCTTAGGGCAGGGTCGGCAGCAGGAGGGAGAGGACGAAAAGGCAACGAAAGCCTCTTCCCTCCATCTCTTTCATGGTAGAGGGAAGAGGCACTCGCAAAAAATAAGGAGCATATTGAAAAAAAATAATAAACGTTTAATACAATCATGATTAATGAGTTGGCGGACGAGTTCAGCCGCCGGTATGAGGGTCAAACCGGTTCGAGAACGTTACCTTGGTAGCCGCCGGAGGAGGGTGAATGTATGGCGTCCCCCCCCCTACCCCACCCCACTCCACCAACACTCCTGCCATGCCCGTCCCCTCCAATACCAACAAGACCCCCCACTCTCTCTCTCTCTCTCTCTCTCTCCTCTCTCTCTCTCTCTCTCTCTCTCTCTCTCTCTCTCTCTCTTTCACCCCTAGCTAATAGATATGTTAAATTATTGAGATGCCTTAGGAAGTCCTCGGCGTCGGCCTTGCCATGTCTGTGCTCGCGTGTTGGAGTTTGTGAAGAGGAAGAGGAGACGAAGGTGATGGAGCGATGAAGGCCCCAGACAGCTTATACACGGCTCAGCGTGGCGGTGTTTAGTATGATTCAACGAGGATATATCGTTCTTTCAACCTTGTGTGTGTGTGTGTGTGTGTGTGTGAAGCGACAGGAGAGGGCGCGCGGCCTGCCAGCCAAGCAATGGTGGTGGTGGTGGTGGTTGTGGTAAGTGTCGAGTCTCTCAGCTTTAAGCTTTCCATGTGAAAAGGCTTAGTTGTGGGGGTCGCGTCGTGTGTTTGTTTCGACGCGAATATCGGCCGATCATCATGAGGGAATACTAAGTGTTCTGAGCTTTAATGGGAACTGTGGGGGTAGACGACAGGGGAGCGGTACAGCGGGACTCTCAAAGTATGTGTGTGTATGCGTGTGTGTGTGTGTGTGGGTGGGTGTGTGTGTGTGTGAGGCACATTAATGGAGCTAAGCAGCGCAACATCGCGGGTGACCCCAAAAGCATGCGGGGCGACACAAAGTCATAACATTACACACTCCAGAAAACCAACACGATTTTCTCCTTTCCTCGCTGGAACTACACATAGCTTCTGCAGTAAACTGTAACTCTCTCTCTCTCTCTCTCTCTCTCTCTCTCTCTCTCTCTCTCTCTCTCTCTCTCTCTTTCTCTCTCTCTCCCTCTCCCTCTCCCCCTCTCTCTCTCTCTCTCTCTCTCAGCGTGTGTATGTATGTGTCTTTCCTGCGCCCAGTGTCCAGCTGAATCATTGCGTGCTAACCTTCGTCTGATGTGGACAGTTGTCATGACTAGTGGGTCCTCCTCCTCCTCCTCCTCTTCCTCCTCTCCCCACCCACTACCTTGTTGACACCAGCACGCCACCACCACCGACAGCAACACTCAACCACGGTCACCACCACTACTCCTCCCCTCCCTCCTCCACCCCGCCCTGCCGCCTGCTTGCCTGATCCACACCCACACAAGACAACCCTTCATCACCACCACCACCACTACTACCACTACTACCACTATCACTCCTCCACTTCACAATTGCCTCCCTTCGTCTCCTCCACCTCACAGTCGTTCCTTCCACATCCTTGTAACTTGTTTCACTTCGGTGCTGCTCAGTCACTGCACGTCACTTCCACACTCTCCACATCACTGCCATTCAACTATTTATGGCTTACGATGCTGTTTTTTATTGTATATCTTTCAAAACATAATGAAACCAGTGTCGTCAACTTAGTACCCTACACACACACACACACACACACACATGCAGCGTCCCAGCCACCTCACACCCACACCCAGCAGCTGCCCCTCACACCGCCCTCGCCATCCAGCCCTGCCACCCCATAATCCCCTCGCCCGTGCCTCCCTCCTTCCCTTCCCTCCTTCCCTCCTTCACTCCAGCTCAGCCCAGCCCAGCCCAGCCCAGCATCGCAGTCCGGTGTGGAGTGCTGTGACGCTGTGTCGAAATCGATTTGGGTAAAGGTTTGGTCACTTACTCACAATGCCAGTGCCTGAGAGAGAGAGAGAGAGAGAGAGAGAGAGAGAGAGAGAGAGAGAGAGAGAGAGAGTTGTGATATGGAATAGGTGTCTGAAGTTCGTATTTTGTATTCTTCACTTATACTGATTCTTCTCTTTCCTCCTCCCTTCTGCTATCTACTTGTCCAGCCCGAGGTGGATAGAGAGAAAGAGTGGTTCGTGTCCTCCACTTATTCTCACCTGTTTGGCCTTAAAGGTGAACTGGGAAAGCGATGGGCAAGATGTGTGTGTTGGAGCTGTGAGCTTTTTATTTCCATGAGAGAGAGAGAGAGAGAGGAGAGAGAGAGAGAGAGAGAGAGAGAGAGAGAGAGCAAACAGGAAGATGACAAACACAATTTACTAGTTTTCCTTTACCAGTAACTAAACTCACACTCACTCCAAGCGTGTGTCTCTCCACCTCTCCACCTCTCCGTTCACCACCCTTCACTCACCTTGCCTCTCCCTTCCTCCACCTCTCCACTTTCCCCTAACATTCGCTCACCATCACTTCATTTCTCCCTCCCTTCATTGTGTACTTCAGAAGAGAGAGAGAGAGAGAGAGAGGAGAGAGAGAGAGAGAGAGAGAGAGAGAGAGTTTTCCTGCCATCCACGTCATCTCAGCAATACTACAACCAGTCCACTTACATAGAGAGAATCTGGAAAAAAGTGGCTCTACCTCACTCCTGCACCTGACGGCCTTGTGTCTACCTACCCGTGAGAGAGAGAGAGAGAGAAAGATTGCAATTCTCATTACGTGACCCGTTTGTACTATTTTCATTTCTTTGCCCTCCGTTTGGGTGGTATAAAATTTCGTTCCATTTCATTTCTCAGTTTCCATCTTTTTGCTTCTATTTAGTGGTGGAGGTGAAGGTGGATTAGAGAGAGAGAGAGAGAGAGAGAGAAGGGTGGAGCGGTGGTGACTGTGGAGCGTTGAAAGTGAACGGGGGGAGCGAAATTTTTAGTGTTTAGTGTGACGGTAGAAAGTCATATTGTGGATGGAGGTGAAGGAGGAGGAGGAGGAAGAAGAAGAAGATATTTGTGGTGTTGATGGAAGAAAAATAATGGTTGCAGTGGTGATGGTGGTGGTGGTTGTAGTAGTTCTTCTGTGTGATAGTAATAATGATAATTGTTGTTGGTTTTGGTAGTGGTGGTTGTAATTGTCTTTTTCTAAACTAATGGAAAGGAAAGTTAAGGGAGAGAGAGAGAGACGTCTTGGGCCACAGGCTATGAATTACTTACCTCCCTCCCTTCCTCCCTCCCACAACTTTTCCTTCCTCTGCCTCACCAAGTTTTTACTGGCTGACTTCTATCTCCCTCTCCCACCTTCCCTCCCTCCCTCTACCCCTCCCTTGACTCCACCCTAGAGAGAGAGAGAGAGAGAGATGAATGAAGGAGGTGGAGTAGCATCAGCCACATCGTCCTTCTCTCCCGATACCGCTTATCGGGACCACTTCCTTCACCGATAAGGAAGGCTGAAACACTCCCCCAAGAGAAACTAGACGATTGTGCAAAGGTGAGGTTAGAGAGGAGGGAGAAGGAGGAGGAGAGAGGAGGGGGGGGAAGAAGAGGAGGATGCGTTATGGAGGGACATTGGATAGGGAGGGAAGAGAAATGGAGAAAGTGGAGGAGAGAGAAAAATAGAAGATACAGTGAAGTGGGGGAAGCGAGGATGTAAGAGGAGGAGGAGTAAAAATTGTTTCATGGAGAGGAGGAGGAGAGGAGAGAGAGAGAGAGAGAGAGACTTGCTAACGTGTTTGACGCAAGAGTTCCGGTCATAGAAGTCCCCTCCCCTTCTCCTCCCCGTTTCCCCTTCCCTTCCCTTCCCACATCCTTCACCCAACGTCCCTTTCCCTGTTTCAGCAACCTTCCTTCCTCCCTCCTATGATCCTCCTCCTCCTCCTCCTCCTCCTCCTCCATTCCTTCGTAGAAACTATACATT
>JAPQNM010000022.1:4227577-4232577 GCA_029783475.1 Metacarcinus magister
TTTCTCCCTCTCTCTTTGAAGTGTGTATGTTGTGTATCCTCCTCCTCCTCCTCCTCCTCCTCCTCCTCCTCCTCCTCCTCCTCCTCCTCCTCCTCCTCCTCCTCCTCTTCTTCCTCTACCCTGCCCTTCCCTCCCTCTCTCCCTTCGTCCTTCCCACCCAGTCTCTCCTTTCCTCCATTTCTGTCTCCGTCGCCCGTACCTCTCAAACCCTTCTCTCCCTCCCTCCTTCCTTCCTTCTCTCCCTCCATTCCATATCTGGTTTCACCTTCCTTTCGTCTCCCTCTTACTTGTCCTCTCTCTCTCTCTCTCTCTCTCTCTCTCTCTCTCTCTCTCTCTCTCTCTCTCTCTCTCTCTCTCTCTCTCTCTCTCTCTCTCTGAAGGCCATATTGAAGCATTGTATTCCACGCCCTCCCTCCACCCCTCCACCTCTCTCCACACACACACACACACACACCACACACACACACACACACACACACACACACACACACACACACACACACACACCCTCTCATGCGGAAGTGTGTGTGTGTGTGTGTGTGTGTGTGTGGATGGAGCAGGTTAGCTGGCAAGTGAAAGTGACTGTGTGTGTGTGTGTGTGTGTGTGTGTGTGTGTGTGTGTGTGTGTGTGTGTGTGTACGGTGTGATGAGTGAAGTGAATCACCACGACTCATGAAGGAGGAGGAGAGTCGATGGGTCAGACATAGTGGTAGAGGAGGAGGAGGAGGAGGGAGGGAGAGCAGCGGATGTGAGACAGGGAGGGAATAAACCAGTCTCTCTCTCTCTCTCTCTCTCTCTCTCTCTCTCTCTCTCTCTCTCTCTCTCTCTCTCTCTCTCTCTCTCTCTCTCTCTCTCTCTCTCTCTCATGAAGTTAGGATTTCTTGGGGATGAGATGAAGAGAGAGAGAGAGAGAGAGAGAGAGAGAGAGAGAGAGAGAGAGAGAGAGAGACGAGGGAAGGAAAAGGAGGCCTGGTGACGTCATGCACACAATTCATGACGCAACTTTGAGGCCACCTGGTACTCTCTCTCTCTCTCTCTCTCTCTCTCTCTCTCTCACTCTCTCTCTCTCTCTCTCTCTCTCTCATTCTCTCTCTCATTCCATCCCCAAGAAATCCTAACTTCATGAGAGAGAGAGAGAGAGAGAGAGAGAGAGAGAGAGAGAGAGAGAGAGAGAGAGAGAAAGGGTGTAGCTGAGTTCAATCACGTATCACCATAACTAACAAGGAAAGTTTAAAATTATTATTATTATAAGTGCGTGTATGCATATAATAAACGTGGAACTTAAATATGTTGCTAAAAAGTTTCGTGAAAATAATTTAAGTTTATTTATTTCTTTATTTTATTTATTTTTATTTATTTATTTATTTTTTTATTTTATTAATTTTTTTTTTTTGATAAGAAGACGAAAAGTACAGTAATAATGTTAATAATAATTGATATCGTCACCACACACACACACACACACACACACACACACACACACACACACACACACACACACACACACACACACACACACATTTCCTTTGACGTGTGGAAAATACCTTATTTGGTTATCAGGTTGTGTGTGTGTGTGTGTGTGTGTGTGTGAGTGTGTGAGTGAGTGAGTGAGTGTGTGTGTACTCTATGCATTACTTATTTGTGTTTGTCTGTTTGTTTGTAGTCTTGTAAGTTGGTGTTTGTCAAGGATATTTATGGAAGTGAGAAAGTGGAATTATTATATTTTTATTTTATTTTACTGGTCAGTTGATCTTGTTTAGTAATGTTTTCTTTCTTTCTTTCTTTTTTTATGTAGATAATATTTTTTTTGTTAACGTGATTTGCTGTACATATAAGTCGGACTTGTGTGTATTTTCTGTTTTCTTAATTTTTTTCACCGATATTATTTCTCGATTTTCTTTCTATTTTTTCCCTCTTGCAGTCCATTTTTTTCTTGGTTTTTCCTTTTTTTTTTTTCTCTCTCTCTCTCTCTCTCTCTCTCTCTCTCTCTCTCTCTCTCTCTCTCTCTCTCTCTCTCTCTCTCTCTCTGGTGTGTGTGCAGGGAAAGGAAAACTAAACACTAAATAATCGCCTCGTTGAACATGTAATTGTATTCATTTATTCATTTATTTATGGATCATTTTGGTTTCATTCCTATACTAAGCATCTTAAGTTGTTATTCAATCGCTTCGTGTGAATATTTAGTGGTTTATCAATTATGTATATTGTCTAAATTATTTGTGTATTGTTGAATTTCATGTCTGGTTCGATGATTTTATTGACTTTAGTTTATTCCTTCCTCTCCAGCAGCATTTTAGTCATTTTTTTATATTATATTCTTCATTGCTGTTATTGTTGATATACAAGGTCTCTCTGCCTCACTGTATCGTACGCAGGTGGAGATTATCGTACCTCTGTTTTCATCGCTCTTATCTGCACCAAATCGAATGATGTTTGCGGCGTTACCTTGCCTCTTATCACCTCTCTCTCACCCCCACCCACCCACCCACTCACTCACAACCCACCCACTTACTATCCACCTTTCCCATGACATTTACGAGGGAGGAATGGAGGGAGAGTTGCAGTGGGAGGCGAGAGGGAGGAGTGATGGAAGGAAAGTTGATGAGGGAGAAGAAGGAATGTATGGTTTTAAGGGAATTATATTAGTGCCTCTCTTACACACACACACTCTCTCTCTCTCTCTCTCTCTCTCTCTCTCTCTCTCTCTCTCTCTCACTCTCTCTCTCTCTCTCTCTCTCTCTCTCTCTCTCTCTCTCCATGTATTCCTGTCTTTCATTCCTCTCATATTATTTCCTTCCCTTAAGAAACTCTTCTCTTTTACTATCAGAGAGAGAGAGAGAGAGATGGAGAGATGCGAAAGTGGAGTAGGTAAGAGACACAAAGATATAAATGTGTTAGGAAACGAAGAAAATGAAAGAACTAGAGAGAGAGAGAGAGAGAGAGAGAGAGAGAGAGAGAGAGAGAGAGAGAGAGAGAGAGAGAGAGAACTAGGCAAGGAAGGCAGCAGGGAAACGGGTTACATTGATAGAGAAAAGACGCTGTTTCTCCACATTTCATCTTTGCTTCAAATTACGAGCTGTCGCCTCTTTCCACCTGAAGCCAATCCCATATTTATGTATTTTCCTTCAACACGCTCCAAATAGAAGGTGCAGAGAGGAGAGGGGAGGAGGAGAGGGGAGGAAAATAAGAGGGCTTTTATTATATATTTTTTTCCCCCTTGATTTTATATTTTTTGGTTGTTTATTCGTATATTGATTCATTTGTTTACTTCCTCCTTTACCTTTCATCTTCCTTACACTATTTTCGTCTTTGCTTTATATTTTCTTCCCTTATCCACCCATTCCTCATTTCCTGTTACATAATGCGCGTCTGTCTTCTTTTCCTAGTAACGCTTCCGCCTCCCATTCCTCCTAGCGACAGATTACGTCATTTACTAGTAATTTATTGTAGCAACGTAAAGATGAGGTGTCGACAGCGTATGTCACTCGATTCTAAATAAAAGTTTAAAGCAGATACACGCTTGATTGGTGTTCTTGTGTGTATGTGTATGTGTATTCTCTCTCTCTCTCTCTCTCTCTCTCTCTCTCTCTCTCTCTCTCTCTCTCTCTCTCTCTCTCTCTCTCTCTCTCTCTCTCTCTCTCTCTCTCTCTATGAAGTGAAAGCGTGCAAGGATACAGACAACAGCACGAGTTACCCCTTAAATAAACGCGCTTCACAAATTTTTAGTTTTCTTTCACTTTAAAACGCGGTCAAACTTGAAAAAAAAAAAAAATCAACGCTCCAGACACTTCTCTTTTCACATTACAACCCGCGAAGAGAAACCCGATGTGAAAGAGAAAAATAAATCATAAGGAAAACACTACAACTCTACAAGACACACACATACATACACATACATAACTATTAATAAAAAAAACGGACGTGTGGACAAATACTGAAGTTACCGCCTCAAAAGTCTGACGCAGCTAAGACACCCACATTCTCTATGGTTCCTTCCTTGGGTCCTGCTATTAATACCCTCAAGAGTGCCCGTTGAAATAACCAGCTAACTCAGGTGTGGGCGTGTCTAAGGAGGTGTTCTGGGGGACGCTATAGAGTCAAGAGAAGTGCCAGGAGGGGCGCTGGCTGAAGAAGAGAGAGAGGGAGAGGGAGAGGCTTGGGTAGAAATGCAAGAGTGTGTTTAGAAGAGAAGAAGAGGAATTTGAAAGGAAGGATAGGGAGGGGAAGGTGTGTTACATGGGTGTAGTGAAGGGAGGGAGGAAGTTACACTCTTGCATAGAGGGAAATGTCGATGTTGGGTGGAGAAGTGGAGGGAAGGAAGGGAGTGTAGAGGGATATGTGGTATGTGGAGTGATTGAGTAAAGCGATTGGTGGACGGAGAGAGAGAGAGAGAGAGAGAGAGAGAGAGAGAGAGAGAGAGAGAGAGAGAGAGAGAGAGAGAGAAGAGAAGAGAAGAGCCTCCAGTACTGCAAGGAAGGAAAATGAGAAGGAAAGAGGATTTGGTAGGGGAGTCCCAGTCTGACGCTCATGGATAATCCCTCTCCTCCTCCCCCTTGTCGTGCAGTATCCTTCAGTTATTTCCCAGACGTAGAAATGTCACCTCTGTTTTCACTGAATTCTGGGATTTCTTATTCTTTTCCTGACGTCATTTTCTTTGACGCTACCCTCCTCCTCCTCCTCCTCCTCTGTTTCCGTCCCGTCGTTGCTCTCACGTCAAAGTTATTTTTTACCTTTTATTCATTTCGTGTCGTAACATGAATATCCTTGAGAGAAAGAGAGAGAGAGAGAGAGAGTGAGAGTGAGTGAGTTTGCTAGTGTGTGTGATCCTGTATATGTTTGTATGTCTGAATCTCCTGCTAATTCACAGAAAAACTTACCTATCTACCCTCCTCCTCCTCCTCCTCCTCCTCCTCCTCCTCCTCCTCCTCCTCCTCCTCCTCCTCCTCCTCCTCTCTTCTTATCCACTTCCACTACCTCTGTGTCAGGCTGGTTTCTGGAGC
>JAPQNM010000022.1:4237577-4242577 GCA_029783475.1 Metacarcinus magister
TATTGATTGGTTCACATGCCAATGACCCTTTTTTCTAGATCAACTTGACCGAACTAAACTAAACCTAACCTAACCTAACCTAACATACCTGAATTTAGACGTTGAAGGGATCGATCGTCCGTGTCAGAAGAAGAGGTTAAAATTTATTATCATTTACACTATAATAAAAAATAGAAAATACACATTGACATACATTAATGCCACACATGCACTAGGTATGGTAAAGATTGGCCTTGCTTTTTATCTATTCAGGTTATCGCTTAAGCTGTTTTTTTAAAAGTTTTGGTATATATTTTTTTTCATCATCCCATGTGTAATTTTAGCATATCAGGTTGTGAGTGTAAACATTGCCACGTGTCTCTCTCTCTCTCTCTCTCTCTCTCTCTCTCTCTCTCTCTCTCTCTCTCTCTCTCTCTCTCTCTCTCTCTCTCTCTCTCTCTCTCGTTCGTTTCCATTCTTAGTAACTTGTTTATTTTTATTTTTTCTTCTTCAAAAACGCGTTAATTACTTCCGTCTATTTTTACCTGTTCATTAAGTTAAGATTACCTGTGTTACCGTCCACCTGCTGTCTACCTTTAATTAACGTCTGGAGCTAGGTAGGTGAAGGTAACAGACGCGCTCTTGGTGGGAAATTAATTGCTGCTGTTGTATTTTTATTAATTTATTTATTTATCAATTTATTTTGTATAGTGGTATAATTGGTGTGTGTGTGTGTGTGTGTGTGTGTGTGTGTGTGTGTGTGTGTGTGTGTGTGTATGTCAATTTAATGTTTTCCTTTTCTTTCTTTGTTGCACTTTCCCTCTCTCTTTATTCGTTTCCTCCTCCTCCTCCTCCTCCTCCTCCAGGTGCTTCCGAAAACTTGTGAATGGATTCTTGGAAATTCTCTCTCTCTCTCTCTCTCTCTCTCTCTCTCTCTCTCTCTCTCTCTCTCTCTCTCTCTCTCTCTCTCTCTCTCTCTCTCTCTCTCTCTCAAAATCTATGTATCGTGTTGTTCATGTGTTTTCTCTTTTCTTTACAGGTGAGTTGAGTGACGGTCTGGTCTGGTCTAGTCTGGGTCACGTGACGTCACTGTACGGTAGTGACGTCACTTCTATGCTGGTGAGGTGAAGGGAGGAGGAATGTAAAAGGTTTTGTATTTTATTTTATTTATTTATTTATTATTTTTTTTTAGATGTTTATATATAGATTTTAGTTTTGCAATTTTAGTGATCTTTACTTATTTGTTTTTATTTATTTATTCTATTTCTTTTTTTATATATCTTTATTTATTTTTGTTTTGAACGGTTGGCAGAGAGAGAGAGAGAGAGAGAGAGAGAGAGAGAGAGAGAGAGAGAAGGGGGAGATTGACTGTTTGGTGACCACATTATTGATTCCTCCTCCTCCTCCTCCTCCTCCTCCTCCTCCTCCTCCTCCTCCTCCTCCTCCTCCTCCTCCTCCGTGAGAGTTGGCTTGCATTAACGAAAAGAAACGATTTTTTTTATATAGAGTAAAAAAATAAACGATTGAACCAGAACAAAAAAAAATATGATGAGAGGATGAATATGAGGAAGAACAATTATTATGAGAAATATAATAGAAGGAAGAAGAAGACGACGATAATAAGATAAAAATTCAGAAAGGAGGAGGAGGAGGAGGAGGAGAATAACACATTAAGCATAAGAACAGGAAGAGTAGAAATAAAGATTAAACATTAGAAGAGAGAGAGAGAGAGAGAGAGAGAGAGAGAGAGAGAGAGAGAGAGAGAGAGAGAGAGAGAGAGAGAGAGAGAGAGAGAGAGAGTGAGTAATTAAGATAGAGAAAGGTAAGGTAAGGTAAGGTAGGTTTGTAAGCAGCAAAGGTAGGCTTAAAATATACATAGGCCTTAGTAGGCTTAGAAAGGGGGGAGGAGTCACCATGCGCTTGACATTATTTTTGTGTAAGGTTGTGGCCATTCTCTCTCTCTCTCTCTCTCTCTCTCTCTCTCTCTCTCTCTCTCTCTCTCTCTCTCTCTCTCTCTCTCTCTCTCTCTCTCTCTCTTATGTGGTGCCCTAGTTAGTTTTTCTTTGTTTTATCTTTTCTGTGTTTGTTTGTTTATTTCTTGTTTCTATTTCTTCTATTTTCTCTACAACCTTACACGTGGCATCTCCTCCTCCTCCTCCTCCTCCTCCTCTTCCTCCTCTTCCTCTTTCCTTTCTTGGAGATGATAGAGAGAGACAGAGAGGAAGGGAAGGAAAAGGGAAAACAAAGGAGAGGAAGAAATGATGAAATGGGGAGTAGAAATGATGGAAAAGGGAGTGAGGGGAAGGGGTTAAGGGAGTTTAAAGTGTCATGGAAGGAGTGTAGGGAGAGGAAGGGATTAAGGGGAGTGGAAGAAGTGAGGGGAAGGGGGGAGTAGGAGTGGAGTGATGGGAAGGGGGGTTGTGTGGTGGAGTAGGAGTGAGGGGAAGGGGGGTGTGGTGGAGTGGAAGGGGGAGTAGGGGGGGGAGAGTGAAGGGGAGACGTCTCAGTTTGGTGCATTGTTGCAATCTGGGTTTGTGCAACACTCCTCCCTTCCCCTTGTCGCTCTCCCCTTCCCATCCTCCTCCTCCTCCTCCTCCTCCTCCTCCTCCTCCTCCTCCTCCTCCTCCTCCTCCTCCTCCTCCTCCTCCTCTCCCTCTCCCTCTCCTCCCTTCACTACTGCACTATCCAAGGTCCTTCAACCCATTCTCTCTCTCTCTCTCTCTCTCTCTCTCTCTCTCTCTCTCTCTCTCTCTCTCTCTCTCTCTCTCTCTCTCTCTCTCTCTCTCTGCCTTTTTTTGTTTACTGTGCTTGTGTGTTTATGGAGAGAGAGAGAGAGAGAGAAAAAAAATTACATTACTAAAATAGAAAAATAACAATTCTCTCAAATACTTAACTGTTGAAGAGTGAAATATTCCCACAACTTAATTTCCCCATCACCTCCCTTTCCCTCGTCGACTTTTTTCCCTTCTCTTATCATGTTTTTTTTCCCCCTCTTTCTCCTTATTCTCCGCTCCATAAATGTGTAGAAATGGGGTAGTTCCCTCCTCCTCCTCCTCCTCCTCCTCCTCCTCCTCCTCCTCCTCCTCCTCCTCCTCCTCCTCCTCCTCCTCCTCCTCTCCTCTCTATCTCTTCTTACACCTTATTTTTCACCTTCACTCCTTCTCTTCTATTCTCTTGTTTATTTTATCCCTCTTTTCATATACCGTTCTCAACTCTTATTCAATTCCTTTTTTTCTCTCTCTCTCCTTTCCTTCCTCTTCTCTTCCCTTCTTCCTCTTCTTTCCCCTTCTTCCTCCTGTTTCCGTGACCTTTTGATTATCGGTGTAAGGGGAGAGAGTAGATGAAAGAATGGAATGGATTAAATAATGACAATAATGATAATATTAATAGTAATAATGGTAATGATAGTAATGTTAAATGTTTCGTCATAAATACAATTACTACTACTACTACTACTGTTACTAAACCTCCTACTACTACTACTACTACTACTACTACTACTACTACTACTACTACTACTACTACTACTGCTGCTACTAACGGTAACTGAAAGAAAGTGGGCAAAAAAAAAAAAAAAAAACAGGAAACATTACTTTTACAACTATCCATAACAACAGATATAATTATAATAAATGTTGGTAGCGTAGGTGGTGGTGATAGCTGAGGTGGTGGTGATGGTGGTGGTGATAGCAGCAGTAAGGCGGCAACGGATGTGAGTGTGTGTGTGTGTGTGTGTGTGTGTGTGTGTGTGTGTGGTGTGTGTATGTGGCAATAAGGTTGGCGTTGTGAGCCGAATAAATCAGTTTTCTTTCCCTCTCGTGCTGTTTATTTTTTCAACGCGAGATGACCTTGCTCTCTCTCTCTCTCTCTCTCTCTCTCTCTCTCTCTCTCTCTCTCTCTCTCTCTCTCTCTCTCTCTCTCTCTCTCTCTCTCTCTCTCTGTGTTTGTGCAGGTTGAGTCAGTGCGAGAGAGATAAGATAGTAAGGTGTGGCTTCCTTGTACCACTACCATCACTGTCATCACCACCACCATTACTACTACCATCATCACCACTACCATTACTACTACCACCATCACCACTACCATTACTACTACCACTACTACTGTTACTATTACTACTATACTACTACTGAGAGAGAGAGAGAGAGAGAGGAATGTGCGTGTGTGATTTGTCAACCGTGGTGTAAGTATGCATGTATGTGTGGAATGAATGTGCAATCCTAAGGTGTGTGTGTGTGTGTGTGTGTGTGTGTATGTGAGAGAGAGCGCGTTTGTGTGCGTGCGTGTGTGCTCGTGCTTACACTATTATGTTGAAACTACAATAATCAACGCTATCAATATTTTTGTCACCACCACCACCACTACCACTACCACCACCACAGTCAGGGTTCAGAACACTTTTTCGCTTCAGGGGAGGGATGTAGGAGGAGGGGGAGGGGGAGGAGGGACGCTCACGATTCCTTGTTGCAAGTCACTCCTCCTCCTCAGTTGCCCAGGCCCCACACGCTTTCTACTTCCGCCGCCCCGCCTCGCCCCGTGGAGGTGTAAGGGCGGGGCACGGGAAGGGGGGGAGGCAAGAGTGACCTGAGGCAGTCATTCTGCAAAGGAAGACATAGCCACCTTCCTCCTCCTGCTCCTCCTCTTCCTCTTCCTTCAAATACTGCCAGAGGTCGTCCTGCATGAGTGTTTTCTTCTTGTTGCATTTTTCTCGCTCACTTAAAGTTTTCAAGAACAGACTTGACAAGTACTCTTGACTCCAATCCTCAAATGAAATGTCACTCTTGGAGTTTGTTGCAGGTGGTCTGGCACGGCATGTTATCGCCTGGATAGAAATAGTAGTAATGATAGTCCTTATCTCTTTCCTATAAGACAAATTCCATTTATTTACGTTCTTTTTCATGCTGCTTGGTTTTTATGTCTTCCTTTCCTGCCAACCTCGGCTGGTGGTGGGGAGGAGCCTTCGTCTTTACTGTCCTGTGCTTCTCACTTCAGATTTGGTAGTGCAGCTTCGTAAGGTTCAA
>JAPQNM010000022.1:4247577-4277577 GCA_029783475.1 Metacarcinus magister
CCTGAAAAATAACTGAATATACGTCACAAAACCAACATCATCAATTCACTTCAACTTGGCGGACGAGCTTTGTTTGGGTGGACGCACGTGATTGGTGTTAATTTGGATGGTGGTGGATAGATGGCGTTAGTGGTGGTGGTGGTGGTGTTCAAGGTCACGGGATTGACAGGTAATGAAGGAATCAGGTAAAGGTGTGCGTGGTATTAGGCGGATCAGGTGTTAGCTAGCCAGTCAACCAGGCAGGTAAAGTAAGTAAGTGTACGTGATTTTTATATTGAGGTACGATTTAGTTTTATACGTTTCCATGACATTGATAGACGTTTAAGAGTTACTGAAGCGAAGGTATATTTATAAAAAGAAACTATGTGTGTGTGTGTGTGCTTACTTTTCGAAAATTTGTGACCTTTCTTTTCTTTCTTGCAGTTGGCGAGGAAGACAGTGAGAGACGGAGCAGCCACCCACGGCCACAGTAAGTATTCTCTTCCTAGCCTTAGCGAAGTACTATATCCCGTCGTCATTTGGGAAGGTTCTTGGTTCTAACTCGGTTCATACGGCAAGGGAATCAAGTATCTTATGTTTGATATGTCAATAATAGAAACTCAATCTTTGTTGAGTGGTCTTTGTTTTGTAGGCTTATGTAGTATGTCAGTGACCTTTCAGTTAATAAATAGAAGTACGTACTCTACTATATAATTCTCTCTCTCTCTCTCTCTCTCTCTCTCTCTCTCTCTCTCTCTCTCTCTCTCTCTCTCTCTCTCTCTCTCTCTCTCTCTCTCGTGACACATACAAGCTTTCCTGATCCTTGTGTGTGTGTGTGTAGGGTGATGATTGAGGAGGGAAGGAGAGGACGAGGAGAGAGTAGAGTGGTCTTGGAAGAGGTAAAGGGTGTCGTGTATTGTGAAGAACATCGGTTGGCTTAGTGGGGCCGGGCGGGGGAGGAAGGAGAGGAGGAACGTGAAGGAAGGGAGTAATCTAGGGTTGTGAGAGGAGGCAAGTCAGCTGGCGTTTGAGGAGGAGGAGGAGGAAGAGGATTACAAAGGAATACAAACCGCAACATACCAATGAATTATCGACTGCTCTAGTGTTGTAAGTTTTGTATACGTCGTTGAAGAAATCTAGTAAGTTCATAAGGCGTGAATATTTGTTTCTGAATCCATGTTGTGAATCCTTAATGATGGCGTTTTTCTCTAGATATTCTTCCGTCTCTTATGGATTCAATTCATTTACCTACAACTGAAGTTAGGCTGATCGGTTGATACTTTCCGTGATGAGACTCAATTCCCCTTTTTATAGATGGGAGTGACGTTTGCTATTATAGTTTCCATTCACACGAGACTCCGCCGGTAGTTAGCGATTCATTAAATAAGTAAGATGGAAAGCGGTTTTACTATCTCTATTTGCTTCTTAAAATATTCTCGGTGAAATTTTGTCGGAGTCTGAAATGAGAGAGAGAGAGAGAGTGTGTGTGTGTGTGTGTGTGTGTGTGTGTGAGTTCTGGGTAGCGATGGAGGGTGAGGAGGATGAAGAGGAAAGAGGAGGAGATGACCACGACGGCAAAGGTTGGGTCTAGAGGGAGGAAGAGGAGGAGGTGAGGCGGCTAGTGGTCGGTCAGTGTGAGGGGGGTCGACCTTAAGATATTTTCCTCTCTCTCTCTCTCTCTCTCTCTCTCTCTCTCTCTCTCTCTCTCTCTCTCTCTCTCTCTCTCTCTCTCTCTCTCTCTCTCTCTCTCTCTCTCACGGGCGTTACTGCAGAATAGAAACGAGAGGAAGAACATATTAACATCATAATTTGTGAGCTATTTCTAACCGGCCCGTGTTTCTCCCGCGGCAAGGCAAAACAGGGAGGAGGAGGAGGAGGAGGCCTAATTCTGCTGGATCTTCGTACTGCAGTCTTGGGGTTGTGGCCACTAGCTGCGGGAAGTGTGTGTGTGTGTGTGTGTAGCTCGGATGCAGGGTTGCCATATCTTCCACGCTCTCTCGCATATCATCTCATTTCTCGTTCATGTGGAGTTTCCTCACTACACACCACCTTCAGGGTTTCCACACTCATCCAGACACTCGCCATGGGTTTGGGGAGGCTGCAGGTGGAAGAGGAAGAGTTGATAATGAGGATTAAAAGCCAGGGAAGAAGAGGGAGAAGGTTGGTTGGCTTGGCAGTCGGTGGTGTACGGTACTCTCGCTCTCACCTCCCTGCCCTTCTGGCACCAACCATCGAGCTCAACGCCTCGATCCCCCTCTCTCCGCCACCACCACCACCACCAATCACCATCACTACAGCCAGAAATCCCCTTCTCTCTCTCTCTCTCTCTCTCTCTCTCTCTCTCTCTCTCTCTCTCTCTCTCTCTCTCTCTCTCTCTCTCTACCTTCCAGGCTTTCCTCCTCGTCCTCTTCCTTTACCACCACCACTCCTCGTCATCCTCCTCATCCTGTTATTGGGAGTGTTGCTGGAGACAAGAGTGAAGGAGAGTTCCCACGCTAACATGCATGCTTTCCTCCTCCTCCTCCTCCTCTTCCTCTTTGCCTTTTAGAACTATCACTGTAATCGAAGAAGTAAAAGTATTAATTATTCCTATTTTTTCTAGGTAGTTAACATTTTCCTTGTATTCCTTTCTCGTTTCCTCATATTCACCGTTCTTCTTCTGCCTATCATTTATCCTTCACAAATGACTCTTCGAAAACTAAGAGAATGGTCAATTGAAAGGAATAATAAAGCCACAAAAGACTAACAACTAATGCACACAGACTTGAAAACAAATTATATGGGAATGTTGTACAACGTAATGTATCTGTTTTTCTCTGATTCTGTGTTGGTGAGGGAGGAAGGGAGGGCAACTGAGTGAGGAGAAGGGGGTCGAGGGTGACGGTGTGTTGGGGAAGAAAACCGGTCAGGGCGGGGCGGGGAATTGTGGGAGGAGGAGGAGGGGGGGGAAAGGGGTAAGGGGTGAGGGCAGCCAGGTGGGCATGTCATCAGGAGTGCCGCTGTTGCAGTCCTCACCCGAGAGAGAGAGAGAGAGAGAGAGAGAGAGAGAGAGAGAGAGAGAGAGAGAGAGAGAGAGACTGACTGACTGACTGACTTCGTTACCTTTTATTGCCATGCCCAAAGAGTTCATGTCTCCTCCTCCTCCTCCTTCTACTACTACTCGTCTTTTCCCAGTGTAAAGAGAAGGATGAGGTGAGGAAGGCATGAGAAGGAGTAGGTAAAAGTGACACATTGACGATCTCTGGAAGGGCAAGCACGTCAGGGCCAAGCCAGTCCCAGCAGGACGGTGTGACGTCATGAGCAAGGATGTGACGTAACGCGGTGACGTCAGTGGCGGACGAGGAGAAAATATAATGAGGGATTCACTTCGGTTTCCTCTCTCTCTCTCTCTCTCTCTCTCTCTCTCTCTCTCTCTCTCTCTCTCTCTCTCTCTCTCTCTCTCTCTCTCTCTCTCTCATGACATCAGTTTCCTCTCTGAAACTTGATCGTGTTGTTATTGTTCAGTGGTTGGTGGTGGTGGTAGTTGTGGTGAGTTGTAGGCGGTGGTGGTGGTTGTAGGTGGTGGTAGTTGTGGTGAGGTGTGGGTGGCGGTCTTATCAGTATCAGCGATAATGCAAGGTAATTCTAGGAAGAGAGAGAGAGCGGTGCAGGTCATATCTACCCCCACCCCCCAACCTCCTCCTCCTGCCCCTCCATCCACATCATCATCATCGTCGTTTGTTATCTTTTGTTTCTCAATGTTACTTTTATGAACTTTCTATTTCCTCCTCCTCCTCGTCCTCCTCCTCCCTTTCTTGCTCCTCCCCTTCTCCTGCAGCAGTAATCCCTCCCGCCTTGGACGGAACTAACGCCAGAGGAAGGCGGGGCGTCACGCGCGGCCGGGGTCACCCAGGTGCTGTGTGTATGTGTGTGTGTGTGTGTGCGTGCTGCCAGCCAGGTGCGTCCGCCAGCCTCCCTCCCTCCTGCCCTTTGCTATTCTTCTCCTCCTCCTCCTCCTCCTCCTCCTCCTCCTCCTCCTCCTCCTCCTCCTCCTCCTCCTCCTCCTCGTCGTCTTCTTCTTCTTCTTCTTCTTCTCTCATTCGTTAGTTTGCACATACCATGGCCTTCGTGTTCCGTTTTCATTGTTATTGCTGTCATTGTTTTCATCATCATCGTCAACTTTGTCTTTACTTTCACTGGCTTATCATATAATGCGATCTCGGGGAGAGAGAGAGAGAGAGAGAGAGAGAGAGAGAGAGAGAGAGAGAGAGTGTGTGTGTGTGTGTGTGTGTGTGTGTGTGTGTGTGAGAGAGTGAGTTTGGCACAGGTGAAGTGCCAGTCAGGTGAGAGCCGAAGGTTACTGCTTCAGGTGGTGGAGAGGGTGGAGGGGAGGGTCGCCAGATATGGGTGGATGTCACGGTGGTGGTGGTGGTGGTGATGTTGGAGGAGTGACAGAAGTGATGGATTCAGTGGTGGTGATAGTGAGTGATTTCTTTGCCATCACCACCTTCACCACCTCTACTTCTTCTACTACTACTGCTACTACTATTAATATTACTACTACTACTACTACTATTACGCATTAGAGATTGTAACTAATGAGAGAGAGAGAGATAGAGATTGTAGTGACAGTAACAAAGACACGTATTCTAGTTGTTATATATTATTTTTATTACCTGCGAACACATGTGATAAGTGTAGGAGAGAGAGAGAGAGAGAGAGAGAGAGAGAGAGAGAGAGAGAGAGAGAGAGAGAGAGAGAGAGGTGGGGGAGGCAACAGTACCGTTATGGTCACGACTGCTGCTCGCTCTCTCTCTCTCTCTCTCTCTCTCTCTCTCTCTCTCTCTCTCTCTCTCTCTCTTCCAACCCTTCTTCCTCCATCCCATTGGAGAGAGAGACAGCGGCTGGTATGGAAGGTGTGGAGTAGCGTAGAGGTGTGGGCTGATGTGGGCGTGGGCGGGGATACTCTTGTGTGTAGGTGTGGCCTGTGTGTGTGTGTACCCTGAGGTGTGGCGACGTCAAGGGCGTAGGCGGATGGTGTTGGTGGGAGGTGGGTGGTAGGGTGTTGCTGGGTGTGTCGCCGTGTTGGTGGGTGGAGTTTTGGGTGGCGTGGGTGGTAGAAGTAGTAGTAGTTGCGGGACAGTGAGTGAGTGAGGGAGATTGCGTGTCTGAAGGAGAAGGAAGAAGAGAAAATAAAGAAAGCTTCAAATTATATCTATTTCAAAGCAAACTGAAAAGAAAGGAAGGGGAGAGAAAGAATGGAATGTAAAGAAAGCAAATAAATGAAGGGAAGAAGACGAGGACGTAGAGAAGGAGGTGGTGTGTGGTGGTAGAGATGGTAGTGATGGTGGTGTTAGTGGTGGGGGTGTTGGGTGAGTCCTTGTTTGTTCCCACCTTCTTCCCTTCACCACCTCCACCACCACCACTACCACCCACTCCCATCCTTCCTCCCACCACCACGTAGATCCGGGAGGTGATGGTGGTGGTGGTGGTAGTGTTTTGTGCGGGGAGAGGAGTGAGTGTTCGGAAGGGTGGAGTGGGCTAAGTTATGTTAGCGTCTGTTCAGTGCGTAGAATGATGAGTATTTGTGGTGTGGTGAAGTATTTGCGAAATTCAATTACTGTTTTGCGTGTGTGTATGTGGTGGGGAAAGGCAGCTGTTTTGGTGGTGGGCAGGTGTGTTGGGGAGGGAGCGAGCGAGGGAGAGGCAGATGTGTACAGGGAGTGAGGAAGAAGGGGAGTCCAGGTGTGTGTGTGTGTGTGTGTGTGTGTGTGTGTGTGTAAAGGAAGGAAGGGTGGGTGGTCACTAACCAGCTGCGGAGAGAGAGAGAGAGAGATACGTCGGCAGCAGTTGTGGTGAGGCTGTAACATGTAAGAGGTCGTTACTAAAGAGTAGAAAATGTAAGTGTTGGTGGAGGAGGAGGAGGAGGGCGCGGGCAGACAAGGGGCAGCAGGAGGTAGGAAGGGGAGGAGGGACTACACAAGGTCAACAAAAAGGACTCTGCCAGCCAACCAGCCACCCACACTTGCTACCTTCACCACCATCACCACTAAACAACAACAACAGCTAACCTATCACCAGCCAGTCAGCCGCCGCCTTCTTCCTTTGACCCTTCCCCTCTCCTCCTAGGCCAGCCATTACCCTCACCAGCTTCATCCCCTAACGCTATAAACACCACCACCACCACTACCATTTTATCCTCTTCCGTAGCCTCACTATCCAAGTGGAGACATACACCCTTCCCTCCCCTTCCCGTCTCATCTTCCACCTCCTCTTCTTCCTCCACCTCGCACAGGAGGAGGAGGAGGAGGAGGACGGCGGGGCGTTGGCGTTGGTCCGGCTCCAGTTGCCGTCGCGGTGGCAAATGATCACCTAAAAGGCTGAGTTGCCAGATGTCGCTCCTCTACGCCGCCACTTACACCTAACATCCTACACCCGCACCCTGCCCTACTGCTGTTACCTCCCTTCCCTTCATAGCATTATCTGAACACCCTTAAACTCTCTGGCGACCTCTTGCGATCACCACCGCTACTAGTGAAGCAGTTTGTGTGGGTGTTTCTAGGCTCAGGTTGGTGTGGTGTGGTGTTTGGCGGTGCAGCGCGGGTGACTGACGGACACTTCTTCCTCATGTCTCTGAGGCTAGGTTCACCGCTCTCTCTCTCTCTCTCTCTCTCTCTCTCTCTCTCTCTCTCTCTCTCTCTCTCTCTCTCTCTCTCTCTCTCTCTCTCTCTCTCTCTCTCTCTCTCTCTCTCTCTCTCTCAAAACAAAGTGTGTTTTCAGTGGGCTGCCGATCACCACTTCCCTCCCCCACCCACGCTGCGCCGTTCCTTGCCCCACTCTCCCTCTTCTCCACACTGCCTCATTAGTCCTACATTTGGTCTCCTCCCTCTTAGGCTGCCGAGAGAGAGAGGATGGGGGGGTGTTTGCATGATCGTATTCTCTCTCTCTCTCTCTCTCTCTCTCTCTCTCTCTCTCTCTCTCTCTCTCTCTCTCTCTCTCTCTCTCTCTCTCTCTCTCTCTCTCTCTCTCGTCTGCATAAACTATCATCATTACAATCTTGGCATTTTGATTTTTTCTTCAACGAAATTTCTTAACTATTACATTGTTATTATTTATAAAAAAAAAACATGGGCTACGGGTTTGCTTTTTTTTGGGGGGTTTGGGGGGGGGTTCTGCGTGAATGTGGAGTGAAAGGGAGGGAAGTAACTGTGGCAAGTGGAGAGAGAGAGAGAGAGAGAGAGAGAGAGAGAGAGAGAGAGAGAGAGAGCGAGCCGTACCTAGACGGTGGTGTTGGTTATAGAACTAATGTAGACAAAAGAGAGTGGTGATGGGACAATTATAGGCAGAAGATGGTTGTGGTTGGTGTCGTCAGGTAAAGCCCCTTCCCTCTGGATGTGTGTGTAGGCAATCATATCCTGTTAGGGCTTCTGGTGCAGGGAATATCTCTCTCTCTCATACTAAAAGAGTTAAGTAAAGTTTCAAAGACTACATAAATGCATTGGACCAACTAAAACAACACCGTCTGTCATCATCATCATCATCATCATAGTCATTTTCTCTCCTCCTGCACCTCGCTCTTAATGACCAATCTAATGGGAGGGGACCAAATAGTTGCGAGGTCAGGCCCCTTGAGAAAATATCCAAACAGTTTCACTATAGTTCTTGTATTCGGTAAAAGAAAAAAAAGTAATGCTCGATAAAGAGAGAGAGAAAAAATCAAGGTCTATACTTGCTGAAACATTAGTAGAATAAAGAAAAGAAAAAAAACCGTAGTATGAAGTGTAGAGTTGACAGTCTGGGAGTAGTGCAGTGAGAGTGGCAATGGTGGTGGTGGTGGTCGCGGCCAACAGAGCACTATAGATAAGAGTTTGTTGTGTGTGCCAGTCTTATCTCGGCTCCACACCCTGCCTCACACCTTGCTCAGTTCCAGAGGGATTTTGTGAGTTGCAATTATTTGTCTAACTTTCCCTCCTACTTCACCTTCACTTTATTTGTCCCCTCCAACATTTTAGCAGTTTTTTCCCTCTTCACTTTCTCTCTTTGTAGCAATAACATGTCATTCCTCTTCCTCTTTTTGGTAGCAGCAAGCATTAATTTTTTGTCATCCAGCTTGTCTCTCTCCCTCAAGAAAGCATAGTGAGGAGTGCAAATATAGATATACATAAACGACCCTTCAGTCTGTCAGAGATTGTGAGCACAGGCTGTCAGGGGGAAGGAACGAGGGCTGGATGGAGGTGGTGGTGTGTCATGGTTTGTGCTGAGGTAGTGATTCTGTGGCTAATGTTTCCACCACAAGGCAGGGACAGAGAGGCTAAGATGTATGTATACCTGCCTTTGTTATTTGGCACTCTGGGCATGTACATCTGGATTATATGTACGTGTTGTTTTTGGGTGGCTGTGCATTCAGGTTATCAGATTGAATAGAGGAATGGAAGATGATTGGTTGATGAATGGATGGATAATTGAGAGTGGTGTAGAATAGCATGTCCGTTTGTATTATTAAAATGCTGTTTGTGAAGGGTTTCCTCATTCCTGTTCCATCAATTTAAAAGACAGAAAAATGGTTAGATAGAGAGAGGCAGGAATGATTGTTAGTTTTATGCAGTGGCGGGAGTGCTGATTTCATCCATCCACATTACCTTGTTATTGGTGGTTATCCTTGCCCTTGTGTGTGAAGAGTGTAACAATTGGTTTCTTTAAATATTGCTGCCATGAACCTTATTACTCAGTGCAAACTTAACCTGAATATATTTACTTGTCATCAGTTCACAAAAAAAGTATTGCAATCACTTATTCGTTGCCCAAACATAGTGGTTTCTCATTTTTTTTATGCAACCGAGTTCATTTACCAACAACATTTTAGGACTTTCCCCTCATCTGACATGTTGCAAATATTGAAATATTTATTGGAAGTATGATGTAAACATTGCCTTAAAAAATGTAGATGGCCCTTTAAATAATCACCCATCACTCTGATTGGTAACTTTATATTTGTGTGTACATTCAGCCTGTTGATTGTAGAGTGGCTTTAAAGTCCATGTACTTTTATACTTGTCCTTGAAATACAAAACCATTGTTGTAGTGCCAGTGTTGCATCAGAAATGGTCATGAGTTTCATATGTTATTGTATTTTCTTTCCCATCTTCCAGCCCAAAACTTTTCAGTATTTCTTTGAGCTAGTTGAGGCCTTGTGTGTTGTCCCCTCACCAAACTTTCCATTCATCAGGCAAACATATGAAGTTACTTTTTTTTCCATGTATTCCATAGTTGATATGTAGTGGAACAATTTAAATCTCATGATTTACTGTATCTACCTTATATATATCCCGGCATTCATGTTGTTAATGGTATGTGTTGTTGTTTCAGGTGCAGTAACCATGATGTGTGATCGGTGGTGGCAACTTGGCCTTCTGAAGATGGCTGCGGCCTTGGAGTACACTCCCCCTGTACTGGTGTTCCCACGCGAACCCCCGAGGTTTCTTTTGCCTGCCTAAAGCAACCAGCACCAGCTGCTGGTCTGCCTGCCCATCTAGCTGGCCGGCTGGTTGCTGCCACGGTTGCAGGAAACCCTCGGCTTATTTCTAGGCCATAGTTTCTCCTGCTCCTGCTGGCCTGGCTGGCGAGAGACCAAGTGCATTACCGCTAACCATGTGATAATGTTGTGCCCTAATCCTGGACCATCACTCGGCTGACTCGCCCACACGCTCCTGGACTACTGCGGTTCTGTAGTGAAATCCATAGACTTTATAATCTGCCTTAGCGTGGGGGTGCAGAGTTGTGTGTGTGTGCATCTTGGGAACCTGAGGACATCTTATGAAACAAGGGCAAGATCAGAGTCTCAAGGGGTGAGGAGGCGTGTGCTAAACGCCCCATCTCAAACTTCTCTACCAAGTGAAAACATTTTTAACTCTGGGACGGAGGACAAAGTGGTTTACGCTGGCTCTTCTTGTGCAGCTCCCGTCATTCCGCCACCGTGGCAGGGGTGGGGGGAGGCACAGCACTGGCTGGGGGGGCTGCCCCTGATAATATGGCAGACTTTCAGCAGGGCAGACAAGTTGTTGTTGATCGCCTAAAGCGTCGCCTTGGCCACTACCGCCAGAACCATAACTCTGTTACTTCTCGGTTTGACACTTCCATCCAAACTCTGTACACGGATCAGTCTAAACAGACCATCTTGCTGAAACAAAGACACATAGAATCCAAGGCAAAGAAAACAAACAAAAAAAACACCGAAAATAAGAAACAGGACAACTCTTCATTACTAGCCACCATGGGGGTAAGATTTGTATTTGTAGCAGTAAATAGTTTAAGGAGAAATGACAGTGTGTAGAACATGTATATTTGAATAACTGTCTTGCATTTTTTATTCAAAGTTGATTGTTTCTTAATTTATTACTTGTATGATGTGATATATAATGAAACTGACTCCTTCATTCTTCCGCAGCAATCAAAAATGCTTGCCCGAGGGCACGACCAGACCACTTCGTCTGGCGAGACCCACGAGAGTGAGCCAGCCACCAAAAAGCAGCGTCTCAATAATGGTGCACCTCCCCATGGCGGCCCCCTCCATGGCAACCCCTCCCATGCAGGGGGTCCTCCTCCTCCTCATGGGGCTGGCCTACATCCAGGGGCATCCCAGTCTTCTACCTCCACTGGGGACATTGGTGACCTGCATATGGCACAGCAGCTCTCAAACATTAAAAAGACGGACTCACCTGTGCCTCTGGGAGCTGCTGCCTCAACTGCAAATGGGCCACTCGTGGACGAAGTAAAGAAAGAGCAGCAGGACCTGGACATTAATATCCTTGAAGAATTTGATGATTTTAGTAATCTGGGTGATATGGATGATATGGGAATCAATTTTGATCAGTTTATGAATGACCTTGACTTTGATAACATGAAGCAGGAAAACAGTAACTCAGGCTTGGCAGATCTTGTAAAAGAGGAATCTGTAGACAATCTCTTTGAAAACGAGCCATCAAGTGTGAGTAGTGACAGTGGTGTAGCGAGTGGTAATGCTAATTCTCAGAGTCCCCAAGTGAACATGAGTAAGTCCGGGGGTACTCCTACCACCTCAGCCTCACCTGTGTTCAGCCAGTACCCGGGAACGCCCCCGGTGTCCCATACCTCCACCCCACCTACCTCTTTCCCTCCAACCTCATACAACCCCACATCCACCACTACTTCCAGCTCCCCAACTCCATTCTCTGCTCCTAGTAGTGTGCCAAAAATCCGCATGGGCATGGGTCAGCCGGACATTATTCCTGCGGCCCAGACACTGAAGCAGATGGCCGAGCAACACCAGAACAAAATGGTGTCCTCAGGGCCCAATGCCGTCCGGCCGGGCTTCTCTGACTACCAGTTGAACAACATGAATAGTCCCGCCGGCCCTGGCATGATGGGACAGACGGGGAGCATCGGTAATCAAATGTACAATAGCAACATGAATCAAACTAATGCCATGTACAACAATCAAAATAGTGGTATGAGTGAAATGGAGATGAAAAAACGTCAGCTGATGCAACAGCAGCAGATGGTGCAGCAGCAGCAAGTGCATCAGTCTCAGCAGCAGCAACAACAATCACAGCAACAGCAACAACAGCAGCAGCAGCCGCCTCAACAGCAGCAATCTCAGCAGCAGCAGCAGCAGCAACAACAACAACAACAGCAGCAGCAGCAACAGCAGCAGCAGCAGCCTACTGGCCAGCAGCAGACCCAGATGCCAGCAGGAATGGTTCCTTACCAGAATCGCATCTCCCCCATGGGTTCCTTCCCCAACTCCTCCCAGCCTGGAACCCTTACCCCCCAGTACCAGATGGCTGGAGCCATGGGCACGGGGGTGAGAGGCCCATATCCAGGAGGTCCACGAGGCCCTTCCCCCATACCTCCTGGTTCACAAGGGGGAGGACCATCCCCTATACCTGCTGGAGTTCAGGTAAGTCTTTCAGGAATCTCCATTGTGTTGCCTCATAGATGTAAAATTTTTAGCCAGCTTTTAGTCACTAGTGTGAGACTGGTTATTCGTAAAAAAATTGTCAACATCATTTATCACAAGAAACTCTTCTGTAAAGGTTATTTTGGGGGTGAATGTATTCATTCAGGTGCAAATTTTCAACTTTTGCAATATTATATCAGTTTCAATATTGGGATAATTGGATTTTTGGAACAAGGTGCCTTGTACTCACTTTTTTGGGAATGTTGGCTTGGTATATAGATTGATAGCATCATTTCACATATTGTCATGTGATTCCCCATTAAGCAGTTTCACTGTTATTCATTATATCAGCTTTTGTGATATATCCAGAATATGCACTTAAATTTTTAGAAATTTCTGTGGCCATTGCTCCATATACACTTCATAAATTGTATATATATATATATATATATATATATATATATATATATATATATATATATATATATATATATATATATATATATATATATATATATATATATATATATATATATATATATATGCTAATAGTTTCTTCCCTAATTACAAAATGTTAACCGTAAATAATACAAAATAATTTTACATCATAATTTTGCCACAATTTTCAAGATTTTTTTGGGTCAAATCTTCAGCAGCCTTGGATCTTATTTAAATTTGTTTTATCAATTATTCTTAGGAACACAATTTCACCTCCATATTCTTCCTATCTTCTTCACAGCTTGGTGGTCAGATGGGAGCTGATGGCAAACTAAGTAATGAAATGTTCTATCAGGGTCAGATTAGCAGCCAGTATAGGATGGGCGCAGCTCAGCCACCAAGATATCCTAGCCAGCAGATGATGGGACCAGGGGGAATGATGCGTCACGTTAGCCCAGCTGGTGGCCAGATAGTTGGCCAACCCGGGCAGATGATGCCCCGTCCCCCACCACCTGAGTACCAACAGTTAATACAACAGCAACAAATGATGGGTCAACCCATGTCCCAGACTATGTCTCAGATGGGGCAAGGCATGAACCAGATGAGTTACCAGGGCATGCGGCCCAACATGAGGCCAGGCATGGTTACCAACCCTATGGTCAACATTGGTTCCAACCAAATGATGGGCAACATGGCTCAGCAAACGCTGCCACCCAACATGCCCACCATGAAGCCTGGCATGGTGCCCACCACCACCATGAACCCAGCCTCCAGTATGACCAGCAGCACCATTGCTGGAGCCACCATGCCTACCATGAGTGTTGGCACCATGTCAGGCAGCTCCATGAGCAACAACATGGGCCAGGTTAGCTCAGCTGGCACCATGGGCCTGGTGAGCCGTAACCCAATGGGCAATGGCAACATCATCCAGCGGCCCAGACCGCCCAACGTCAACATTGGTCCGGGTCCTGGCGGCCTCAACATAGGTACGCAGATGCCACCATCCAGGCCAGAGTGGCGGCAGATCATGATGCAAGGCAGCCAAGGCAACATGCAGATCATGGGACCCATGAGGCCTGGTTATCCTCAGCAGCAGCCTCAACAAGGTGGGTTTTCACCTCTCCTCACACCTTCATCAGTGTCTAGCTTGCCCATTGAGTGGTCTGATGAAATTGCAATTATAACAATTTTTTTTTTAATTAAATTAACAAAAATTTTCTTGTCCCTGTTTATTATATATATATATAATATTGATTCAAACAGGTCTTTTTGTATTGTATTTAGTGTAGGATATTTGCAATCCATAACTAGAATAGCTATAGTTTTAATAGTTTGAAGTGTCAGTTTGTTCAGTAGCTGTTGTGCCATATTTTAGTTGCTGAAGCAACTGTACTGAATTATATTTTCTACTTTACAGGTGGTATGATAAACCAGCAAGGTCAGCTAATTGGCATTCAGCGGCCACCCAGTCAGATGATGAACATGATGGCCATGCAGCAAGGCCCCTCCATGCAGGGGGGTCCCGGCATGCAAGGCAACTCTAGTATGCAGCCTGGGATGCAGCCTGGCCCTGGTATGCAAGGGGGTCCAGGGATGCAGGGAGGACCTGGGATGCAGGGAGGACCAGGAATGCAGGGAGGACCTGGGATGCAAGGGCCAGGGATGCAGGGAGGACCAGGAATGCAAGGCGGACCAGGAATGCAAGGTGGACCAGGAATACAAGGTGGGCCAGGCATGCCTGGTGGCCCTGGAATGCAAGGTGGCCCTGGGATGCAAGGTGGCCCAAGAATGCAGGCTAACATGGTGGCCTTGACACAGCAGGGACAGGTATGTACCGAGGGTTTATTATGCAGCATCTCGCATGTTTAGTAATGATTGTATAAGGTTTATTAATTCTAGAAAAAGCAGCCTATAATGTATTAAAGCTATCTATCTACATCTCATAACTGTTCCTAAGAACTTCCCCTAAGGGATTGTCATAAGAGAAGAGGCTCCATTTATTCCCTCCTTGAGTACTTTAATCCTCTCATTCTCCTATGTACTTTTCCACTTTGTCCTCCCATTTCAATGGGGTTGTCCTCTTACACCCACCAGATCTATCATACTGATATACACTATTAGGAAGTAGAGGTGAGTGTGCCGGAACCAGGAAGGTGCGAGGTAGTTTTAGGGAGAGAGAATGGAGAAAGTGAGAGTTTTAAGGATTTGTGGTGGTGTTAAGGAGACATAAGAGAGATGGGAAGGATAAATAAGAGGGATGTAAAAGGTTGGAATTATAAGATCATATGCAAGTGTTATGATAGAGAGAAATGTGTCAATAGAGGTAAAGGAATAGTATTCTCCTGCCAATGTTTTAAAACCAAATCTAACACACCCTTCTTTCTTTAAACAAACATTCTTTCAATCTCCCTTCCCCTTCTACACCTTATCTCAGTTGAAGAAAATACAGAGGAGGAGCTCCTTTGCTCTGTCCTTTTTTTAGTCTCCTTTTACAACAAATAGGGAATTCAGTAGCAGTATTATTTCAACGTATTCGCTGCTTAGTTGGCCAGGCTAGTTCCTCTACTACAGGGGAATAGTAGTATTAGGATTTGTTACAGATAAAAATATGAAATAGTATGCTATATTAATGCTTGTTACTGTTGTAGGTGCGGATGGGAATCCACATGAGCCAAGCAGGAGGTATGGGTGGAGGTCAGGTGACTTCCCAGTACCCAGGTCAACAAGGTCAAATGTCAACAATGACCCAGATGCCTCCTGGAGCCAATCAGATGATGTCCAACCCCACAGCCCAGGGTAGAAACCCTGCAGCGATGGCTGGCATGACAGGTTCTCGCAGCCCAGCCGCCATGGCCCAGATCAGTGGGCCAGGCCATCCCATGAGTCCTGCCAATAGGGGTCAAATGGGAGGTGCCAGTCCTGTCAACATGGGCCAGATGAGTGGTCCTGGACAGGCCCCAAGCCCTGCCAACATGGGGGGCATGAGTCACCCTCGGTCTCCTGCCACTATGGGGCAGATGCATCCCCGCAGCCCAGCCACCATGGGTCAAGGTGGCCCAGCTAGACCTCTGAGCAATCCAGGCATGGGTCAGGGAGGCCCAGCACGGCCTCTGAGCAACCCAGGCATGGCTCAACAGACCAACCAGACAGCAGCAGGAGGGACGGCTATTGGAGGTCAGACAGCAGGCAGCACCCCGGGACCCATGAACAGAGGATCACCTGGGGGCATGACCCAGGCCACTGCTGGCATGACCCCTAGTGCCAGTGGACTTAACCAAAACCCCAGTAGTTTAAGCCAAAATCCTGGTAATATGACCCAAAATTCTAACAGTATGAACCAAAACACTGGTAGTATTAACCAAAATCCTGGTGGTATGAACCAAAGCCAAAGTGGTATGAACCAAAATGCGAGTGGTATGAACCAGACCCCTGGAGGCATGAACCAAACCACCAGTGGTCCTCCTGGTAGCCGACCAAACCAGAGTCCAATGAACCAGGTACAGTCAATTCAGGGTCCAGGTGCAACTGGCTCCCAAACCAACCTTAGCATGAACAGAGTGAAAAGTGGCAACACAACAGTGAACAGTGGGCAAACCGCACCTCAGACCTCAGTGGCCAATCAGCGGCCAGCCAATGACAGTAATAACAGTGTACGGACATCACAACCCTCCACGCCCAACCCACCCACCTCGAGCAGCAACACCCCGGCCGCAGTATTTGAATTTGATATATGTGACTTTGAATCCCTGATAAGTGACTAAGGTGGCTGTGTGGCTGGGCTTGGTGCCTCACATCAGTGCTGTATATATGAAACATTCCTGTAGAAGTGTTATATAATGTACAGTCTTAATTATTATTTTATTAATAGTAGTAGTAACATTATTTTTTATTTTTATTTTAACTATTTTATCAAGACTTACTACCACTATGATTATCATGAGTAATTATCAGCGAATGGTCCAAAAACTGAAGAAAACGAGTAATTTAGTATATTGATATAATCATGAAGACTTGCCATATCATATAGTCTTACTGCCAAGTATTATGCCCCCCTACCACCACAGCAAGAGCGACCACCTGACCACAGCCTCAGTGCTACAGTCTGTTTCCCTGATGCTGAGCACAGCCATAGTTTTCACCTCAGCACTCGCCAACAACATTTCAAGTTTCTTACCAAGCATATCAGTTGCATTATATTTCCCCTTATAAAACAAAAATTGAAAAACAGGAATTTCTTCTTCAAACCAGCCAACAGCATTATAGAGCTTTAGTATTGGGTTTTCTCTTGATGTGGTAAAGGAATATGGTCTTGACAGAATGACAATGTGCCTCACTGAACAGCACGTGTAAGCTGGACACAATCAGGCTGATGTAACCACATTTCCTTTCCATGACACGGGCCTTGAAGTTCAGAGATTATTGGAATAGTATTTGTACTGCTGAGAGAGAATTTAGAGAAATCCATAACGAATGTTACAGGTAAACTTTTTTTTTAAAGACTGAACTGCAAGGCCTTATTTGTGCCAAGTATGTGTACAAAACATGATTTTATAACATGAACAAACTCTTTCCGAAACTGTCTTGTGTTGTGTCTGAGTGCTGCTCCCTCCCTCCACCTCCCCCCATGCTCCAGCAAGCAAGGCGTCTGTAGCTATGTACTCTGGTGTAGGTGGTTCTGTAGAATTTCTCATCACTGTTGATTAGCTTCACAAAACACACATCATGATCTTTTCATTAGTATATAAATATATATATATATACATATATTTTTATTTTCTGGGTAAAATTCTTGCCATTATTATGTTGCTGTTTCTTGGTCCTGTCATGCTCGTGCCCTCTGTCACCACCTTTGGCACAGCACCTTGGTGGTGGCACATGTCCCAAAGTGCACCGTGTATTAGGGCACTTAAGAGAGGGGAAGAAGAGCAGGATTATGCAATCAGTCATTTACAACACTTCTGTGGCTGTTTGTATTTAAAAGGCCTATTTATTGACTATCCAACTCTATTCTCTCCCATCCCTTTACCCCCAAATATTTGGTTTCACTTCCTGTAAACTGAAGTGCAATGCTATAATAGTGAAGCATGCCTTATTTTCATTCTCACACTTTGCGTCTCCTCTGGCGCCAAGGGCAGTGGATAGGACAGCTGCAACGACATGCTACTTATCTGAGCCGTGATGAGTCACCAGTATTATCGCAGACCTCCAGCACACTCCACTTGATGCTTTGCTCCCTTCTGATTTTCCCCAGAACAATATTGTCTATGCAGTATTAATACCAATATTCATTTAATTTTTGAAGTCTTTGTACCCAGAAGGATCACCTATGTAGAATTATCTTTTTAAATTACTATTTAAAAAGATTTGGAGATAGGCATGAAGAAGCATCATTTCACACTGAAAGAAACACAAAACTGTAAACTATTTTTATATACATATGACGTGCAGCATAGGACAAGAAAGACATTGTGCTGAGCCTGCAACATTGCATGAAATTCCTGTCACCGAGAAAAAATGTCTGTTGGTTTTGCCGAACATCTCTTTATGACTTTATAGAGCATGATCTTCACCCAATGATTCTCAGGTATATTTACAGAGACTCAAACTTCCAGACCAGTCTCCCAAATGTATATTTATTTATCTTAAGTTTTTTTTCCCCACTTCAATTTATATATTTTTCCCCCACTTCTAATAATAATTAGCCTATATATCTAGAGCCTCATCAGGGATATAATAACACTTTCTGGTGCATTTGTTCTCCCGAACATTTTTTTTGTAATTACTTCTTGTTTTGATGTGTGAGGCAAAACCAACTCAAGGCATGAGGGCCCTTTGCTGTGATCCTACCACAAGAGTCACTCACTCCCTCATTAGTTAAACACAACCTCGACAGCAGTAACATCAGGAGAGGGAAGGAAAGAACCACAGATGGCTTTATTACTTTTGGAATGACGAAGTTTGTGTAGTATATCCTGCCAAAGTAACAAAGACGATAATATGGCGATTGATGTCGGGTGTGGTACTCAAGTTGTGTAGGTGGCAGCATGGCAGCCTGACCACACACACAGGACCTTCCTCGAGTGCGTGCAACATGTGTTCGCCAGTGTACAAACCCGTAGCACTAGTCCACCACATAAAGGGAGTGGAGGGCCCTGGCTTCTTTGCCACCGACTTGTGATTATTTCCCAACTTCATAATATAATCGTTCTGGCATCATGTAATACTGTTTACCAGTGAAAGTTAATATACAATTCAGGATGTCAATAGGTACTTTTCCAAAAAATAATAATTACTGAGGGGAAATAATCCTTTTGGGTGATGCAGTAGCTGCCCTCCAGACGTGCCCATGAAGTCAGTGAAAACATGTCATGTAGTAAATATCTTTTCCAGAAGACATATTTTGTAAGCTCGTTAAAGTAAAAGTGTACAAATTTAGCCTTCACTTCAAGGGCTGAGTGTTTTCACTGATTATAGGCACATCAGGTTTTGTAATGCAAAAGAAGTTTGTGCATATGTGACACCATAATAAATTATGAGTTTTTGGTAATTTGTGTAAACTGTTTATTTTCCAAATTTTTGATAATGGAAATGACCCATAACAGTTATATACCAAAGTCTCATAATTGGTGATCTTACCACAGTTCATATATATGGGCATCAAAGCATTTTCTACTTTGTTTTGACACAAGTTTCCAGTAGTGTATAAAACCCAAGGACAGAATTCATCTTTGACCTTTTTATATAGGTTGAGTTTAGCTTTGCCCAAGGCCGAGTCAGCGAGGAGGCGGAGCTGTGGCGAGGCGCTGGTGAGGGCGCAGGCCTGCTCAGCAGACCGTGGCTCATGCTATGGCACATAATGTGGTTTTTCCATGCAACTTTTTAAATTTTTTAAATATATTTTATCTGTACTTATTTAATGTAGGTCTATGATATCAAAAGTTATTATACACATTTCGTAGTATGTACAAACAGAAAACGTGAAATCAAATTTTGTTTTATACATTTTGATAAGTTGTTTTGAGGGTTTTGATAAGTCCTTTGATATGATTTTCCTTATTCACTCTGTACCTGTCTTTTTTTTCTTTTTCTTTTAAGAGTCGTGCTTTGATTGCCCTGACGGGAATATTATTGTCTGGGGCTTGGATGAAGATGTCAACAAATCTGTGGTTCCAGATTGGGTTTTGTACATAATGTGATTGTAACTGAACTCTGTCTGCAGTGCTGCTGTTTGTGCACGGTGTTCATCTGAGCCGCAGGTGTATACACGTATCAGTCTTTTTGTGACCATAGACAGTGCCGCACCACGACTGTGTCTTGCCTCACCTCGCATAGTTCATCGAAGTGTTACCTCACCACCACCTCCTTGCCCTTGTCGCCTAGGCTGTACTCGCTGCCAGGACCATAGATCAGTATTCCTTCTGTACAGCCCCACCACCAGTTATGGCTAGTTTGTGTATTTTTTATCTGAATATTAATTGTAGGTATATTCAAAGCTGTTATTTATGCAACCTAAGACACGTGAATATATTTTAACCAGCAAACTGGTACCTGAGGTAATAAAGGTAATGATGTCTCAAGTCTGACCCTCTTGGGGTGGTGACAGCATTCGTGACAGTGGCAGGACATGGTTGGCTGAGGTGACAGTGTCACGGCTCGCTAGTGGCACACCCCAGGGAGGTGGCCTCAGGCGCTGTGCTCGGCCGCCCCCCATCCAGTCTGGTTTTGCTGGCTTGTCACTCGCCCAAATTGGAAGAGTTGTGTGTAGGATATAACAAAGGCACAGGAAAATTGTGAAGATGTAGGGAATGGCACTTGGAATACAGTGAAGGAAAGATGTTCTACAACTGCTGTGAGTAGCTGAGGGGAATGTTGAGAATGTCATTAAGTTGAAACGGGGAAACCATGGAGACAGGTGAGTGCAGCACACAGTGAACCCTTGTTGGCCACCTTGTGACCAGATGATCTCAGCCGACGTACTTAGGTCACAAAGTCAGTCGCTTTGTAACATGTCACCCATCGGCTGACATGCCATCCTTGCAGATATGTACATATTGTTGTCATTTCAAATGCAATAAAATAGTTTCGGTGAGAACAATTTTTTTCCCCGTTTACTTAATGAAGCAGAAGAGTGGCGACAATTTCGCTCAAAAAAAAACTTCAAAACAACAGCAGAAGATAAAATAGATTGAGAAAAAAAGACTAATCATTGGTAGCAAACAGATAATGTTATTGTTAAAGTGTTGATATCAGCGGGCTAAAGGCAATGTGTTTCTGCCCATGGCTTGACACTTAGATACTGCATCAAAGCCAAGAAGTTTAAATGGCTTACCGGTAAGTGGGAAGATGAAGGTGAATGAGTAAGTTAATATGAATAAAATAATTGCTAGCCATCAGAGGTCATAAGGTGCTGTGGTAAGCTAAAAGGCAAATGGCAGAACAAAGAAATAATGACATGAGGAAGGAAAGAATGGCGAGATCAAATCAAAGATGTGGTTTTACAGGTAGGAAATTATATTATCTAAGGAGAACACCGCTCGTTAACCGTAACAGAACCATATGCTCTATAGTTATCTAGTTGGAGCGAATTATTAAATCCCCTTGATCATACAAGAAATGTGATTATGTAAGAATATCATTAAGATGGGAGGTCGAGATAGTGTTACATGAGGAAAAGCAATCCTGGTCTGACCTTTCAAATAATTAACTGTGCAGTTAAACCATCCATCTCTCCTTGGTCTGACCCATGTCACGAGAATAAACAGTGCGAGACTTCCCTTACATGATTACGTACAGGCTACACCAACCTCACTCTTCTTCTTCTTGGGAATTTGATGGAGCCGTGCAGAGTGTGATGCCACAGCCTCTAGTGCCCCAAAAGTGCAGGTTGCAGATGAGTAAGTGGATCAGATTCTGTGGAGTTGACCTGTCCTCTGGAGGAAGGTCCTGGTGTGCTTAAGTACTTTGAAGGCCAGGCCAGGGTCTTGAGAGCCACCTAAGAGGTCAGTTGTTGATGGTCTGCGGAGGTGGAGAGATGACAGTGAGTGGAGGAGTGCCATGCGGTGGGAGTGGTGGCGAGGACAGTGGAATAGGACCAACCTCATTCATTCTTATCTTATGACACATTCTCCAGTGACATTTTTGTATGACTTATAATACCCCTTTCTCTACACCACATTCTTCTTGTTTGATCTTGTTATAACAAGGACAATAGAAGAATGTGATTTACACAGAGGGATATTACAAGTCATACAAAAAGGTCGTTGAAGAATGCGTCATAAGATAAGAATGAGTGAGATTGGTGTGAATTTTCAAGAACATGACTCACTTGTGCAAATAAAGGGAAAGGTATACATGACTTACATTACATTCCTTTTTCATCAAGATGGATGTAATTACTCACAGATGAAGACACATGTGATGAAAGTAAAGTGCCATTTGATAGCAAACTTTCATCAATTATACAATGCCAGCCTCTTTCGCCATACTGTAGAAAATCGAATTTGAATTTTGTAACAGCACTGAAGGTGCATCAAACTCTGCTATCCTTCCAGATTGAAGTACCATCACCCTGTGGAAATGAGTTATAGTGAGGAACTTCCCTTTTTCTGTTCTTGTCTTGGCTATTACTTTGCATGAACGAGACTAGGCAAGTTGTGGAAGAAAAATAAAGTGTCAAAGTGATAATATCTTCCCAAGTGAACATCTTCTGGTGTGTCCTAAGTCTTGAGGAATATAAATAATTGTTTCTTTAAAATTTACTCTTCATAAAGTTAAATTAAGGCTACTTTGAGATCACTACTTGCCGGTCAGAGTCCATGACAGTGTTGAGACGATGTGCGATGGTGATGACAGTGCAGTCAGCAAACTGAGTGCGGATTGTCGCCTGGATAAGATCATCCGTTTGCAGATCAACAGCAGCTGTGGCCTCATCTAGCACCAGCACCTTGGAGTGTCGCAGCAATGCCCTGGCCAAGCACAACAACTGTTTCTGGCCGGCACTGACACAAACACAAACACATCATTATGTTCTGGGTTAAGGTTATTGATTATTAAAACGTGAAGTATCAAGTACTGTTCTCTGATCATGAAGATTACCTACTGGTGTCAAGTTGTGCAAAATGATGTCAACTATCTTAAAAAATTAACCCTTGTGATGATTTGGTCCCCTCTAGGAAAGACTGTGGCAGACATGTTACCCAATCAGACCTTGTCCTGATATAAAAAATAGGAATGCATTTTATAGAAAGCAGGATTTTCTTAACTGAAAATGTGGTTTATTTCCTTTAGCTCCCAGATATCATGGTCAACAGATACGGTCATGATATTACTTTGAAAATGTTAGAATATTGGAACATATCACCTAACTTCAGATGAGCACATGGAATCAACCTCACTTACTGTTCCAATTCAGTTATCAAGGTAATTAAAATCAACTAATAAATAAGTCTTAAAAGTCAAGGTAAATGTTTTAAAGCATTTTTTCAATCATTAACAGCATGCTTCATACCCTGAAAATCCTATGTAATTATTGCATTATATAATGTTAATATGATCAACTAATACCCAAGGAAGGATGCAACAGCCCTACCTGAAGTTACTGCCGCCCTGATCCACTGGATGTTGCAGCCTCAAGAGTTGTTTGCGGATGTAGGCACTAAGGTGAGCCAGCTCCAAGGCACGCCACAGCTCTTCATCCGAGTGTTTACCAAGGGGGTCCAGGTTCATTCTAAGTGTTCCACTGAACAGGACTGCATCCTGAACACACCAGGAACGTTGTTCAAACACATATTAATCTCAATCTAGAATAATCTAATGATGAACATATGTGGAAATGAGTTATCTGAGAGGGACACGTGACATGACAAGATGGGAAGGTGAGAGCAATAGAAACGTATGAAAGATGTGGCAAACAATTTTTGAAAAGGAGCCATGCAGCACAAAAGTTTAATATATTCTTTCAATGAATTTGACACATCAAATTAATGTATCAAATATACAAACACATACACTCAACAATGTGATAAGACACAGTTCGTGTATCAAGAAAGGTTAGAATGAATGAAAGTATAAAGTATCTGGTTGGAACCTGTGAACAAAGTAGTTTGTTTCCTTTTATTCAACTATTCCTTCCCTGGGAGGGATAATGTATCATTGAGATCGCTCGAGTGGGATCAATTAAGAAAACACTCGGCAATATCTGATTCAATAAACTGACAATGTAAATAAATAAATAAATAAATAATATGTATTACTACTATTTTGATATAGCTGGGCACCTAATTTTACATACATTTACAGAATGCATTGCCCTATATACTAAAATCTTTACAAAAGGAAAATTTTACAAATCCTTTAAAACAATATTTTAAACTTGCATGACATGTATCATATACTTGGACATGTAATAGGTGGTACAGCAGTCAACAGTGCATGCTGTGGAAATTAATTATCTGAAAGGGGCATGTGGCATGACAAGATGGGAGGATGAGAGCAATGTATGAAAGATTTGGCATGGGAGCTTGTGCACATGGAGTAAAGTGTGGTGTAGTGGGTGGAATGGTGATGGGTGAAAAGAAATACATTGAGGTGGTATATTGATAAGATGAACAGTGAAAAGTGTATGTGAGTGAAATCAGTTTATGTTGTATTATTTCAAGCCACATTACCTGAGGGATGATGCTGATCTGGCTACGAAGATCATGCAGGCCAATGCTAGCAATTGTCGTGTTGTCAATGTTAATTTTTCCCCCTGAGGCCTCGATGATCCGAAAGAGTGCCATTGTCAAAGATGACTTGCCAGCACCAGTCCTTCCCACGATGCCAACCTGTGTGCCAAACCTCAAAGTCAGATAAATATTCAAACATAAACCTTTTCAGGCCTTTCATCTATCCTGTCCCTCAATGTTGTAATTCAACTTACACTCCGGAATTATATAAACAGTCAATGCAAAAGAAATCGATGCACAATGCAAATCCTGACGCTCTAACACTAAGGATCTTTTTTGGCATATCATCTTTAGGTTATTAGCATGGTTAAAAAATCCCAATCTGTCAACTCTCTGCTTCCTTGCAATTATCAAATTTAAAGGGTGACTTATTACTAACCGTCACCCAAGGCCAGTGGGAGGCTATAATGTTACTCAGCGCTCACCTATTCTGCCTTTGATATCACTTGCTTCTCGCTACACTGTTGTAATCTTTTTATTGGGTCAGGACATAGACTAGATCTTGTTCCCATTGAAAATCTGTGGACTGAAATAAATATCAAAATGTTGACTGTTTAGTGGAAAAAATTTGCACCTGTCGGTGGAAGTGAATTCTGAATATTTTCAGAAATTGTCTGACAATATGCCAAAAACGTATAAATGCTGTTATAGAAGTAAAGAGTGACATGACTAAATACTAGTGGTTACATATAACAGGAAAATGTTTTTATTTACCCTTAAACATATTAGAAGCTTAGTAAATCTCTGCATATGGATTTCAGCCGATGCGTTGATTTCTTTTGCGGTGACTGTACTTTCTTAGCTGCTAATTCTCTCCATCTTTCTATATAAATTTGGAACACAACCTGTATGTAAGAGTTGTGTATACATACCTTCTCTGCTGGCTTGATGAAGCAAGTGATGTTGTGCAGCACTAGGCTGAGGCCAGGCCGGTAACGTGTCTCAAAGTTTTGGAACGTGATACCACCTTTGTTTGGCCATGATGGTGGGATGCTTTGGTCAACCCTCCATGCTGCTTCCTGTGGCAACTGAAGATAAAGTGTCATGATGAGTATGGAATATATAATAATATAAGGCCTACACATCCTTATGTAACCCAAATTTAGCTTTACTATAAACATAGTAGTGTACTGTATAAAGAACATGACTTTATTGTAAATTAGGCAATCTTAGAATTCAAATAAAGATGTCTTTTTTTTATGGCAGTTTCATAACTTTTGTTTCCCATTCTTGGCTCATACATTTCCAAACTTTTCACCACTGATTAACTCTTACTTCCTGCTATCCTTCCTCCCATTAGGATAACACTTACTTGTACATATTCATCAATCTTCTCCACTGACACAATGCTTGCTTCTAGTTCCGAGGCGACACGCACCAGCCAGTTGAGTAGTATTGTAATCTAACGGGAAAGAAACAACTTCCATAGTAATCTCTTGTGCGGAACCTTATCATATGCCTTTTTTAAGTCTAAATATATGCAATCCACCCATCCATCACGTTCTTGTGTTATATCTATTACTCTTGAATAAAAACTTAATAAATTGGCCACACGTGTGTGTGTGTGTGTGTGTGTGTGTGTGTAAATGCATAGATACACACATAAATGACTCACACTGAGGGAATAGCTGATGGAGAGACCAACAGCACCTGTACTTGTGGTTAGTCGGTTTGTTACACTAAACAGGGCAGCTCCAAAGGTGATCAGGTTGCCTATGGCTTCCAGGTGAACAGCAAGCCACCTATCAATGAAGAAAGGTGTTAGAGGATGTTTATCCTGAATCTATTTCATGTGGATAAGAACACATGCTTAGAACACTTGCCTGTTGACAGATATATTGGCATAAATACTCTTCTGAGAGTTCTCAATATTTTGGAGAGACTGAGAAAAAAATTCGTTCTGCCTCTTGAATGCCCGTATTATAGACACACCTGAAAAAACAGCAAGACATCACCATTGACTCCGGGCGAAATAAAATCATTATTACTTTTTTTTATTATTATTATTATTAATTTTGATTACTATTATTATTATGAGTAAATATCATTAATTTTTCAATCAATCAAAACCTAATTAATGTGCCTCTATCATTTTTTTTCCTTAATGACATCACCATAAAAAACAATAAAAGACCATTTCCTTCTTATGCATCATACAAGACTTCAAAGCAAGTTTAAAATCGACGTGGTGACCCACCCAACCCAAACTACAAACAATGAAACCTACAACTTTCTCACCAGTTAAAGACTCACTGAAGTGAGTATAAATAGGAGACTTGGAGACAGACTCGAGGCGCATCAGCTGCCTAGAAGTGGCCACAAACACTTTCTGAATCCCCAAATATACAAAGATAACTGGCACCATCAGGTAAGCCACGGTTGGTATTGCTGCTATGATCACCACTAGTGTTGTCACAACCTGTGGTAGGAAACACATCATTATTAACAACATTCTTAGGTGAAAAACATGGCTTTTTGGATTTACAGGCAAAATAATGTGTTTATCTTCAACCATAGATATTTCCACATTTGGACTATGCACGAGGTGAAAATAATTAAGTTCAATTACTAGAAAAGTTTATAGTGGAAATTCGTTGAGATAGTTCGTTAAAGCTTGTCACTACTGTATCTTAAAAGCCTAAGCAGTAGGTGACATATAGATACATTCAGCCTTGGGTAGGCTTATGTCCCATGTTCTTACCTTCACTATAAAGAAAACACATCACCTAAACTCAAACAGACTTGCAAAAAACAACAGAAATATCAACAGTAGCAGTACCAGTAGCAGAGAGGAGCCCTGACCAGACAGGGGTTAAAAGGTTTTATGTATACCAGCCCTGACCACTGGTTTAATGTACAGTGCAATCTTAAGCCTCACCCGTAGCAGTGTGACAACAAAGCTGCGTATAACCATCGGGAGGTTATAGTCCACTTTGTTGATCTCTTTTCCAAAGCGGTTCATGATACGGCCACTGGGGTTTGTGTCAAAGAACCTCATGGGGAGGTGGATGATAGATTTGAGGAGGACAAAGTGGAGGGTATTTGCTGCCCTTATAGTCCCCAGTGACAGTGTTAGGATGCCCATAAATAGGAAAAAAGCTGCAGGAGTGAAAAAATGCATATGATTAAATATTAGCATTAATTTAAATTTCTCCTTGAGAATATATTAAATTATTTATTTCATTACAATGAAACAAAAATGTCTGTTCCAAGCACATGTGTATGTGAAGACAAGCAGAATTTTACCAAGATCCCTATCCATAATTATCGACAGATAAACTGATAGCAGCAAGTTCAAGACTAATGACTATTTTTTTTTTTTTTTTTTCAAATATAAAAAGGATGTTTAAAACTCACATTGGCCAAGTGCCAAAATACCAAAGACCAGAAGAAAGGTATCTCTGTTTGCTGTTGTACTGTCTGTGATGTTGGTTTGCTGGGAGGAAGACCACTGGGCCAACCAAATACTGCTGCCTACATAGCTGAACTGCAAAAATAGTAGTCAATAAATTTGGTTATTTGCTGCCTTTTAAAATAATTTATTGATCTCAGCATGAGACTAGTTAATAAGTTATATGATTTTAATAAAACAAGAACATGCAAGAATGAAGAGAATACAAGAGTTCAGTAGGGATACAACTACTAGTTCTTTTTCAAATGTTTCTTTGGTATTATTTTACATCTTCACCAGAATGCTCTAGAGAATTCAGGGTTATATTCTTGCATTACCTGATGCATTCTGAGAAGGTTTTCTTAATTACATTTCCATCGCAAATTCCTAGTTTGTGAGATATTCAATGTTTTCTAGGAGACCTCCTCGAAAAGTAAAGTTTAGTTTGGTTTGAACAAAATTCTGTTATTTGTCAATGTAGGTTTTGTTATGTTATATTAATTCAAAATATATCAAATGTTTTCTATGACCAAAAATCGGGAGTTGGGCGAGGTGCATTGCACGTTCGTCAATAGGTCATTGTTAGGTTATGTTAGTGATTCTGGCACCTGTATTTAGTCTTCCCCACCCAAGAACCCCGCATTCCCACATGTCCCCAGGCTTGTTGGGGATGATAAGGATATCTTATTAGATATTCATTTGCGACGGAAATGAATGTCAAAATCATTCGTAATGGATCAAAATCTATACGAAAAGTGTTATTTATATTCAGGTGCATTCTGGTGTAGATGTAAAATTTTACCGTTTCTTTGAATAATCAAATAATCATGTAGTGGAGACAATCAAGGCCAAAAAAATAAAAATAAAAATAAATCAATAAAAAAAGGAACTCATTTTAACACAAACTTGGCCTCCAATCAATCTAAAAGTTTTCTGATAAGACTACATGACTCAGTATTCTGATCACTGTTTGACTGCAATGTTTGACTCCATTTACTTTTCTTAGTGTTAACTTTATCTTTCTATTTATCTATAGTTTCTGATGCTTCGTTCTCTGGAAATGTTCCCCAAGGGGATGCCTTTCCTGCTCAAACACTCCCTCCTTACTTGTTCAATACCACCCCCACTGTCAGCACTTCCTTCATACATATACTCAACCCTCAGTCAAGAACACTCAACACTCACCTGAGACAACACGAAAGTGACAAAAAAAATGATGGTGAAAAGCACACCTATGGCTCGTATATAGATGAAATACACTCGGTAAGTGATCTGCAAAAGAAACATAACACATTAAAAACTTATCATTATGACACTATAACAACCTATTAGTAGAAGGACAACATGCTGTTAGCCATCACGGTCAGAAAAAAAAATCAGTGACTTACCTTTCCGGTTGAAGAGACCTCCTCCTCCACTAACTTCTGACCCTTGATACTTTCTTCAAAGGCTTTATTCTCCTGCTTATCCTTAGATGCATGGCTGTTAAGGGAAGAAATGCTGCCCTTTGTGATGTGGGTAAATTCAGCCACAGAAGAGTCAGTGCTGATCTGGCGGTGCAGTTGTGGTTGGCCTTGGGAGCCACTGTTCTTGCTAACCATTGACCATCTGCTGTTGTTAGGTCTAGGAGTAGCTGGGCTTGAGTGCAAGTGACTGTGGGGGAAATTTGAATGGTTTGTCTTTTGTTCATTTGAAGTACTGAAGTGATGCATGCACTTCATGAAAAAAGAGCATATAGCATTCCCAGTCCCCTTAATGTGTGTGTTAGTATTTGTAATTAGCTGTAGCTACAAAATGCAAAAATTTAAGTAGTCTGGTTGTCCAGTTTCTAATACTATTTACATCCAATTAAATCTTCAACTCATGGATGATCTATTTTTACACCACCTCTGCCTCTAACCCATTTAAAATATCAGGAATTCTATTTGGTAAGGTAGTTTTCTTCACAAGATTCTTCACGCCCCTTGTGTTTATGGAATAAGGGCTTCTAGATGTTCATAGTTAATGTGTTCTGCAATATCTTAAGAGTGAACCAAACCAGTGATGACACGAAGACATGACAAGACGTGAAATACTTGTTTGCGTGAATGTTTAATAATCAATTTTGTTCGAATCAAGTTTATCTTAGGAGAACATTGCTTACCTTGCTGTGCTCTTCAGTGAGTTTCTAGTTTGGGAAAGTTGTCGGTAAAGAACTGTATTATTGCCCACACTTTCCAGCTGGTCACATAATATCTCCATCTCTGTAATAATGGAATAGTCACAGTTACATCAAGAAATACAAGCAGGTCACAATACAAGTCTGGGACGCCATATTGGTCTGGGTGAGTTGACAATTGAAAATTAAGAAAAAAAAGAGAAAATATAAAGTGCAGTGACACATTCATCTCACGTGCCCTCAAAATTCCACCATACACCAAGCAGCAGCAAGGGTGTCTACCACCGTGGCTTTGCCTTAACAAATGAATAACGAACGAGTTTCAAGGTAAATTCAACACAGAAGCTAACAAACCTTTAAAGGTTGTTATTATCAAACCTTACCTTGGTCAGCC
>JAPQNM010000022.1:4280077-4325077 GCA_029783475.1 Metacarcinus magister
TTCATTCACGATAAAATGCTTCCACGAGACACGAAACATTTTACAACTTCAATGCCATAGTTGTTAGAAGGAAACACCCACCTCTATGGCTTTAGAGATGATATCTGGCAATGTTACGACTGGCATCCTCAAGATATCGAAGATGGTTAGACAAACAAAGGCCTTTTGTGCGTCCAGCTGGTTCTCCTCAGACACCAACAAGTAGCACGTGAAAGTGGCTAAAGAAGCCTGTGGTAATGGGATACAAACACAGGACCATGTAACTGTTGGTGGTGGTACCTTTCAAAAGTTTTAATGATCTTTATAGAGTATCAATAACACACAAAAAATATGTAATGAAGACTGACTGCGGTTGGAACTCTATTTCAGTAATGAGTAAAACACGACAAACACTCACTAAGAATGGCGTGGTATGGAAGAGGAATGTGTTCAGCGACTTGAGCAACGATATCTTCTTCAGGATTTTTATTTCTTCATCGCGGATATCCTTGACCCTCTCTGAGAAGGCCTCTTCCCACGCGTACAACTTCAGCACCTGCATCGAAACACAATGTTCTGAGGCCCGCTGCACTACCTTCAACAAATCATAAAATACTCCGCAACATCACATACTTTCTCGTTAAATATAAATAATTAACATTTTCCATAATTTACAGAGGAATTTTCGACTAAATATATTTTTTCGCGTTTCTTTTTTCTTAATATTTGTGGAGAAAACTCCTCTTTCAATTTTCGCCCTTCCCCACCCTTTTTCTTCACTCCCTGCCTTCCTCTTTCCCTTTTTATCTTTTCTCTCTCGTCCTTCCTCCTCCCTCCCTGCATAGACTCACCTTGATGCCGTTGATAATCTCGCTGAGAGCCTTCACCCGGGCATCACTGCGCTCCATTGCTTTTTTCTGCAGCGTCTTGTTCCAGCTCATGATGCGGCTGTTCAAGGTAATCACTATCACCACCACCACCAACCCTGCCAACGCTGAAATACCTGCGGACATACACATATTTTTTATGCACAGCCGTCTCCATCAATATAAATAATTCTCACTCATTCATCATCATACCTAAAGCCATTCCTCACCTCTCCCCTTTCCCCTCCTCCTCCTCAAACACAACTTACCTTCCTCCTCATATTCGTCCTTTTGATCAGACATCCTGCCATGTTTACAGTTATCACACACACACACACACACACACACACACACACACACACACACACACACACACACACACACACACACACACAGAAAACGAGTCTAGAGAAGTGACAACACATTAGAAAGTTAAACATCGCTTTCCCGTAGTCTTACCCAGCTCCACCCACACGAAGCCGATGCTGGCAATGACGATCAAGGGCGAGATGACCAGGTTACACAGGTTGATGAAGAGGTCTCCGATTGCCTGTGCGTCTACTGCCATCAGGTTGACAATCTCGCCCACCGTGAACGTTCGGCGGGAAGCATTGGAAAGGTGGATGGCCTACAAGGGGGAGAGTAGGCACATTTACTTTCATCTTCAGTCTTACCTGGTATAGCTGTAAATCTTATAAAAAATATAAATAAAAAACTAATATAGAAAATATTTTATACGATATAAGAATATAGAATATGTTAGGAAAAAAAAAAAAAAATAAATAAATAAATATATATATATATATATATATATATATATATATATATATATATATATATATATATATATATATATATACAACCTGAAATTCTTTTTCCTTCATATCCTTGATGTTTGAATACGGTAGCAGCAATCCTACCTTGTTGTACACGGCAGCCATGAGGAATGTCCTGATTCTGACGGAAAAGGTTAAGACGTCGTAGATGTATAAGTTTTTTATGAGGGAGGTCACTTCACACACCACCAGGAGAGCCACGGCGTATACGTATCCGTGCCAGGCTAGTTCTTCCTCATTCTCCATGAAACCAATCAGCCAACTGCAATATAAGTATACATCACACACACATACTGTAAGTATATGTAGTACATGGACGTTTTCGTTAAATCATCTGTCAGACGCCGCCCACACATCAGTAAGCAGGCTATCACCGAGTTATCTTGGGAACACCACAAGGAAGGCTTCACATTCTTTGACAGAAATATTAAGGACATACTTTCTGGAGCATTCAAGCTTCCCCTCAGGCCCCAGTGTGCGTGTTCCTACTTAATGGACACGTTACCAGACACAGTACAGAGCCAACACTAATGATGGTGCATGACTGGACACATTGTTCTAACAGTCATCGTAAGTTAAATCATCCACATATCGGGTGGTGGCACCTTCTCTGCCTCACTGTACTGGAGACGACCACCACCATGGCCTCTCAAGGCTTTGTAATATAATGAAGCTTCACATACTAATCGTTTTGTAAATGCCTACTTCAATATGACTAACGGCCACCCTGCTATCTGTCCCTTGTGAAGGTGTAATAAGGGTTCCGCAGTACGGATGGTCCTGCGCATAAGTAGAACTCTAACCTTCTATACCGTCACACCACCCTGTGTCCATTGCTAAAAACTCATCATATTTTTTTCTCACCATTTTTAATTCATGCTCATAATATCTAGTGTTGTCAGCTGGAGTTATCGTAACTGTTGTTACGGTACTTATATAAGTGGGATAAACTGTGCCATATGATAATGGTTGAATACTTCCCCATTATAATGAACGTTTGAATGATCCTGTCTCATACACCTCACAACTGACAGCAGGTTGTCACAAGACCATTTGGCGGCCGCCACTACCAGGGAAGGAGCGTAATGGTTTCTGGTGGGGTTAGTTCATATCAAAGGACACCTCCCTCTATCCCTGAAGGCAATGGAACACTAGGCCTGTTCACAAGGTAAAAGTATGAAGGTTCTGCTATAGAAAAAAAGGAAAATAAACAAACATAATATTAATAATAAAAGATCAATCAAAATTACAGAAATGTGTGTGTGTGTGTGTGTGTGTGTGTGTGTGTGTGTGTGTGTGTGTGTGTGTGTGTGTGTGTGTGTGTGTGTGTGTGTGTGCATATATAGAGCAATAGACTTACCTGAGCAAGATAGGATTGAGGAAGACCAAATTCTCGAAGATGAAGGCCCTGCACAGCAGCACCACCAAGGTCGACCGAGTGTGCCTCCAGATGTGCCTCACCAGGGACATCTTCGCCTTGGTCTGTGTGGTCACTGTTGGTGCTTTGTCGATCACCATGAAGTCCTCCCATGTGCGTTCCTCCTTCCTGGTGACACAGCCATCCGACGACCACGCCACGGCCACGAGGGGTAAACAGAACGTGATTATCCTTGCTCTGTCTTGTCACCTCTTTTACTTCGTCTCAATACTCCTGTACGACTTCATCTTAGAAGAAAACTTGAAGTGAAACGCAAACATTGTACAGAGTGTCAGGTATCACAATATATCGAAGTCATATCAGTGGCGAGTATTTCAAACCACCACTCTCAGTGGTGCAGTGGTTAGCACGTCTGGTATATATATATATATATATATATATATATATATATATATATATATATATATATATATATATATATATATATATATAGAGAGAGAGAGAGAGAGAGAGAGAGAGAGAATCATAAAAAAAACTATGCATAATCTTATATCCCATGATCAAAACTGGGAGGCTTGTCATCTAGAAATGGAGACACGACAGAAACTATAGAAGAGAACAACAAATAGCGACACACACACACACACACACACACACACACACACACACACACACACACACACACACCTGTCAAGAGAGCTTCGCCACTTCCTGTACACCGCCTCCGCTGAATTAGTGGGGATCACGTCTGGAAGGTCCTGGTAGGCGACGGGCCGCCGCCACCCACGCCAGATGAGTGGAATGTTGTAGAAGAAGACCATGCGGTTCAGGAAAGAAGCATCCACCGCGGGACTTTGATTCTGAAGGTGGGAGGAAAGGAACTGAGGTAATACAGGAGGCTCTCTTATGTGTGTGTGTGTGTGTGTGTGTGTGTGTGTGTGTGTGTGTGTGTGTGTGTGTGTGTGTACCTTAGTCTTGGTGAGTCTCTGGAGGCGGGAAGGCACGTCATTCACGCAGCTGGCGACGAAGAGCACTGTGGTAGCCAGGTACTGAATGATGAATGTGGCTAGCAGTATAGGCGGCAGCTGACCGTCCTGATGGGGTGAGAGAGTGAGCAGGAGATAAAGGTGATGTTAGTAGAAGTATAGTAGTAGTAGTATTAGTAGTAGTAGTAGTAGTAGTAGTAGTAGTAGTAGTAGTAGTAGTAGTAATAGTAGTAGTCGTAAGAAAAGGAGGAGTAAGACGAGTATAGTAATGGTATATGTAAAGTTTGAAGTATTTATCTATTTCAATGGTAGACGCTGCCATTACCCAATCTTAAACATGGAAACAACTTAGGTACAAGACAGCCTTGCCTGGTGAACAGTCGTGGTGATGGTGGTGGAGAGCTGTGGTACCCCGGTCACCAGCGCCACCAGCCAATAAGTCCACAACAGGCCGCTGCTACGCTTCCCTCGACGCCGTTCCGCCAGTAACAGAATTAGGTACAGTGTCTGTCAAGAGGAAAGAGCAAGGTGCTACAGTTATTCTTCATTTAATTTTTTTTTCTTTTATATTCCTGTTTATCATAATTTTGTCTACTGAAGTTAGCAAATATAACAACTTGTAATTACGTAAGTGGCAAGTAGTATAGGAGACGCTATGAAGTCTGCAGTGGTGACGGTGTCGTAGCCGCCCGTCACCGCCCACACGCCCTCTGCTACTGCCAACGCCATTAGCACTCCCGTCACCATCTGCGGCACGTAAACTTAGTCAGTAATCGGGTAGAGAGTGACACAGCGGCACTTTGACGCGGATGTCACTCTTGCTTGTATGGTGGAGTGCCACACGGGCGCCGAGGGGTTTACATTACTAATTATTTATGAAAACATCCATAATTTCATTCTTATTCATCCGTGTTCATTCTTGAGTCAGTGGTATCCCCCATATGTTGACAGTCACACTTATATAAGAAATGGCTTGACACGGGACGATGCCTCTGAATCTTACTGAAGTGCATTGAATATCTTCTAGTACGGGAATAATTAATGATAAAATAAAAGAAAGTGTTAGTGTATCGGCGCACGTGTGTTGCTGATACTTACCACCTTCGTGTAGGCCAGGGCGCTCCGAGGGACGGGATCGTAGTGCCGCCGCCTGAGGGCCAGACCATAGAAGGGACCACACAGCCACAACACAAGGCAAGGCGCCCACAGGAGCAGCGTTCGCTCGACGCACCGCCCCAAAAGAGGATCTTCCGTGTACCAGGCTTTGCTAGCACTCTGCCGGAGGAGGATGGGCGTGAGGTGTGGTGACTGTTTGGCTGTGCAAACACGGTGAAAAGACATGGAACACAAAGGTAGACTCCAACGTTTCAAGAAACCAACAAAGTCTTGAGATTCGTCCTACTAGCGTCATTCTGCTTCTAGGCGACGTGTGTTGAGTACTGCTGGTGACTCAACTTCTGAGCCTAATCTGACTATACCGTATTCTTGTATTACTGTTTTTGAAGTATGAGGTTAATAATCAAATGTATGTATATCGATTACAAACTGTACTGCATAATGAACAAAGGAAGAAATGAATCAAAGAAAATTCAAAGAATTTCTGCACCAACACAGACAGCACACCGCGCCCACTGTATAAAGAAAGGCGTATAATGAACACTGCGTACAGACGAGAAGAGATAGGAAAATAAAATCCTCATCCCTTTGAAAATTATAATGAATTGTTTCCTTCGATGGTGATCACGAGTCAGTACTCACCCACAGAGGTTCATTGCAGAGTCCCGGCAGAAGGATGTCCTGCGAGGTGACGTTCTCTTGAGGACTCATCGTTTGGTGTTGTGAGGTAATTAGTGACGCTTGACTCAACCTGCAACAAGACACCGTTCAGTTCATCTTCTCTGCATGCTCCTGTTTCTTTATCATATCTCCCAATCACCTTTCTATTTATCTGAAACCTAATTACCTATTGTAAATAAAAACAATGAATTAGTCATTTACTTACTGTTTACTATTCTGTTCTTAAGTGATGTCTTATTTACACGGGTGATCAAATAAATGTACTAATACCTAAATGATCGAAGTTCGTTTTTGCTTTTCTGTTGCTGCATAAATCTTCCAATTTCTTTGTTTCGGTATCTTCTTTTCTTATCCACCAAACAATACGAGTCACGTGGGGCCTATCTGTGATGTAGTACCTCACCGCCTAAACTTGGTAACGATACACGTGTCTCGGGGAACACTTTGTTCTTTCAAAGGAGGCGACGGGTAAAGGAAAATATCTTACATCTCCGGCTTATAAGAGAGCCATAACTAACGTCCCTTAGTGTGTATTGTGTGGTCCATTTAAAGAGTTTGAGAAGGGAACTGACGCAGAAGTAGTAGTAGTAGTAGTTATAAAAGAAGAAGTAGTAATAGAAGTAATAGTATAAGTAGTAGTAGTAGTAGTAGTAGTAGTAGTAGTAGTAGTAGTAGTACTAGTAGTAGTAGTAGTAGTAGTAGTAGTACTAGTAGTAGTAGTAGTAGTAGTAGTAGTAGTAGTAGTAGTAGTAATAGTAGTAGTAGTGGTAGTAGAAATAGTAGTAGTAGAGTAAATGAGAGCTAAAGGAAGTCATACGGTAGCAGAGGGTATATGAGTGAGTTTTATAATCTTATTCCCCGTTGTTATTGCCTCTTAAACCCAATGTATCACTGACCACATTGTAGGCTACGTATTACAGTCTGTCTGAGGAGTGGAGTGATATACAGGCTGAGGGAGCACGGGAGGGAGCTAGGGTGCAACTCGGTGATTTTTAAAGTGAGCGAGGCACATGAATACTATAATTATAGTAATACTATAATTATAGTCACAAGAGATCTTAAAACATGCTATTATCGGCACCGCATTTGAAGGCGTTAACTCTTTTTGCAAACCAGAGTGCTACACCGTTTATTATTGAAGCAGCGATGAGATGAAATCAAATTACATAGATAGATAAGTAAAGGTGGAATAGGCTACTCACTGTTTTCGTGTCCTTTCTCGTCCAGTGTCAGCGTTAAACTGGCTGTGCTCGGTTATCAGTGTGCTGTAATACCCAAGCCCTGCATTATGTAGTGCAACCAATGTCAAGGGAGGACTACAAACGCTGCCGAAATGATTCAGAAGTGTTCTCAAGTAAACGAGACGCCGGGTGAAATTCCACAAAGGAGTTGATGATTCGCTAGCGTTGTGGCACACTGAGCACTTATGTAATGTGTGGAATGTAAGGATGACACAGCACCACATGCCACTGTTTCGATGCTAGATTGAGTGCCTTTTTAATGATTCAGGTCTACTATAGCTTTAATGAATTGGTTTTATACTTTAACGCAAGTTTTTTTTTCTATTTTTTTTTTCTTGTTTTTTTCGGTGAGGTTTTCAAGGCTAAATCAGTTTTTTTTTTCTTTCTATTGTTATATTTTCATAATTCAAAGCAGTTTTTAAAGTTTTTTTTTCGCTTGATGTTTTAATGTTTCATTTTATTTTGACGATGGTGATGATGATGATGATGATGATGATGATGATGATGATGATGATGATGATGATGATGATGATGATAATGATGATGACGTAGATAATTACGATAATGAATATGATGACGATAACGATGATGACGGTGGTGATGATGATAATTATCTTATTGATTGCAACGACAACAACGACAACAACGACGACGACTCTTCTTGATAACATGAAGATCTTAGGCAATCCTCATTGGAAGCGGAAATTAGGGTGGCTAAAGGATAAAAGTATACATACCATGGTGCAAACATTGATAAGAGAGACGGGCAGGCGGCGGCGATGCCCAGACACCGAGGCACCACCAGCAAGATGAAGGAAAATATTAAACAACAAGTATGAACGCGATAAAAATGGATTCTCACAAGAGCCCAAGTATAGTGTTGCGAGGTAGCTTATATATTTTTTTTAGTTATCATTCCTTTTGCATTGTTGGCCTGCAGTTAAGAACGGGGTAGAAGATAGTGTGATAACATTACCATGGAAGCTGCAACGGCGTGAGGATATAAATGAAGTCTTACGAGAAGCTTTGTACTAAATAAACACTAGCTTGTTTGTCTGCATGATGATGCACTATTTGTTCCGAGAAAGTCATTCCTCGTGCAAGTTACTTCAACCAGTGCCGAGGACTTGCTCTAACCTGACAGCAAGCCATTCAGAATAGAGTGCTGCAACCTACCTCAAACCACACACACACACACACACACACACACACACACACACACACACACACACACACACACACACACACACACACACATTTCAAAACGTTTAAGACTTAGTTATAAGTATAAATATAAATAGACTAAATATATACCCCACAATTAATCCACACCTGATAAGTTACCTAAATTTGATGCTGACATGCAGTTCATTAAGTACTAAGGTGATGAACATGTTTACCTATTATACTGAGAAACAAAGGCTTGGAGATTAAAAACAAAGAAAAGAAAGATATTATATGCGCGTATCATCTCACTTCATAGACAACTAATTGAATTCATCATAAGATAATTAGAACTTATCTTTTTTTTTTTAATTGTATTATTTATTCCAGTGATACAATAGACTGTTGCTTTATATTGGAAGATTATTTTGTTTCATTACATTTGAACATGATGCTGAACTGTAGATCTTTCTTATTTTTTCTATATGTATGCTTTTACTTTTGTACTATTCTTATAACTTTCACAGATTAATACTAACTGAATTCCTGTTATGGTCTGTCTCATTAAGTAATATTTTTTTTTGGGGGGTGTGGACTACTAGATATGCAAGTGTGTTGCATCACGTATCGCAGTAGATTAATTATTATAACACTGGCATAACTATCGGAAACAAAGGTAACTAAAAATACTCCTAACTAACTAATTATTGATGTTTCATAAGTTCTATTTATTGAGCTATCTATCTATTTTCATTTATTTCTATTTCACAAAATGACTAAGAATATCTTTCAGATCAGCTAACCAAAAAGCATAACAACGTTCAACACCAACATTGACAATCATCTTAATCTACCTCCACCCTACGAGATATATCATTTCACAATCATCAACACTTTTCTAACCCAGAGAACCCTAATCCCTGTCTACCAATAATGGGGGCAAGAGGCGCCTTATCTACCCTGTGATTGTGCATTGATCATCACTTTAACCACCTCGCTGCCATACACTCCACTACCACCACCACCATCACCACTTCCACTATCACCGCCATTACCACTACCACATTTCACTATACTCGTACTTCATCACTAACCTAAACATTTGAGACGTCACTATAAAAATCTGAAAACCTACGCCAAATAACAGGCGAGGCAAGTCCATCTGTGCCTCAATAAGCCTACAGGCGCCAACGGTTAATGATATAGAAGAAAACTATACTTCCCCATCATCATATTACTCATATCATCACTCCACCAATCTACCGATTCATCACTTTTATCACTCCATCGGTTCACTCCGTTCCTCTTCTTATTTCTCACCACTTACGTTTGTATCACACTCAGCAGCAATGATCATGATCCTCGCATTATCCCTACACACACACATACACACACACACACACACACACCAGTCACCAGTCACCACACACTGACCAGGAGTATACGTACACGTGATCGTCAGCTATTACCCTCCCCGAAAGAGCTCACAGAGTTCAGAGCTCATAGAGACCTCACACACATAAGGAAGAAAAGTGTTTATGGTAAAAAGTTTGGAGATTGCTAGTGCTGTCATCTAACAGACTTTAAAAAAAATGAGAAAACTGTTTTATTCAGGGATATCTAAAATATTCGAAAGTATTTTGCTATTTTTTTCCCCTTCCGAATACTTTAACCATTCGTTTTATTAATCATAAGGTAATAATAACATGCATAAGTTTTTTCTTCGTTTCTGTTAATGAATATAGGCAGTCAAATAATTTACATACACATTATATGATATACATCATAATGCGTCATTCACCACGGTCTAAACTCTAGAGGATTACGCACTGGACTCTTGATCGCCAGCCATTATTATCCTCCCGGAGAGAGTTTATTATAGCCCGATCTATAGGAAAGGCTGTGACCGTTCACACATCACACACCCGATCCTCTTATTCAAGGAGGACAGTAATTGCTTGGTTATCAGTAAACATTTTGCACTTTGAGTGAGGTGCAAACCTCAGCCTGTCAAGTACCGAGAAGTTGTGTATTTCACCATGGTCTGGAGGATCACGCGCTTTACTAGTGATCGTCAGCCATTACCCTCCCCGAAAGAGCTCAGAGCACATAGAGACGGATTTATGGGTAAGACTGAGACATCTCACACATCACACAACCTCATCCCCTTGCTCAAGTCAATGACCCATATGCTACTTGCACTCTTGGGGCACTAGAAGTATCAGTCTCACAGACTGGGAAAAAAACAACTTAAAATCCATCGTCTAACACCAGCGCATTGAATGTATCTGGTGATGAAGAAAGAATGGTCAGCCAACCGTATTGTGTCCAACGAAGAACGGAGTTACCTACTCTGTTTGAAGAAACATATCCACAATGTGAACATTATGAAGTTACTTGATTATGATATCTCCTGCATAAAAGCATCGTGCACAAGGCAAACAAGGCAAACCGAACCACCTTATTGTAATGCCCGAAAAACTAAGTGCATAATATAAGTAACTTAACACCTAACAATCAATGGTGCTGATTAGCATGCCATGCTTATACCTTGAGTTATACTATTTCAGTATTACTTATTATTATAATTACCTTATTGTTTATTAGTGGTGTTGATTGGTATACAAAATCATGCTCTTTTTCTCCTAAATAATAATTCCACAGCAAAGGCAAAACCACATCCCAGTTGCTTAGGTGCTATTATACTTATTATAATCTTATAGCAGTGTCGCTCTGTCTTTAAAATAAATTGATATTGAAGAAGATCTGCTAAGGATACTGTGGTCCATCAGAGATCCAGTCTTGTAGGATGGTTAGCCCCGGGCCTACCCACACACACTACGCTCCACTGACTATGGCTTCGCCTACTGTGACATCAAGATCAAGATCACTGAATTTCAATCCTATTTTTACGTCATTTACAAGGCTTTTTTCTGTCATTTGTTATGGTTGATGGACAGGTTATTGCAAAATATTCCTACAGTTGACTCGTACATAATTACTGTACATGTGTTTTGCAGTAATTCACTAATACTCTCTAAATCAAGAATATATAGTGGGTGAACATTTAGATGTGACGATGACGTCATTTTAAACCACTGTAGTTTCATTTTTTTAGTAGTACGCCTATAACCATAATTTTAATTCCTATAGGCTCCTGAAAAAACGTAACATTGTTATGCATACATTTAGATGGACATAGTTATTATGAAGTTAGAATATTTATTTATGTAGGTTACGCAATAAAGTTACAATTACAGTAAGGTGGTGGCTGGTGGTGGAGGGAGGCTTACAAATTGTCTGCTGCTGGAAAACTGTTCATAACACCTACGTAACATGGATAAAAGTAAGCACCATGTGTCATTTGTTGTCTAATATAATGATCTGTCTTGTTATGACACTACATGAACTGTCAGTGTTGAGTGAATGACAAGTGCACTTGGTAGTCTGAAGGCAATTGTTTATTTAGTGTACGTGTTCCCCAAAAGTAGGTCTTACACCAACACTAGTGATTCGTGGTGTCAGCTACTTATCATTTGTTAGTTTCTTTGTTTTAACTAAGCTGACTCTCCTAATAAGACGAAGTTAACGAGAAAGGTTGTAAAGAAAGGTCACAACACCTGTCATTACATTATAGCTAAAGTACTTTTGCATTCTGTCCACCATTAATGGATTTTATAGTCAGACAGGCTATTATAATATATAATTATGGGCTTTACACAAAAATCACCTTGAAAACCATTGGAAAAGCTTTGTTTTTCCTCTACCATCCTCCTCCCTTCCCCCCAACAAGCCTTGGAACATGTGGGACTGGTGGGTTTTTTGGGTGAGGGAGACGTAATTCAATCCAAACATGTATTTCAACGATGCTGTCTAGGTCAGGTTAACCGGTTCTATGTGCTACTTACGGTAATATTATACTTATTGTAAATGGTTTGGGAAGTAATGACTTGTCTGATGAAGCCATTACTCCTTAAATAAATACATCCACCCTAAAACCCTGCACTTCCACCAGTCCTCAAGCATATTGGGGCAAGAGGTTGGTGGTTAGTGTGACAGTATGTAGACATGTGTAGCATATATAGATACATCAGATAAACCCATATTTGACCTTGGAATCCATTAATGATGGATAAAATAAAGACATGATGAAAATTTTTTAGGTTACTATTGAAAGCAATTGATAACTCCATATTGGAAATTGACAATAACCCTGTTTCAATAAGAATGCAAGACACATTATCTTAATAATCAATGAACATGAAAATTTTGACAAAAAGTTTTGATAATGTAAAATGAATAGCAGTAACTTTGATGGTCTTTATATAAAGTTTAATCTTCAATTGTTTCAGATAAAGGAGCATTTGCTCCATCAGCACCTCCTCCATATGCTCCGCCCAGTTACTCTGAAGCAGTGGGAGGAGTGGCACCTCAAGCTCCATTCACGCCTTTCCAAGGTTAGTTTCAAGGTTGACACACAGTAAACCCGCTATATAATTGAATAATAGGAAGGAAGGGATTTAATAAATTAATAAGTTGGTGACACATGACCTTCCTGTTCTGAATACAAATTTATCCATATTTATAATGTTAGTTGCATGTTTTGCTTATAGTAAATAAGGTAGTTTAGTAGAAAATCTTAGATAAGTTTGCAGAATAACACCTCCAAACCGATCAGAATAATTTTAGTTGTAGTACAGAGGATACTTACTGTACTGAACATCTGTGGAGGTTTTAATGAGCGGTTGCTTCCTTAGGCTAGGTTAGGTTGGGGGTTTCTGGAGGGTGTAGCCACCCCATTTCAGTTGAGTTTAGGCTAGGGTTGTGTTGTTGGGGGAGTTCGGGGGGGCGTAGCCCCATGGGTCAGTTTCGTTTAAGCAACCGCTCATTAAAACCTTCATAGATGTTCAGTACAGTAAGTATCCTGAGTACTGCAATAAATATTATTCTGTTCGGTTTGGAGGCGTTGTTCTGCAGATTTACCAAATCTTAGCCCAAAATTCTACTGAGAGGGCTATGAAGCTCAGGGAAAGTTTGGGGTTAACCTTATAAATACCGGTATTTATAAGGTTAGTTGCATGTTTTACTCAAGTAGTTCAGTAGGAGAATACTCATTAGCCTACAATCTTTGACCAAAACCCTACAGAGAGGAAGGGTACGAAGCCCAGGAAAAAAGTGTGGTTATTATTTCCTAAATATTCCTTGCCAAATTATTGGTGCGTTTTTTATGACGGAAAATGCGGTGTGTGTGTATTTACCTAGTTATATTTACCTAGTTGTATTTTACAGGGTTGGAGCAGGGCTCATTATGTCCTGTCTCCATATCTATATTTATCCAATTTTTCCTTCAATGTATGCACACTGGGTGCTGTGACAACTTCTTCACTCAAACCATTCCAAATATCCACCGTTCTATGAGGAAAACTGTACTTCTTAACATCCCTCAAACACTGACTCTTCACAATCTTCTTTGAATGCTCTCTCGTTCTCCTGTCCACACCTCCAGTTACCGTCACCAAATTCTGTGTCAATCTTCTCTATGTGATTTACCATTTTGTACATCGTAATCAGATCTCCTCTTTCTCTTCTCTCCTCCAATGTTGGCAAACTCATTTCTCTCAATCTCTCTTCGTAGGTTAAATCTTTCAATTCCGGCACCATCTTTGTAGCTATTCTCTGAATTCTTTCTAACTTCCTTATGTTTTTCTTCATGTGTGGTGACCATACCACCGCTGCATATTCCATCTTGGGACGTATCATGGTGGTTATAATTTTTTTCATCATACTTGTATCTAGATAATGAAACGCCACCCTAACATTTGTTAGCAACCCATACGTTGTGTGTGTGTGTGTGTGTCTATATATATATATATATATATATATATATATATATATATATATATATATATATATATATATATATATACATATATACATATATATATATATATATATATATATATATATATATATATATATATATATATATATATATATATATACATATACATATACATATATATATATATATCATTTAACTAAATAATATGTATCTATCTATTTACATGTCTGTCTTTTTTGTATCTGTGTACAAATATGTCTATTTTACATGATTATTATAATTTTGAAAGACAGTTCATGTTTACATAGGTTAGCCTCTCACTTGATGAGAGACACAGTCAAGTACGATTTGTCTGATTGGAAAACTAATTATTAATGATATTCATGTTAGTATTTTCAAGCTGGCTTGTGGTGTTAAAAGTAGTTGTAAGGTAACAAACATTGCAACATTCACTCAGCAGCTTCATAAAGCAAGTTTTTTATTGCATGAATATAGTATTTCTTATAACAGTTTAAATAATATTAATAATTCTGAATAGGAACTTGGTTTATTTAAGTTACTGCTTGTTTTTAAGGAAAATATGTTTTGGTTAAGCTATTACCTAGTAAGTACAGCACAACCATTGTTGGTTGTCATGACAACAAACCGCAACAAAGGTTACTGTTCTTAATATTGCATTGAATATGTAACATAATATTGTAGGTTTGCATTTCTTTTCAATGCTCATAATTTATGAAACATAAAATTATAAGGCAAGGTTTATTTGATCTCATTCTGTTTTCCACCAATAACTTTCCTACAATGAAGTGATATGTGGCAACTACCACAAGATTCCATTATACATTATTCACTCTACAATGTTTTTTTGAAACTATTTATTTGTGATATGTGCATGATTTGCTTTCAATACAGATAAATTGAAATGAATCTTGATGGTAATCCTATGAATTGACTGTAGTGAATAAGATTAGATAAACAAAGTTAAATCCTACATAAATTTTCTCAAGCTAACAGAAAGTGTTCATATTGGATTAATTGCTTTTTATATGTAATTTGTATATATATTAGATCCATTCACAGATTTATAACAATTCTAAGTTATACCTTGTTCAGTTAATTGATCTAAAATCTTGCAAACCAAAACACTAGTCCTGTTTAGTACATGATACTGGTCATAGGCGGTGCATGTCCAGCAGTGATCCTTTAATGTGTGCTTTTAAGAGCAGCATCACATTATTTTACTTTCCAAATCATTGCATCAAATAATGAAGTTGTTGAAAATGTGTTACTTAGTGAACAATATTCATTGTTTGATATTTAGTGTTCAAGATTTCGTTTTGGTGAGAAAGGAAGCTTTAAGGTGTTCAAGAAGGTATGGTTAAAAGATGATACTTAGAACATGAATAGAAAAAAAGACTTTGGAACTAGACAATGGGGTTGCCTCAGGAGGGACAGGAGGTGGAAATTACCCGGACTAAAGTGATACACAGTGGTACATCACAGAGCAGACTAATAGTTCCAAGGAGAGCAAGTGAAAGAACTTTAGCCAGCACTCCTCCTTTATGGGGCTGGTATTCACAGCCCAACATTGAGGGATGTAAGGGCTCTCTTATTGCCCCTCTCACTGCTCCAACCACCCCAACTTCCTTCCAGCTTGAAACATCATTTCATAATGCTATTAGACAGCGTTTGTTTAACAGTAGGTCTAATGATGGTATATAGCATGTTTAAATAGGGTTTATATATTCATGTTCAGTTAGATCATGCAATATTTTTGATTGATTAATTAATGTTTCTACATAGCTTCACCACATGAAGATTTAAAGCATCATTTCTACAATTTGTCCTATCCTAATCCAGACAACTTCAGTCTTCATACCCTGAGTGGAGAGTAGTAGTAGTGGCAAGCTACTACACAACTAAATCCAGTTATGGCTTTATTAGTGGTTATAATGGTCATATTGGTTATGATTTTGCAGAAGGAAGACCACAAAATTTTCAAGCAAGTGGTGTATTGATAAAAAATTGGTATGATATGAGCCTTAATTTAATCAATTGTTTCTAAAGACTTCTATAAGTATATATAATTGTAGGATGAACGTTGGGAACTCAAGACCAATCTTATGTGTTCAACCACTTTCACTTAGACACCTGACTTTTTAAGCCAAAACACTAATGATTCAAGAAGCTTATTTTTATGACTTAATGATGAAATCAAAACGTGTGGCCTAGTGGCTAGCGGTCGGGCATACCAGCTCAGGGTCCCGCATTCGAGCCCCGGTACGTGCTGGCCACTTTTCTTTGCTACTACCGCCGAGTGGTCTAAGATCATCCACATGCTGCCATAACACTATCCTTGACAGGACTGCAATGCTATATGCATGAGGAGCTTCCGCTGGAAGCATGAGCCTCTCAATAAGAAACGAGGCATCACTTAAAAAATCTAACATGCACTATTAAAAGGGCGGAGGCCAACCATCTAAGGCCTCTATGAAGCCTACCGGTGCCACGGGTAAAAAAAAACAACTTATAGTACAATATATTATACCTTTTTCCATTTTAGATTATTGCCACATTCTGTAATGACAATGGTGATTGATGGTTTGTAATACCATATGGACAAAGAGTGCAATCATGCCAGAATCTGAAGCCTACCAGCGCCATGGGTACATGTATATATATATATATATATATATATATATATATATATATATATATATATATATATATATATATATATATATATATATACACACACACACACACTCATACCTTGGTTTTACAGACCTCCCTTTAACGGATATCGGAAGCAACGGACAAAATCTGCAGCAGCCGACTCACTTTGTTTACATGAGTATAATCACACGTGTACCTTATTACTCCATGGAATTACTGTATTATAGTGTATATTTACAGTGTACAAGTATATTATAGTGTATATTTACAGTGTACAAGTATATTATAGTGTATATTTACAGTGGAGTGGTATAGTATAGTGTATATTTACAGTGCACAGGTATATTATAGTATATATTTACAGTGTGTGGGTATTTTACACTGTTAGGTTGGATAGTGTGCTTCATTAAGTGTACATTACTATATTATTCTTCTTTCTTTGATAATGTAATTGTTGATACTAGCCAATACAGATTTAGTGTCGTTAACTACAGACAATCGGCATTATTGGACCGATGTTCCCCCCCTTTCGTCCGTTAAAATGAGCTATGAGTGTGTATGTGTATATATATATATATATATATATATATATATATATATATATATATATATATATATTTATGATCTGTCATGTGTATTCTACATAATGATGTTTATTATATTTCATTACAGCTGGTGCTCCAACAACTGTTGTAACAACAGTTGTTCCTCTGGGTTCACAGTCAACACACATGATATGCCCTCATTGTCATGCTGAGGTTGACACAACAACGAAAACTTCGCCCTCTGCTGTGGCTTGGCTCTCTGGATTTATTATCTGTATTCTTGGGTATGTATGTAACTTATCTTTTTCATATTGTGTTGAGTTTTGAAAAGATTACATACTTATCTTTACTTACTTCTATGGACTGGCAGTAAAAATGGCATCCACAGCATGGATAGGGGCTGGAAAGAGGAGGGAGGAGGACCTCTGTGGGATAGTTGTAGTATGGCTGAGAAGAGGGAAACAATAACACTGGATACAAGATACACCTACCTAAATGTTGTTTCATAACATTTCAAAGCCGCTGGAATTATATTTAGTAATGCTTCCACGATCTGAACACCCAAATACCTGGACATTTTTAGCTTGGCTATATAAATCCAAGTTCGCTAAAATATCCAGGCATTTGAATTTGGTGCAGCTAGTGTATGGGTGACCGCCAAGGTTTGTTCTATTTATGCTGTACATAATTATTTATTACTGTGATGGTGGTTTCAAGAATACTGTATTTTATGGCTTATAAGACACGCTTTTTTTCCAAAAAAATACCCATGCATCTTCAAAGACAAATTTTCCACATCACAAGCCATTGGCGCCAGTAGGCTAAGATGAACTGCTTCTTGCTCATTATTTGGCATACCACATATTGCGGCTTATAAGTCAATCTGGCACATTAGTCGACTTCTATAATTTGACCCCAAAATGTTGTACTAGAGGTTTACCTTGCAGAAAAGTCGACCCCCTAAACTATTACTTAGCCTGGCCCAATATCGGCCTGAGTCACTAAGTACTGGTTGTTAATTAAGTTTTATCTACAGTAAAGAAAATAAAACGATTCAAACAGATTGAAAACACCACCGACTTCAAGCATTTCAACATAAACAGTCAGTTTTTACTTTTTACTGTACTCACCTGTTTCACCACTATATCGGACGAATATTTACTTTTAAAACCCTAATGATAAGTGTCCAACCACTTAGTAGAATAACATGTGTAAACACAACCCTTAGGCCAAGTTCAGTAGCAGTTTTCCGGTATCCTGATGTTACTGGTGCAAATATATTTAAAGGTTGCTATTTTATATCTACCCCATAAGTCGACCCCTAGTTTTGACCATAAAAAAATTACCTTAGAAACTCGACTTATAGGCTGCAATATACGGTAGGTTTAGATTTTTTATAGTGATGCCTCACTTAGATAGCTATTCAATTCAGCCTCTTATATGATGTAACCTCAGTACTTAACTGCTACAAGTATTTTGAATACCATATGACATTCAAATCAACTAATATTGTTATGTTGAGAAAAAAAAAATGTATATGAGTGTAATTACTCATGTCAGCCTGTACTGTCTGCTAGTGTTGATGTAATGTCTGCTACGTCAAAGTATAAAAGAAGACTTCGTAAAGCGAAACGGGTTAAGTTTATGAACAAGAACTAAGATATCTCAAAAAATGCCCAAGAAATATGAGCAGAAAATAATGGCTTCTCATCAATTTTTTTTTTTTCCTTAGAAATTTCTTTCCAAAATCATGGTGCATCTTCCAAGATGCAGTGTCTTATAAGCTGTAAAATATGGTATTACCAATGTATTCCCTGTGGATTGTGACAGGTGACAAAAAAGGGACAGAGCGATGGGTCTGTATTCTCTCCTACGAAAAGACAGTGTGTAGAGGTGGAGAGAAGAAGAAAGCCTCGCTGAACCCTAAATGTCTTGTTTGGTTACCCCATTTAAATGGAAATGTAAGCCTGGTATATAGATAAGTTGTTCAAGATAAAAGGTGTTCAAGTTCCAAAGCATTACTGTGTGTGTGTATATATATATATATATATATATATATATATATATATATATATATATATATATATATATATATATATATATATATATATATATATATATATATGTGTGTGTGTGTGTGTGTTTATTAATTGTTTGTTTGTTTTGTGTTTTGATACCATTATTATTATTATTTTATTATTTTTTTTCCTTCAATTTTTAGGTGCTGGATGGGATGCTGCCTTATCCCCTGCTGTATGAATGAATGCATGAATGTTGAACACAGCTGCCCACACTGCAACTCCTTCTTGGGCAAATACAAGAGGGGATAGACAATGTATCGAAGAGGCCTGTTGACTTCATGTCACTTACAAATGTTACTCAGATCACATGACTAGCCGTCCATTCATGATCAATGGATTTGTAAGATTAACTTCTTTAAAATAATAAGTAGATTTTATTTACAAGTATATTAATGCATATATGAATGGTTAATACTCTATTAGATCTGACTAGTGATATAGAAACATGGAGTTTCAATATACTTGTTCTGAGATGGACAAAACTAAACTTTTGGCATCATAATACCACTGTTTAAAAAGCATACTTAACATACTAAAATTGATTTTAGCACTCCTTGATGGTGCTAGCACCCGAGGTTCAGAAACACTATTGTAGAATTTAATAAAGAAAGGGAGAAAACTGGTCAGTACAATGTCTACAGGCACTTCTGTTTATGTTAATGTGCATTTCTCTCATAAAACTAAAGTCTCCCAACTGCAATACGTAATGGACAACTCTATATGTTAATTGTTATTCCTAACATACTGTATACTGTTCTATTGATTTCTATAAGTTCTGATATTAGCGGATTAAAAATTTACTTACTTGAGAGTGTACCATAGATCTGTATCATTGATTTTATTTGTTATATATATATGTTGTTGTTCTAGTAGCAAGCTGTTTTGTTGTCAGTATTTTATTTACACATGGTTACTTTGGATGATACAGCGGCACACAAAATATGTGCACTACAAGTGACACTGTAGGTTCAAACATTTGTCTGCCAGCCTGTGGATTCATTCCACGTTTTTATGGGTTGCAAAAATAATTATCTCGTCAGTTTAAAAAACACGTGCCATAGAATTTAAAATGGTAACATGAAAATTAATGTTACCCGTAGCTTTGCTCTTATGAAGTAAGAAATATAGTTCTGGAACTATGACTATATCTACGTAACACTGTGTTTCTTGACACACCAACAGTGGTGTGTCAAGCAGGTGTTGAGAGAGTTCCACCATGTGTCTCATCTTGGCAAAGGGATGCAATGGCAAATATGGATCTGGAATGATCTTTTCCTTGTGCATGCAGTGGCACACATTAAGTACATATTCATTTAATTCTTAAATTAAGTTAACTGAGATACTTGAAAACATCTGAGCAACCTAATAATGCAGAAGAAAGAAAAGAGGAAAGATTCTAAATGAAGGTTAAGGTTTCATTATTCCTAATAATACAATCTTTTCAAATATGAATAATATAAAAGTCCAATGAATTTTCAGTAATATTACAAATAATAAACTACAATATATATGTAGTACATAAGTTGGAAAAAATTGATGAACTGTGCTTATTAGGTACATATTTAAACGAAGGAGTTCACCATACAAGCTTGAATTCCAGTAGGGACATTGTTTGCTGCACCTATGAAAATACCAATTGTTGTGTTACATAGTTATTGTAATTACCAATAGTTTATGGGACAGTAATAATTGTTTGTTGATCACCATTAATAAGAATCTCAATTGAAGTCTGTTGCAAAGGCTATTAGCATAAATTATTAGAAATCAACTCTTCTGAATTATGTGTATCACTTCTCTTATTTTAAGATGTTACTGCCAAGTTTCCAGTGTATTTGACTGAAAATGGATTGGCTTGAGTTATATTTCTGGATTCAACTATAACTCCGTGTAAGACTTCGCAAATATGAGAAACTTTATCATTGTCTGAACCAAATAATACATTAATGTTATTTTGCAAATAACTGTAGATGGCATCAAGCTATTAACTACAATTAGATAAATACTTACAAACACATACACACACATACACATCTAAGTAAAATAAAAGGTTACTTAATTTTAACTAAGATGTATGTTTTTAAATAATTCATAGAATTTTTTGCATGTAGCTTTTCTATGATGCATCATTTTAGCAATGAGAGGAGGTAGTTTGATATTAAAGTTTTATCACACCATAACATGTAATGTAGAGAGAGACCCAGATGGAGAGATGAGATGATAGTTTTGCTGGGATAACCTGGAATAGATAGACAGCTAACAGCGCCTTACAGCGCCTTACCTCAGTGGTGCAGTGGTTAGCACGTTTCACTACGAATCCGCTGGCCTGAGTTCGATCCCAGACGAGGACAGGCAGTGCACAGCTCACCCAGCTGTTCATCCTCCCAAACGGGTTGGTCGATAAATGGGTACCTAGGTAAAACTGGGGAAGGTAAACTGTGGAAACTCGGATGTCACAGTGGCCCTGTGTCCCGGGGTAATGGATTAATTTCCACCACTGACTCAAAGGCCGATGTGACGGTAGATGAGCGCCCGCAGCTACAGCGTGTGCTTTCACTTTACCTAACAGAGATGAGTGGAGAAGATTGAGGGAGGCCTTTGTCCTGCAGTGGACTTGTATAGACTGATGTTGGTGATGATTATGAACATGTAATGTTTAGCCTTTATCTGCCATAAACAATAATATTTTACTATGACTAACATAAATGTATCATTATTTTCTTAATTAAATATTTTGTTACTCATGTTTCTTTAAGGCAATCTTGATTGTGTTCTGTGACTTCTGTTCATTTACATGTATGCTGTATAGAAATTAGACACAATTATGGCCTTACACAAATAATTTATATCCTTGATGTCTTATTCATTCTAGGAGCTCCCTCCAAAAAGTGCCTTTCCATGCATATAATCTTTGGTGCAACTTCCTGAAGCTTTTCGTTACATTCTCTTATATACAATCTTCTATTTTATATTCCCACTTAGTATGAGACTTCATACTTTTTTACATCTTAGATGTAATTCTTTCATAGAACATTCTCAAAACAATGTAAAAAACAGCTGTTAACTAATTTTTTTTATATAGATAGAAGCATCTTAACTCACTGAAAATGGTGAAATCAAAATTACAATACATTATGCAATAATCACACTAGAGGTCCTGAAAAACCCATGTATTTTGTGATCTACCGTCAAGAAATTGTACTCCAGGCAGTGTCAAATATTGAAATATGAATTTTCATATTTGAGTACCTTTTGGCTATCATGACAAATGTTTTAGAAAAATGGCAAAAATAAGATAATGATGGCTGATTTTCTGGCCTTACCTCCATGGTGTTGCATCATGCTACACATCTATGTGTAGCATGATGCAACACCATGGAGGTCGGGCCAGAAAATCAGCCATCATTATCTTTTTTTTGCTATTACACCTTAATTTGTTCTTTGCAGAATAATCCAAAATAAGCTTTAATTTCGCATTCACTGGCATCTAGAGTTTAACTGACTGTTATGTTTATATATAAATGCCCGACAAGAAGCAGGCCACTACATAGCACACAGGATTAATTTACTCCCCAAATAAATTCCATTTAATTTGGTCGAAAGCTAATACTCTCACAAGAAGAGACAGGATGTCGCAAGTTGTCACTTCGCTGTCATCCTGCTTTTTTATGTAATCAGTTATTTTACAACTTACCTAGCATAACATACACAAGGGATATAAAGATGAGTGTATTTAAATGTAAACAAGATATGCGAGAGGATGAGAGTAGCAAGAGAGGTGTGCCACTATACAAAAGTGCTGAAATAAACAAATACACTAACATGTAAAAATATTATGTAGGTTATGTGATTCTGCAGTTCTGCACCAATTCTACAGAAGAAAGCAAACACAGACTGTATGAGACCCGTATAATATTGAAACTACTTTTAATGGGGAAGTAGTGACGTAATGTCATACGATAAATCAATTTGACTTTTTACCACCTGAGGCTAACCATCTACTTTCATCTTGTAAAACATATATTTTGGAGAAAAGTCCATGTAAGGTGTCAAATATGTATTTTTACCCATGATAATCAAAGAAGCAATTTTTGTGGAATGTTTTGCACACTTTCTGAACCTATTAAGCACCAAAATTAGTACACCACTGCATTTCTGTATACTGGTGGTGCACATAATGTGGGAATGGGCATGGCCACCTCCATATAGAATAAACTAAAATTCACTAGTTGCAAATTTTTATTTCCCTGTATACTTTGAGAGTGGCCTGGTGGTGTAGTGGTTAGCAGGTGCAGCTCACAACCGGGAAGGCCTAGGTTGAAATCCCAGGTCAGGCAGAGACGATTTGGGCTCTTCTCCTTTCACACTGTACCCCCTATTCACCTAGTAGAAAAAAGGTACTGGACATGGACCAAGGAGTTGTGACCTTGCAGTCCCACCAGGAGTGGAAGGCTGGGAATCCTGCCTTCCAGCATCATGGTGTCACTGTGTGCGTCAGTCATACTTCAGCCCTCGCTGAGTCAACACCCTTTCTGAACTATTTGATTTTGTCAATATTTCTTGTGTTGTGCATTATTTCTTCAATTTTTTTATTCCATAAGCCCACCATGGGACCTAAGAAAGCTAATGAAAGCATAAAGGCAAATAGTGAGAACAACAATAGAGGTGAAGAAAGAGATCACACGGAAGCATGAAAATGATGTCTTGAATCTGGCTTTATACAACAATTTAGCAATGTCATTGATCTGTACTATTCTCAAGAACAAGGAATCAATAAAGGATGCTAATGTTGCCAAAGGAGTGACTGTGATCACCAAGCAAATGTCGCACACTTAAGAAGTGGAAAAGTTGCTCTTGATTTGGATCAACAAAAAGCATTTGGCTGGTGACAGTATTCTGGAGGCTATCATGTGTGAGAAAGCAAGGCTTGTATTGTTACATTTAATGATTCTCACTGTAATACCTGTGAAACATGATAGCAAAGGGTTGAGTGTATAGTATTTCATGTGAAAATTACTCCATGACAACATTATTATTTAATATTTTGAATGCTTGATGTAATAAAAAAGGTAATTAAATGATAATATTTCATTATAAGGTTAAATTCAAACTTAACATGCATAGAAAATACATACAATGTTAAGTCACAAATTTATCAACAATCTCTTCCAGCAACCATTCATCTGAAAAATTGAGATGATCACCATCAACACTAAGGAAATGTAGTTTACCGGCCGCATCCATCTCCTTCAGTCCCAAACGGTCCTGCAAAAGAAAACAAATTTCAGGTTTCTATAAAAAATATAAATAAAATAAGATAATTTTTTTTTTTAATTGCAAAGTATGAGTAAAAAAATAATAATAATGAATGAGATTAATGAAAATTGAATCTTTCAACATTCAAAGTATGAGTGATAAATTTGAGGAATATTGATACAAATCGAAGCTGTTCATGCCATCAGACTAAGAAACTTTTGTAATGTTATCTTCAGTGTTGGTCTCCCACTTACACAATTTTGTTACAGAAAATATCACATATGGTCTGTCTGGGACATCCTTAATGACTGTCAGTATATTGTATATTCACGTTTTCAACCCCATGTCCAAGCACTAACGTAAAATTATTTTTATCTTGTGAATCTGACATGTAAACACAGTCCATGATATACCCAACCACCAACACTACGGGGGTGGTTGGACAGATGAGCAGGAACCTCCTCCAAGGATCATAAAGCTGCAACATTACTCATGCTTCACATATACAAAGGTAATAATGTGTATATCGTGTGGCAAAAACTTGTGTTTGTAAAGTTACAGCTATGAACAGCCACACAAATACCATCTATGTATACCATTATGACCATTCTCAGTTCTACGTGTGACACCAGTAGCATCTAAGAACTTTTGAACATTTACATTCCAGAAAAGAATGAAGAAGTACATACGCATTTTTAACATCATTTATAGATAACTTTGTTATTGAAATATTAAGTTAGGAAGATATGAAATTACTACAAGGATACTGCAATTTATAAGCATTTTTTTTCAATGTGCTTCATCAGAACAAATATCATCTGTTAAGATGCATCAGCCACTTTATGATGGAAGTTCGTTCATTTAGATTTACTTCTTATGTAAGACTGACCTCAATATACAGCTGAGTTTCCTGAAGTGGCAGAATTTCATTATCTTGGCCTGGAGAGTAGAAACCAAACCACTCACTCTCAGGTGGAACCACCATTGAATCTTTCAAGAACTTCACCATAACAAAGTTGTCAAGTTTCTTCAAATTGCTGCGGTACTCCTCATTCACCACCTGTAAGAAACATTACCTTATAATAAAGTATGGATGCTTGCATGCATGCAAACACACACACACATACACATACGAGGAATAGCAACTAAGATGATGATGAAAGACCTAACATATGAAAAAAGAACAGATGTTAACAATAAAATAAAAAGAGAAGAATAGAACAATAATGAAAGGGACAGATGAAATTAAAGTAATGTATCCTAACATAGATAGAATAAAAGCAAGAAAATAAGAGTTAATGGATTTATAAGAGAAAAAACTTAAATTGCATGCCCAGCAGAAACAAAACTAATTGATGACATTCAAATTGATATTGAGGATAATAATAATCATAATATATGGAGGAATGATAGAAAAGGCAAAAAAGGAGTTGTGATAATAACGATAAAAATAACGATAAAATCCAGGATATCGATAAATGTCGAGTATGGAAAAGGAATATGGAGAAGCACAAAAATAGTGTTTGCATACGTCCCACTAAAAACAAAAAATTGAATCAAAGAAAACACAAAGAAATAATAGAAGACACAATATAGAGTTTAGAACATATTATTAGAAGAAGTAAAGGGGTGACATTGATGGTAGATCTATACTGTAGTGAAGAAAGGTGGCAGACATTTGAAAGCAAAGGAGGTAACAAATAATACAATATATAGAGGAAAAGATAAACCATCAATATTTTGGACCAATTATTCACCAAAGGCATAAAGAAAAAAATTATGAGAGCCCAGTTGGTAACAGTGACCATGTGATCCTAGAAATTGAGATAAAGAGAAATATACAAGACAAGCAGAAAGAATCTGCCAAAAGTAAAAATGATAAAAAACACTGTTGATATTGTGCAGCACCCTCCCTATTAGTTCTACTCCTTGGAATATACTAATGGTTTGCACTACATGAAGGTGGAGATGGTCTGGCCTACCACTTCAGTAGTGATAGACTTTGCACAATACTAATCTACGCACATCTCAGTAAAACCTCATTGGTATGATATAGCCACTGCATAAAGCTGATTTTCAAACCCAGCTTTTGTAAAGTGATAACCAACCTTTTCATTATTGATGTCAGCAAGGAAAATAGAGTTGTTGTGGTAGTCAGCCTCATGTAGAGGGTCATGCCAGTACTGTGCCTGAACAAGGCTTTCCTGAATCCAGCTAAAAAAGAAATGAAATATTTACAAACCTCAAACAATAACATGTATAATGTCTGAAGACTATAACTATAAGGTGGGTGAATAATTACTGTTGATATGCCAGACATTGTACAAATAAATTACTGTTTGTGTTTGGGAAGATACAACAAATACAATAAATGGAGAATACCTCAATAATCTCAGGTTTACTGATTATATTGTTTTCATGAGCGCTACATATGAACTATAGCAGATGAATTTGCAGTTGCACAGAGTCAAAAGTAGGTCTTAGGATAAACATAAAAAAACAAAGGGGCTCAATTATTACATACCAAACCATAAAATTAAAGTATATGATGAAGTATATATATATATACAGTGCTCCCTCCAATTTTGCGGGAAATTGATTGACACTGCAGGCCACAAAATTGGAATTCGCAAAATTGGAATCATTAACCTAATGGGGAAAATTGAATATCGGTGACATCGTTAGTGACGGCCCAATTTTTCGTGATTTTAGTCATATTTTTGGCCTTGTTTGTACACAAATACATGTAATTATACATCCTACAATAAAGAAAAACAAACATTATCATATTGCACACTATTAAACACTAATAAACGGTATCACACCCCAAATTTGCAGAAAGAAATCAATAACAATAACAGGTAGCTGTTTCTACTTACGAAATATAAGATGCATGGTTCAGAAGCTTGCGGACATATTCACAGAAGCGGGACTCACTTGGTGATTTAGGACAAGACGGCAAACCAAACACACCTTCATGCTGTCCTCCAACAGTAATCAAATTCTTCATAGGAGGGTTTGGACAGCGTTCAGCTACAGCACGTCTGTGTACAACTATTATCATCACAATCATGTATGAGATCTCAAACTAAGTGGACAAAGCTACAAGAAAACAAGGTTCAAAATCTAACCATAAAACCCAAACCGATACCTTTCAAGCAATAAGCAGACAATCACAATAGTTCCTGCTTCCATCTGCTTACTACAACTCCATCCTTCAACCTTTCACCCAAGCCAATCAACACTCGTAACATGAGTACTTGATGTAAGCTCCAAGGTTAAGGAGACGGCGCATCTCCTCACAAAGAAGGTTATCAGGGGGGCAGTTTGGAAGACCAAATATCCCTTGATGCTGTCCACCAAATGTGATGAGATTATGCATAGCTGGCTCAGGACAACGCTCTGCCACAGCACGGCTATAAGGGGATTTGAAGTACATGAATCCTGTAGGTTTATCTCTGTCACTTTCTATGTAACACATGAACCTCTTCATTCACGCACCTGATCTCGTCCACCGGTCACAACAGATGAACGGGAACTTCTTTGAAAGGTTGTTAAGGCCGCATCATCACTGCTCTTCACTTACCTCTATCACACACAATTATTCTTCCTTGCTCAACAGATTTTTCTCTTTTATTCAATGCTCTTTTTACATTGTTCATCAATCCCATCACTCACTCTTACATTCTCTCCAAAATTACTACAACACACTCTGCTCTGCTCGACCCACCAACTTTCTCATAACAGTAGTTTTCCTTCACACCTACTCAATTCCCACTTGGTCAATAAACTCCACACATACTCCTCAGATACCTCATCCCATTACAAGAAACCTCTTCTCTGCTATTTCAATACTCCATGTTTCAGCCCTAAATAGTGCATTGGGCACAACTACTTCTTCATACAACCTTTCCTTTACATTCATTCCCATACCCCTGAAACTTTCTTCATTCCTCTCAACACCTTTCCTACATCACTAATCATGGACTCCACCAGCTGAGGGTAGGTATGAGGTGTGGTACGAGAAGAGTGGGAGGTGGAGTGAGGAACAAAGCTATGCAAACATGGAGAGATAGAAGGAGAAATAAGAGAGAGAGCTGTGAAAGGTATATGTGTCATAGGATCACTTGTAAGGGTTATGAGGAAGAAATGAGTCCATGGAGGAATAGAGAGGGTTATGGAACAGTATTCTCCTGCCAACATTGATATATGGATCAGTCTTGGACATGGAATAGGACACAGCAGTCAGGAGTGTGTGCTGTAGAACTAGTTTATCTGAGAGCAGCATATGCCGTGACAAGATAGGAAGGTGAGAGCAATGAAAACTTTTATGAAGGATGTGGCAGGGAAACTTGTGCAAATAAAGTGAAGTATGATTTACTGGAAAGGGTGAAAAGGCCTGAGAATAATAACGAGCGTATTATTTAGAAATTATAAACCTTATATAACTAATATATAATCACAAATTTCGTCATCATTGTGAGGACCTTACAGCATTCCTATTCACAGCATAAAATCATGAATAACATGTCTGAACAACTTTTGTCTTTATATATCAACAAAATACTTTCAGTTAATATACTCTGACTTCCACAAATCAATACTTACAGAAACTGTCCTCCTTGTGAAAATCCCATGGCATGGTAGCCCCCTTGAAGTTCAGTGTCATTAGCCAGCTTCTCACACACTTCCTCCACCTGATGGTTTACATTCCCAAAGTAACCATGTTCTTCATCCTGAAATGGAGGGGATTTCTTAAACACCTTAAAACAGGTCACGGGCTACCAAACAGAAACAAAAACAAACCACACAAATGCAAAGTTTCTGATTATAAATGACATACCTCACATGCCAACAAGGTTGTCATTTAAAAAAATATATATTCTTGCAAACAAAATTGCTAAATTTTGTTTGCAAGCTGAACCTCTTCTTAGACATTGATTAGTATGCAAAATTCAATTAATTGTCACAATATTAGAAGCTTATATATCCCTAAAAATTCAGATATATGTTCTGCACTCTGATTTGCCAGATATTCTAGACACAAAAATTTTAATTAAATATTGCAATAAATGTTAAATATCAATTAGTGTAATCTTAAATTAAGCAGAAAAAAAATGCATATATATGATCAATATAACAAAGAATATAAATGCTACATAGATATCAGAATACAAGCGTTGAAACCTTAATTTTGTAAAAAAAAAAATAATAATAATAATAATAATAAAATAAATAAATGATCCCCCCCATGCTGGGCAACTATAGACCATAAATTTCTGCTTCTTCTTGGGAATTTGATGGGGTGGTACAGGCTGTGGTGACACAGCATCTAGTGTCCCAAAAGTGCAGATAGCAGATGGGCCAGTGGATCAGATCCTGTGGAGTTGACCTGATATAGTTCTGCTAGGAGTGTGTCGTTAGCGAGGATCAAACTTGTCACCTTTAGGCCATGAACCGAGCCCTTTACCATAGAGTCACCCGGCCCCTTTCCTTATTCTAGTAGCATTTATGCACACATCTATACTCATGATTCGAGTGAAAGGGGAGAGTAGAATAGTTTGAAGGGATGAGTGGAACAGGTGCTGATCACTCATATCCATGAATTACCATTCCTTAACACAACCATAACTCTTATATCTCAGTAGTGGAAACATGAGGTGAGGGCCGGCTGGAATATCCTGACTGGCAGCAGGACTGGTAAAATATTCTGCAATAAACTGTGAAAAGTTATAATTGAGTCTCCTATTTATTTGTACCTGCACATGACAAACCTCTTCTCGCTTCAACTTACAGCAATAATGTTGTCACCAATCATGAGTGATCTGACATATATGCCTGGAATCCTCTCCTCAATAATCTTCTTGATGTGGCCCATGCTGAAGAAAAAGCAGCAAGTGTCTCCTGAAAATGCAGGACAAAAATAAAAAAAATAAAAAAATACTGCCATTCGTACTGCATGTTATTTTATTGATAATACAATCTAAATATATTTCTAATTTGTGACAGTGCATCATGAAAACAATTACGCAATCATCAACAACATATATTCATTGAAGCTCCCTCTCAGGATTTTCCTGGCTTATAAAATACAATAAACAAGAAAATACCGCTGACTCCTGTTGACTATTTAACGAAAATACGGTTACTTTTGTCACGCTATAATTATATTGCATTACTATATTTTAAGCCAACTAAAATGCTTAACGTGCATAAAATTTATCGATAGTTTAAAGGTTCATCCTGAATTTACTCGATTATTTCCTTACCCATGCCATGCCATATTACGAGTGGAGTTGGTTTGGCCTCAGAATGACATCCATGGTATAATGCTGCCAAATACAATATAATGTGCCAGGCTTCCATCTTCTCTCCTCCACTTGTTGCCTTACTCTGTCAGTGTCAGTGTTGTACCAGGCAGCTTTGAGGAGCGTGCCGTGGCGTCAGCTGTGCCGCTCCCAAGTCCAATGAGTAAACACTAAACTGGATTCACGATCAAGTATTAACATGTGAATCTGAAAACTGCTATTTCCCTAAGACCCTTGTATGTCATAATTTACAATACAAGTTATTACCAATATGCATGCATAAACCCTAAGTGGCTAAATGGTGAATAAAAAGCGACTGAACTGACAGATCTTGATCTTGATCTTGAGTATTTTTTTTCTTCTTTTTTTTCTGCTGTTTTTTTTTTTTTTCTTTCACAGGTGCTGCCGATTCAAAGGCCTGGTTTTGGGGTATCAAGATCAGGCCTTTTTAGTGACTAATTACTAATCAGGAGGAAAAGAAAAGCAAGAAAGAAGACTGATATGAAATATAGGCAGGAAAGTGAAAAAAAAATTACATGAGTACAGTGACTAGTTATAAAAAGGAAAAGAGGAAAATAAAGTCGTTAAAACTGAAAACGAGACGTTAAAGGAGTGCCGCTGCAAAGGCAAAACTCCTCACCCAACAACTGAACCTCAGAAGAATCATATAGAATATATTATAAATATAATTTATATAATCCTCGGGTCTTTGTAACGGCAGCTCCTGTGAGGAAAATTAATAAAAAATTTAAATAAATATTTAGTATACATGCTTGTTTTTCCACCTTGAATAACAAGATGGATATGAAGAAAACAAGTGATGCATCCATGAAATTTGAGGGGATAAAGTAAACTGAATGTGTTCTGGAATACATCTACCTAGGACAAAATGAATGCTCTTTTTCACGACACTTGTACTCAGCTTACCTCCCACCTCGTATCTTTTCTTCTACATTCCTTTGAATAATTTTCTTATACGATAGGCTATAGTCTTCTCTTCCCTTGTCTCACTTGTCCACCGTGCAATTCCCTTCTGACTCCTCTAAGCTCTATATCCAACCATATATATATATTATATATATATATATATATATATATATATATATATATATATATATATATATATATATATATACTATATCTGTGTGTGTGTGTGGCATCACTCTGGTTGCTTGGATGGCTCTTCTAGTGGAACAATATAGAAAACATTGTGACCTTGCCTATAGGCACCTGATGGCAGTTTTCCCAAGGAACAGCCGCACCTGTGTCATCACACAAAGTGGTGTTAGACCAGGTAAATACGCACTCACATACACTCTCTGTCTATCTATCTATCAATCTATATATATATATATATATATATTTATGAGAACCAAATGAGGCAAGGGATTAAGTTATAATAGTACAGAATATTAAAACTGAAATCTATATGTAACGAGGAAAGTCTTTAAAGTAGACATAAATGAGATACCTGGAAAAGTAAGAGAAATCTACAGTAAGACTGATAAGCATGGGTGTGGCCATCTGGCCTTAGATTACATAGTTATCTTAGAAAGATTTGATTATATTAAGGTCATGAAAAGAAGATGCATAACAGGTAATGTATGAGGTATTTGGCTTCCTTAAAGTCAATGCAGATATTAATGTCTTAACTTCATTACTATCAATAGTTACCCATAATAAACTTTCACCTTTTCACTCTCTATGGCCACCGAGTCGACTGATCACCGTCTGGTTGCCGACCTCCGGAAGAATCTCTGCTGACCAAATTGGTCGCAAGTGGTTGTCGGTGTAACATTGACAATTATCGGAGACCAGTCTTGCTCAGGCGACCACCTACGACCATATTTGCGGCTACCAACGACTTCCAAAGACCACCTGCAACTTCCTTGCAACCTCCTGGTGACAGGTGGTCACAAACAGGTTGTAAGCTTGGTGTGACTGGGCCTTAATCCAAACTCATTGGGTGCAATACAGAACACTTTTAAATGGCTTATAAGCAGCCAGCAAGTTGGTTACATCAAAGTATTGGATTAAAACTACCAATATTAGTTTAACAAATAAAGAGATTGTTACTTTTGATTAATTAGGCCGTTTCTAGTGTTGATAGGGGTTGTGGTAGAGGAGTTGCTGATATTCTTTTTCACCAGGATGGGATGGATCAGCCATTGGTCTAAGCTGTAAACTGTGAGTTCCACACTCATTCCTCCATCTACAGTAATCTTGGCCCCTAAATATTTTAAGCATTCCACCTTCTCAAGCAGTTCACCATTCAATGCAACATTCATAAAAATAATAGTAATAATAATAATGATGGTAATAAAAATAACTTTATTTTTGTTTATGTTCTTCATTTACAGTGTATTGAACTAATATAAAGCAATCCTCATATTTTTTTGACAGACTCCTTTATAATCACAAATATACAAATTGTGACTTTAATGTAAATCATTTATTTGTTTTAATAACACTGAATATCTGGTATTTAATCATGTACATGAAATATTCTGACAGAATGCAACTTTCAAATTAATGTATCTTCCTCTTAAACTAAAAGTACAGCTAATTACGAAAAGGAAAGAATGATAAAACATTTTTGTTGAAATGTGCCATCTGACATCGTAAATACACAAAATGGATATTAAGAATAGGTGTACACACATAAATATATGTAGATACATTTCCTAAATAAAATATACAACCCCATGATTTCAAAAGTTTTGCATGAAATGAAAATTACATCCTCTGATGCTTCAACAGAAACCATCCAATAATCTACCTAATTTGGATGTGTGGTGTTCACTGAAAAACTTCTGATAAGATGAGAAGAATAGACCTGAAAATAAAATGCATTTCAAATTCAATTTAACTTCTTAGTAATATAATCTATTGCATATTATCCAATTTTCAGGAATGTTGGCAAGAAGGATAAATGACCCGAAAGAGCAGTGTTGTAAAAAGTACAAATAACAGACCCAAAGCTTAATGTATCTGAGTAAAAGTAAAATAAATACTCTGATCAATGAGTACTCAAGTATTCAGAGTCAAAAAAGCAAATCAGATTTTCTATCATCTGAAAAAGATTATCTATATCAAATAGATAAATAAATAAATAAATAAATAAATAAATATATATATATACATATATCAAATTTTGATTTACTATTTTTAATGGGCTCCATTGATGCTTACATTTGTTGGCCTTGTTCACTTAATGGCAACCCTAAAGTGCTGAATCCCCAGGAAAAGCAGAGTTTAAAAATTGTCAAAAATAAATTACAAAAGTTTAAGATCACTGCAAATATTATGCAGCACCCTCCCTGTCAGCTCTACCCTTTAGAGTTTATTAATGGTGTACACTTAAGTGAAGGTGGTTAATTTACCACTTAAGGATGGAGATGATGTGATTGCTTCCTCTTTTTTTACTTTTCCCAATACATAAGATTTGCCATTGCACAGCAGCACTTGATACACCCCAGTTAAACCTTATTGGTTATAAGACTGCCACGGCGTAAATCAGTTCATAAAAAGTTATTTAAGTCCAGTATTAAGTTCTGTACTTCATAATTTACAACATTGCAGAAAATTAAAGACAAAAGAGAGAGAGAGAGAGAGAGAGAGAGAGAGAGAGAGAGAGAGAGAGAGAGAGAGAGAGAGAGAGAGAGAGAGAGAGAGAGAGAGAGATATTTTATACCCATCCTATAATTGATATTTGCCTTTGGTCTGTTATTCATAACTACATATATCTATACATAAGGATTCGTGTAACATAAGCATTCATATAACATAAGGTACCTGCTTTCTCAAGGAAGGAATACTGTTATAGTGCATAGTCTTGAACCCTTAAGTAACAGGCGTGTTGGCAAGAATCATTATCTCAGGGTGGGTGTGTTTTTAAGATAAATGAATCTTCCTTACACTCTGATTTTCTTTAGTTTAGAGTGATGAAACAAAAACCATAATAATTATCTATCATTCTTCTCTATGACAGTAGATGTTGTAATTCAGCCATAAGGAAAGTAATGAAAGTATCTCAACTCCTTAGCTGTGCGTCCTCAAAACATTGTAAACTCTCCTGCTATACATATTACTTTAACTGAAAAGGTATAAATATTTTTCAATAATAATTATAGGATGACTTTTTGACTACGTTTGCAGCACTTGTAAGGAATGGACACGTGGTTTTCTTTTAGCCATGGATTTGTTTTGAGATGAGGTCATAGACTCACCCATGATGTTGGTGGTATGTAATGGGAAGGGAAACAGTGATAGGGAACAGCTTTGTAAGTAGTGGCAACACATGGTTCAATGCATCATACACTATTACATCACTCGACGGTTAGGGGCTAATGTAATGGTAAGTTAGTATATCCCTACAGAACTAAACAATTTTTTAGGTATTTTCTGTTATAAGGAACAAAAAACTATTATCAATTTGAAGAATGTAATTTGCACATAAATGGTTACCTAAGAGTACAACATTTCACTTACCATTTAAAGGTTATGACCGCAGGTGTGGCTTCTTTAATGTTATGTACCTGCAAATGTTCAAACAAATACGGATTAGTGATCATTTTACATGTACCTTAGAAACAGTCATCACGTTAAAATTGTATGATCAATGTAGTTAATGATTGATTGACAGTGTAAATCTGTTACTGAGATCTTCATCATTCAAGGGATAATAAAATAAGGGAACAAGTTGTATACACTTTCCAAATTCATCACACACACACACACACACCAAAATAAAATAAATAAATAAATAAATAAAATTGGCGCCTGCAAAACTATGCCAGAGCAGTCTTATGTATTTGTAGTGAGGCAAGTTTAGTGCATGTCCCTCCTTTGATAAATCTTGACTGCACCATCGAAGGTTTGCACAACTCAACCACCTTTACTTCCTTTCTTTCAAAAACCATAACTTGGGACAATATAATATATAACTTTACTGAGTCATTCTTCCTTGGTTTTGTTTTTATTCTCACCTGTCAAGCTTTTCCCAAAACTCCAGAAATCTTGCTCGATCCAAGTGGCGACGCTCCCTGCTCAGGCTGATCACATGCACGGCCCACTTGGCAATGTTTGTATCAAGGTTCATCTCTTCAAACTTAATGTGAAAAGCACAAACTGCAAAACAAATGTTAATGTTACATACAGTGGAGTCTCTCATCTAACGCATTTGGATCTAACTAATTCGCATCTAATGACCCTTTTGAAGCTCTACCCCACCTCCAATCTAACGATCCAAAATTCAGATCTAACAGCAATTATTCCGGGCACCCGGGATCGAATTTTGAACTTCCCGCTGATCGCTGAATTTTTGCAGCACCCCGGCGTCCCTCCCTCTCTCCTCGTCACTTTCAGTGAGAGAGAGAGAGAGAGAGAGAGAGAGAGAGAGAGAGAGAGAGAGAGAGAGAGAGAGAGAGAGAGAGAGAGAGAGAGAGAGAGAGATTAGTATCTATAAACATTTTCCTTCCTTCCTATATATATATATAAAAAAAATAAATATATAATTAAAATACAATGTTTATATGGTGTTTAAGATTATAGTAATGATAAAATTGAGTCTATATTCGTGTTCTTTATCCTTGAAAACCTATATATATAAATTTTCATGAGATTCTGAGGTGTCAAAATGTTAATGAAATTTCCAAGGCAACACCCTTAGATTTTTTTTAACAAATCACGTTTTGTTAAATAACTCAAAAACTATGAGGTTTACGTAAAAAGACTTATAGAATAGTAAATAAAGAGCAGGAGACGCCCGTTCTTTTGAGCTATAGTAGAATGAAATTGGTAAATTAGTAACTGAGAAAATAATATATTAGTTTTTTTGACAAAATTTCAACAAAACTTAAATTTCCTACTAAACTATAAGGTATATTTTAAATCTGATTTCACCATTAGATAGACAACATCAATCTTAATATATTAACTTCTATACATTATTGCTGTAAAACAAATATTTTCCGAGTAAAATGGCAAAAACACATACGACCAAATTTACACAGAAAAATTTTGGGCGACAAAATGAAAAATCTACAATTGTTACAGAAACCCAAAAAATAACATAAATAACACACTCAACCCACACACATATCCAAACACACACCTAAACACACTCAAACACCCACTTTCTACCCCCAAACACACACCCAAACATACCAAAAAACACCCCCCAAAAAAACAAGAGTGCCTATACTAAAGAGGACGGAGTGACGGGTCTGGGTATACCCTCCTCTATATTATCTCCTCTAGAAAGACCGGGTGCAGAGGGGGAGGGGAGGATAATGTCTCCCAGTGTATAGTGACAGGACAGGTAATGTCTATCAAATTCCATTTGAACCTTGGTGATAATAATGGTTTAATTAGTAAGACATCAATATGTTGAATGCACCGTCAGGGGTTTGATCCCCAGACACAGCTCTCTCATGGCTACTCTTTTAGATCAATTTCTAAGTGTTTCAAAACATGAGACATTACACCCAAACCCTAAATGCCTTGTCTTGGCTACCCCTCTTCAATGGAGATATTAGCTGGTTATATAGATAAATAAATAGATAGATACATGAGGCATTTGCTAAAATATGCTTAACACATCTTTGGATAAAAATAATGGTGACAAAAAGTAAATAAATAAACAATAAAACATATGCACACGTACTTCTATTGAAAATCTCCACTGGATTGCCTTCATTTGGCCACCCTTTAAACTGCCATGCTGGTCCCATGGCAAAAACTGCCACCACACGGTCCCAATCAGCATAGCTTAGCTTGGAAGGGTTGTCTGTTACACGGTAAGGGACGGTCAGGCCACCAGGCTTTGGTCTCTGTATCAAGATCTCTGTTTCTCTTTTTGTCCCTTGCTTTCTCTTCTCTTCTAAGGAGACAAATCTGAAGCAAAAATATTAAAGTGTGTTAAACACTGATGAATCAATAAAACTAAATTCAAATCAAATTATTAAAGGAAATTCAATATATATATATATATATATATATATATATATATATATATATATATATATATATATATATATATATACTGTATATATAAATAAACATCAACATATTTGGTTGATGACTGAAAATACAGATCCTAGCAAGAAAATGAAAAAAAAGTATTCACAGGTATAGTTATTACTTTTTACAAACAAGGGAGAGGAGTGTTTGTGTATGTATGCATGGGTGTGTATGTATGCATGTATGTGTGTGTGTGTGTGGTGTGTGTGTGTGTGTGTGTGTGTGTGTGTGTGCTTGCCTTGTCTCAGCTAAGCTCCTTTAGGAAGATAGCAGCCGGGTATATAGATAGATAGACTACCAAATACACTTACTTCATGTCTTGAAGTAGATCTTTTGAATTCATCATGGTGATCAAGGATTTTGGAGAATTAGGAACAATAATAATTGGAGTACGGGATGGTTTCTTCATCTGCTGACCAGGTGCAGGCTAGAAAAAAATAAATTAATAAACATAAATAAATACATTGATGTTATTTCTCCACTGCAAGTACTAGTTTCAATACTACAAGACATTATGTTTAATTTATACTAATATGGTGCACAAAAAACTAAGTATATAAGAATATTTACCTACTCAGCAAAAATAGCTTTGAGGCAGATGTCATATGAATCTCATTGACGTGACTCATTCACCTCCACCAATGTGCCAACACAAGTACTGATATACATTGTTTGCAATGTGTATGTGTGTGTGTGTGTGTATTCACCATGATCAGGAGGATCACATGCTGGACTCGTGATCATCAGCCATTACCCTCCCTGAAAGAGCTCAAAGCTCATAAGGACGGATCTATGGGTAAGGCTGAGACCTCTCACACATCACACACCCCCATCCCCTTGCTCAAGGGTGACAGTAACCACTCCCTGCCAGTGAAAAATCCTTAGCGACCTGAGCAGGGTTCAAACCGACACTTTTCCAGGTGGAAGGCAGGGACATTAACCACTGAACCATGGGAGCGGTGTGTGTGTATCTTGTCTCAGCTATCCCCTTTAGGAGGATGTCAGCCAGGTACTACATAGATAGATAGATCACTAAAGCACATATATTTTTGGATTGTCAATTATAATAGTCTATCAGAATTACAATGTAGAACTTCTGCAAGTAATGAAGTGTATGCACAGAAAAATAGAAAAGATAACTTTGACATGGGAGCCACTCCAGCAGGGAGAGTCTCAGATGAGAACTAAGTGTTAGAGATGTTGATATAAATGAATAGATGGTGTGGGACAGCCTGTGGCATGTGCACTTAAATGAAGCTTGATTTACTTTGTTCTGTGGTGCAAGGTCAGGTTGAGGGGCCATCTTGTGACTCTGACTCCCCTCTGTCACACTCTTCAAAGACAGTCCGTGGTAGGTTCTCATTGTGTCGATCTTGAAGCCCTCCGTTTCTGGAAAAGATTAATGATATCCTGTACAATGAAATTTTATCTTGCAAAGTATTAATATTCATAGGAAAATTAATCATTAGAAGTATACTATATTCCTGTATCATGTCAGCACAATTAGTACTTTTGAAGACTTAATGGTTCACATTGGCCTTCACCTCATAGTATCAACAAGATGGAAATAGTTTAGTTACTAAAAAAAAATATAATATATAATATATATATATATAATATATATATATATATATATATATATATATATATATAATATATAATATACCAGCACCTCCGGTGCTGGTAGGCTTGATGGAGGCTTTTTGAATGGTCAGCTTCCACACAGTAGTGCAGTTTACATTTTTAAAGTGATGCCTCGTTTCTTATTTAAAGGCTCATGCTGCCTCGATGCATAGAACATAACAGTCCCAGTCGAGGATATTGTTAGCAGCATGTGGGTGATCTTTGGCCACTCAGCGGTTTTTCCAAAGAAAAGTAGCCAGCTCGTCACAGGACTCAAACTCGGGATTCTGAGCTGGTCTCCCCAAACGCTAGCCACTAGGCCACCGCCCTAGATTGTGGGTGATAAACTTATCCTTTCCTCTATTCTTCTGGGCACAGTCGCCCCTGCCTCCCAAAGCAGCCCAAGAACAAAATAAAAGACTCCTGGTATGAGTGGAGGAAGTGTGATATGGTCTTCTCTGTGCACCTCTGCTTCAAAGAACCCCACATATTTCTTCATTATTGACTCTAAAGAAAATAGTATATATAGCAATCACTGTAAATGTATGTACAGTGTTGTGTCAGTTGTATTTGATTAGTGTAACCATAGAATCTTAAGGTTACGTGTTCTCAATCTTAGTTTCTTCCAGTCTTACCATGCATACCTATGTCACCTTCAACTATTACATTAACCAATTCTAGCATTTATATCCCCTGACAACACTATTTTCACATTTGTTGCAGAACTCTGTAAACATTCAATATAATTATAAAATTTCTTTCATCTTGGTTTCACTCAAAGCTAACACATCCATCTTTCATTCTGAATATAGCTTAATATTAATCACTATCAACACACCTTCCTTGCCCTTGAACCTTTCTTGGTCGTAACGAGAGTATCCAACGGGCTGCTGAGGTACTCGGGATACTGGAGTTGGTACTGGGTTGGGTACACTGGCCCTCATGCGACCTTCCTCCCTGGCCTTTATAGACTTCAGGAGACCCATTATGCTGGTTGCAAATTGCTGAATAATAATCACATTATTAGATATACAGTTGTTTATAATCTTGCAATCATATATTTTGAAGCTTTAATAAAAAAAAATATAATTACACAAGTAATGGTAATGAGACTGATGTGCATAATAGCCATGTGTCTGCATATAAAACATCTAGTTGTAGTACTATTAAATTAAAGCAAAAAAATTATTGAACATGCTATATGAATTCTCTAAATTTCATCATATATTACAAAATGTTCATGTTTCTACAAATACTCGTGGAAATTATTTTTATGACACTACCTTGCCCGAGCTCTGCAAGATGGTGGTCCTGGTCCTCCATTGACGTTCCTTGGTGGTGATGTCTTTGGTCATGTCAATATCAAACTCTAACATGCTCCGAAGATCAGTCCCAAGTCCTGGGTCATCATCTTCCTTGATCATTGTTCTCTTAAGAGCCAAACGTTTAGCTTTGATTGCTGCAATCTTTTCAATTGACATAGCTTCTGACAAGGACCTGCACAAGGGACCACTCTATTACTTAGCAATAAAAACTCTCACTCACTACTTGGGAAGGATTTAATAATAACCGGTTAAGAAAACTTTGCTCAATTTCAATATTTACTAACAAAAATTTCATCCTTTTAGATTTTTACCTTATATGTCTTAACTATTACATCACTGACAAAAATACATGCATAACTGTTGATGAATTTGAACGTAACTGGTTATGGCAGCTTCATTAATTGAGGTTTTAGAATCTCAAATCCTGGTAATCATAAATGACAGTGAACACATTTTTACCTGTCAATGTTACTGACAATAGATGACTTTTTGGGGGCATCCAAACGCAGGGCAAGTTGTTCCTTGATTTTCTGCACATCACTGTCATCATAGCGAGGCTTCTTGGCTGTACTATCTGATGTATCTTCAACTGCTCTCTTTACCTATAAGATGACAACTGCAATAATCTGACTGATGCTTAAAAAAATAGCTAATAAATACACAGTATTAATGCTTACCTTGCAAGAATATGGCTGACACTTTGTCACAAATTAGAAACTCACATAATAAAAGCTTTTGAAACAATGTAAATAAGGATATATGACAACTGAACTTTCACCCTGTGCTGCTTATTACTCAACCCTTGCAAGTCAAGATGTGCCAAGACCAAAGTGTATATATAAACACGAGTGCATTATGTCAGTGAACACATTTTGTTGGGATGCATCTCAAGATACCTGGTTGTCATAAAGATAATGTTGATAGTGCTTTTCAAGTTAGAAAACTAGTAGACTATTTTACCATATCATGTCTATCACCTTATTCCAGTTTCTTAATTAATTCATGATGATCAACCTTATTGGACAACTGAAGGGTTCTAGCAAAGTAATCAGGCATATATAAGATCATTAGTAGTTATGAATATGACATGATTCTCAAGTTAGAATACTTTATCTCCTTCATCCAGACCTGAACAAAGCTTTACCCAACAGTAGGGTTTATATGACTGAGTAGAGGTGCTCCAGCATCCTATACCTGCAACACTTTCCACATCACTATTCTATTGGAATACTGTGTTCACATCATGGAAACTACAATCTACTTGTTAATATCAAAGCATGCTTCACTTACTTGTGTGGGAATTTCCAAAGGAGCAGATTTATCAATAGCAGTAGCTGTTGATGTCTCCCCATTGAGGTAGGCCAACAGCTCTTTACGATCAGGACGTCGCACCACTGGGATATTCTCAGCCTTAAGGAAAAAAAAAAAGTTTGTGTAAAATATATACAAAATTCAAATAACTTTTACAAAAATATTTAAGTGTGAGACATACAACATTCAAACTATTGGGTTTGGCCATAAACAACATCAAATAATTTTAATGATATTGACTTTGTAACATCAAAATATCAATACAGGCACAAGTCCATTCTTCTGCTATCCACTCACATTTCCAGTAGATGAGCACACTCCCATATCAATTCATATTATACAGAATCGTATTTAACAAGACATTTGGTTTACTAGTCTTTGCACAATATGTGAAAAAGTCATATAAAATACATTATAGTCATGACCTCAGCAAGTGGACAAACTTGCTTCAATGATATTGCTAAAATGAGAAGAATGTAACAAAAAAAAAAAAATTCTTATAATGAGGAAAAAAAAAAAATTCTTATAATGAAAGAGGGAAAAAAAAAAATTAAAGTCAACTACAAAATCAAACCCATACAAAAATCTGAACAACACTTAAGATTATAAAGCATAGTTTGCACCACCACTCACCGCAGCCTTCCGCACGTATGTAGGATGGGTGAGGCTGACATGCTTGAGGAGGAAGAGCAAGCACTCCAAGGTGTAGTAGTCCTTTGGAGCTCCATCCTTGCCAGAGCTGTAACAAACAACACATTTGGAATATTAGCTTCAGGCTTTCTATCTTCTAAGCACATTTTGTATGATACTGAATATTTTTGATGTTTGGTGTTAGGTAGTCCCCTTGATGCAAACACTCAGGCTGGGCATCACATAGTGGAGGACATCATAGCAGCCATCAATAAAATTACACCAAACGCTGCAGCAGGACCAGACGGTTTTCATGCCCAACTTCTGAAAAACTGCAGAGAACAGTTGGTTTTCCCTCTACAGCTGTTGTGGAGCAAGTCTCTCGAATGTGGTTATGTTCCACAGGCACTTAAGTATGGAACAATCACACCTATCCATAAAGGGGACAGTAAAGGTGTAGCCAAAAACTACAGACCCGTGGTGCTGACATCCCACCTCATTAAAGTCATAGAGAGGGTAATCAAAACAAAATTGGTCATGTTTTTAGAAGACACAAATGCCCTAAATGACGGACAACATGGCTTTAGACAAGGTCGATCTTGCCTCTCTCAGTTACTCTCCCACTTTGACAACATCCTACAAGACATCCAGGAAGGCGACAACGTTGATGTTATCTACCTCGACTTTGCTAAAGCCTTTGACAAAGTGGACCACGGGATTCTCCTGCATAAACTGCAAAAGTTAGGAGTCCGTGGTGAGCTAGGAATATGGCTCCACAGTTTCCTTTCCAACAGAAAACAGAGAGTGACAGTACAAGGGACCCTGTCGGAAGCAAGTGGTGTTGTTAGTGGTGTTCCACAGGGCTCTGTCCTAGGACCCCTCTTTCTCATCATGGTAGGGGACATTGACAGAGACTTGGAGCACTCGAGGGCAACATCCTTCGCCTCATAAAGAAGATCAGCTCCCAACAAGATGCCAGATTATTACAACAAGACCTGGAAAAAATCCTGAAGTGGGCAGACGACAACAACATGGTCTTAAATGGAGACAAATTTGAGCTTCTAAGATATGGGCATCAAGAAGCACTCAAAAGCTCCACACAATACAATTGTGGCCAGGAGGAGATAACTGCCAAAATTTGTGTTAAGGATCTGGGTGTGAAGATGAGCAGCGACGCCACCTTCTCTCAGCATATAGAACACGTGACAGCCATGGCAAAGCAACTGGCAGGTTGGATCCTGAGGACATTCCAGACTAGAAATGCCAAGTGTATGCTGACCCTGTGGAAATCCCTGGTCCTACCACGCATGGAGTATTGCTGTCAGCTGTGGTCTCTCCGCAAGATTAATGGGCTTCAACACCTCAACTATTGGGAGAGACTCAAGGAGCTGAACCTGTACTCCCTTCAGAGACGCAGGGAACGCTACATCATTATCTATGGCTGGAAGATACTGGAACATCGGGTCCCAAACACCAGTATCCAGGAGACCAACCACCCAAGGAGGGGGAGGCTATGCTATGTGAGGACCACCCCTGGCACAACCCACAGGATCAAGTCCCTGGTTCACCACAGTGGCACAAGACTGTTCAACTGTATCCCTGCCCTCCTGAGGAACATGACGGGGGTGTCAGCCGACATCTTCAAAACTCACCTTGACAAGTGGTTGGCAGACATCCCTGACCAACCACCAACGCCAGGCTACACAACCACAAACTCCAACACCCTTCACGACTGGACTGCCGAGGGGAAGGAACTGCCTGGCTACAGTGGAGCCCCAGCTCAGCTGCATCGTTAACAGACGGAATGATACCAAGTGATACTAAGTGATAAGCATTAACCTAGGGAAAAAACGCTGTTATTTTCATATTACCCCACACTATTCTTACCAATTGTTCTGACGAGGACGACCCCTTAAACGCCTAAATTCAGATATGTGAGGTTAGATTAGCGTAGGTTAGGTTTAATTATATTAAGTTAATTAAAAAAAAAAATTTGTGAAGCAAACAACATGGCGGGGTTCAGAGGGGCGTATTTCCCACTTTCAGGAGTCAAGATGGTCAAGGTCATATTATGATTGTTGTTATTATTTTGCACAACTAATGAGACCTAAAAACACTCAAGTGAACAGAAAGCAA
>JAPQNM010000022.1:4330077-4365077 GCA_029783475.1 Metacarcinus magister
TTAACAGTTCATCACTTCCATTGGGGTGAATTTGCTTAATGAAATATAACTACCAAGTTTGATAGTTGATTGGTACAATGGTGTTTGATATCATATCATGATAAGATAAACAAACAGGCTTATCAGGTGTGACCATTTCCTTGTTTGTATGAAGCATGAAGTATTGAGACTGTTTAAACATTACTGGAAATTTGCATGTAACTCAAGGTGTGTGTTCTGTTTGTGTTCGTTGGACTTTTTTTTTTTCAAAGGCTGTAGTTAAAACTGCCATTCGACCAGTAGATCATAAATTAGTTTGACACTTTCAGATTTAATGACAGTGTAATAAAAAACAAGATGGTGTACCACATGTTTTCCTATTTCTCTTCAATCATATTAGTCAGTTATATATAAGTAATGTAATTTCCTGAAAATCAATTAAGTGTTACACAAATATTCCTGAGTAAATAATAGGAAAAAGGCTAATGTAAAATGTATCTATTCTATTCTATTCTATCTATAGTCTCTGATGCCTTGCTCTTTGCTAGAACTTCCCCCAAGGAGATGACCACGACAGAAGAGCCTCTATCTCTCCTTATCCACACACTCCCTCCTTGCTAGCTCAATCCCTTCCTCTCTATCAGCAACTTTTTCATGCATGTACTCCTTCATCCTATCCTTCCATCTTACAACTGGCCTTTCTCTCCTCCTACAACCCTCAGTTTCACTCACATACACTGTCTTCATTAACTCTAAACTCTTCTTTCTCCCCATATGACTATGCTTATATGTTTTTATGACAACAGGTTGTTTTGGATCATGAATCCTAGTTTTTTATCTTCCTCCATTTTTTTTATTGTGTCGTTCCACATTTTATAGTTCCAGCTTGGTCTTGTATTGTCCTTTCCCATTTCTAAGACCTTGCACTTCTTGACGTTGAATTCCATCTCCCACTTCTTGCTCCAGTTGTAAATGTTATCAATGTCATCTTGCTTTTTTCTACGGTCTTCTTCCACCCTTATTTTTCTCATTATTTTTGCGTTGTCCTCAAACAGGTTGGTGTAATTACTCACTTCTTCCACCAAGTCATTAATGTATATTAGAAACATTATCCGGGTCAACACTGCTTTATACTCACTAACTATTTTTTCTTTCTCTAGGCTGTGCTGAGAAAGCTGAGCTGTGAAGGAAGACTGAAGAAATCTTGTTTTCCTCTCAACACTGCAAACGTTCTTGAAATAGACCATGGCATCTGGAGTAACTGTTGCAGATGGCATTCAGAAAGCCTACTCTGAAATCAAAACTGGAAAAAAGTATAGGTATATGATCTTTTTTATTAAAGATGAGAAAGAAATTGATATTGAGAAGTTTGGGGAGAGGACTGAATCTTATGATGATTTCCTGAATTGTCTCAGCAGCTTAGGACCAGACAAATGTCGCTATGGTCTGTATGACTTTGAGTATGAGCGCTCCTTTCAGGGAACTTCAGAGTCAAAGATGAACAAACTTATCCTTATGTCTTGGTGCCCTGATACTGCTAAGATTAAGACCAAGATGCTCTACTCCACCAGCTTCAATGCTCTCAAACAGGCTCTGGAAGGTATTCAAAAGTACATACAAGCAACCGACATGTCTGAAGCATCCTATGAAAGTGTGTTGGAGAAATGCACTGCATCAGACCGTGCTTAAGTCTACCATTAGAGATAACTTTTCTATCACCATCTAAGGCACCAAACATCTAGCTCAATGAGGCCTCTTAAACTGCCTCAACTGCACAACCTGCTAGCTTGTCATTTTGCAGAGATCTTGTGTTTTACGATTCAAAAATACATATAAAGTTATTGACCAGATTGTGTACACCAAATGGTATCCCATATTAGTAATGTCATCCTAGTATTGACAAAACTATTATCAATTAATTCTTTCCAATGACACCTTAGGTATGTATTCCACCTCTAGTATACTCAGATTATTACAAGGATATTCATATAGTACACTTTAAAGAATCATGTCTTGAAAATTTTGTTTTTTTGTAGTGTAAATTTGCGGATTTATTTGTAGTTAGGTGACATGGTTACGCACTGTATATCTGCCATAGCTTATGTTATTGGCAGTGTTACATTCCATCAGTGTTGTTGTTTTCAACATTGAACACCTTTAACATTTCATTTTAACCATTCCACATGCAATTCCATGTGTATCTTAAGGTGTAGGTGCTTTGTGTTTTATTGTGATCTGTTCATTGATTGATCATGTACTTTATTGAAGTATATTAGAAATTTATCTTTTGTGTGTAATTGATTTCATACTACAACATTTCATAATGTGAACTAATGAAGAACCTGACTTACTATTATATTCAACCGTAATGTGTGTAATGCTTTATATTTCCTTGATATGAGATAAGCAATCTTTGATATTATCTTGTTATAAAGTAAATCGCTATGATGAATCTTATTAATGTATATGTTGACTTTGTTTGTGCATAAGATTGCATTAATACATCTTCCACGTCAGTGTAAGAGGAATCATAGTAATTAAAATGTTGTATGTTTGTAATGTTTCCATTCCACCAACAGGGTATATATATCAAAGCTTAATAAAGTGCATAATTTAAGAAGGGAATGTTACTAAGCATCATGCCTTGCTTCCTAGTGACACTTGATAAGGTGACAAGATATCCATGGTAGCTATAAGGTACTATAAGCTAAGTAGAATAACACCATGTGTCCATACTAAGTCTATTGGCTAATGTGTTAGTAGCTACCAATGCTTTATGGAACAAGCCATATGAATTGGTAATGAAATTTTGAATCAAATGAGCTTAATTGCTAACCACGGTTTGAGTGGACTTATCTACAGGGTTAAATACCAAAAAGTTTAAATTATCAAGGCTTTTATAAAAAATCAGGACGGTAAGGATATATCAGTTGCTCAAAGCCTAACTACCTAATAAAAATGCTTGGTATTGAGGTGATAGAAGGTTGATATGTTCATAAAACACTCCTGATCTTCAGGGTTACAATAAATGGGCTACTAGCAACCCATTTGATACTTCTATATAAATTAGTACAGCATCAGAATACCAAGGCCTGTTTAGGAAAGAGCTCTGAGCTCTGGTCTTATGGATATGGTTTATAAAGAAGATTGTATGAAAGTGCCACTCTGTTTCCAAGACCATTGCTGTTGTGGAGGGGCTTCGGGACCAGAGGTTGTGGCTCAATACTCTGATTGAGATATGTTGGAGGGAAACTTCAAGTCACATGTGAGATCAAGATCAAGATCATGTAAACAAATCTTTTTAAGTTTTCAGCGTGCAACATGACTTATTTCGTGTCTCTTATGCGATTTGCAGAACACTCATGGTTTGTTTTACATGCAAGACGCTGTATATTACGTTCTGCTTTCAATAACAAAGTTCGTATCTTCAATAGTAACGTTCATTTAACTACATTAGGTATCTCAACCACAGCGCTGAGGTTAAAAGACATACAACGAAATTGTAAGTAACTATTGTTTTACTATCTTCCTATTTAGAACCTGTACAATAAAAGATGAAGTTATGCATCTATTTAACACTTTGGTATTATTTTATATCTTCACCAGAATGCTCTAGAGAATTCAGGGTTGTATTACCTAATGCATTTTGAGGTTTTCCTAATTACTTTTCCCGGTAAAAATGCAGAATACCTTCTGCCCTTTCTTTTTTCTCTCCTTCCCTACATACTATACATAGTGTACTCAACACATCTGTGAAGGTTTCAGGCGGGGGTCACCATTATTTACTTCGCAAAACGTCTTTGAAGTTGTTAGGTTATGTTATGTTAGGTTGGTTAGGTTATGTTAAGTTATGGTTAGGTTAAGGTTGTTAGGTTAGGTTACGGTTATGTTATGGATTGGTTAGGTTAGGTTCGGTTAGTAAGGTTTGGTTTTATAAGATTTTTACATTTTATTACCCAAAAGATAGGGTTCTCAACCTTAGATTTTTTTTTCTGGATTTGGGATTGAACAAGCACAGCATTGTTTCTCTTCAGATAATATAATTTCCTTCTGTGACAAATCCACATCCTCTATTTGATCTTACCACTTCGCTCTAACTAACCGTTATTTCCTTCCAATGCTTCGCCATGCCTTTATTTCCTTGCTCTACCGTTTGCCATTTAGGTTACCATAACGTCATATGACCACTGATGTCTGGTGCTTACTTTATTCTCATTAACTCACTCACTCACATCACAATCATAGCACAGTGGTGATTCCTCAATTTTGTGAGATTCGTAGTATTTCTCATATTTAACCTTAGCTTTGACTTCTTTGAGAAATGTAGATGCCAATTGTGGTGTCAGACCATATCAATTCAAGAAAAGTTTATGTTGAAGAAACTGGAGCATGGTCAGAGTTCGGCTCAGAAAAGCTGGCAAAATGGTTTATCTGGTAATACTCTAAAGCCAAAGGAGCTTGTTAATCACTGGTGTACTTATACTAGGTATGCAGTAGCTGCTTTGTGTACTAATGTGTAGACAACTTTTGCAATCTCCTTATGTTCTGATGTTAAACCAAGGAACAGGAAAGTGATGTTATTGTGTTTCTCCCATGATGATAATGATAATGATGATGATGAAACATTGAGCCATGATCAGTATTAGAATTGTTTGAATGTTATAGCATTTTCAAAGATTTTGCAATAACACAGATCATACAGCAGTGGACAACAATGGAAGGTCAAGCCTCAGGACCCACACATGCGGTGAACTTCGTCCCAGCCATGAAGGGCAACAAGTCATCCTGCGAGGCTTCTTGCAGTATCAGCGAATGGGAAAATTTGCTATTCTTAGGGATGCTTTTGGGAAAACTCAAGTGGTAATCGGGGAAAAGGTAAGTTACTCTAGCTCTTGTGGAATATTTAACTAATAAATATTAACTTTTGAGTAGTTTCCATCTTAATATATCAGTTGGTTTTCAGGATACTGATCTTCAGAAACAAATTACTGAGACAAGTTTTGAATCGTATGTGGAGGTGACTGGCACTGTCCATCGTAGGCCTGTTGACCAAATCAATAAGGTAAGATTATCAAGGATAAACATCAAAACATTAGTAATCTCTTCAGATATAGTCAAGAAGTTGTTTTATTGCTTGCTGACTATAAAGAAATATTTCATATTATTCCTGTTTATTTTTGGGTGTGGTACTTCAGTAATTTGATTTTGCAGTGTAGATGTTTAATTACTTTTCATATTTATATCAGAACATGACTTCTGGAGAAGTTGAAGTTTTAGCAACTTCATTCCAAGTTCTCAACCAAGCACGCTCTGACCTCCCTTTTCTCATACGAGAACATAATAAAGTAAGTAAGGCTGTGAAATTTCATCGTCATCATCATCATCATAATGATCGCCATAATTGCATAATTGCCAATTTATGTGTTTCTTCAAGTGTAGTGACCACTCCACTGCTGCATACCTCATATGGGGAGGCGGTGGTACAGTGGTCAGTGTTCGGGCATGACAACCTAGGGTCCCGGGTTTGATTCCCCGATATCGGCTGGCCACTTTTCATTATTTGATATCACCGCCAAGTGGCCAAAGACTACCCAAATAGCTGCCAAATTGTCCCTCAGATGGGGCTTACAATGTTATATGCATTTGAGGCTTTAGCAGCGATTAGCCTTTTGAGGTGTCACTATAAAAAATCTAAAAACCTACGCCAAATAACAGGCAGAGGCAAGTCCATCTGTACCTCCATAATAGCCTACTGGTGCCAATGGTTTATGATATCTGAAATTTTTCTTAATTTTGTAATTTTTTTGGTGTATGTACTTATACCTCACATACAAAATCATTAATTTGTATTAGTGATAAAAAAGACTTTGGGGTATGAAAATGTAGGTAATTGAGGATACAAATAAATAAAGATATGAACACAAACAAATGTACTACATATACTTTGAACATTTTATTTTTTTATTTCAGCCAAAGGAGCAGCTACGGCTGAAATTCCGCTACCTTGATTTACGCCATAAAGAACTACAGACAAACTTGAGATTAAAGTCTCAGGTGAGTTGAATCAAATATCTAATTGATATTTTCTTTATTTCCTCTATTATTATTATTATTATATATATATATATATATATATATATATATATATATATATATATATATATATATATATATATATATATTAACAATGTAATAGTTTCAGATTACTCATATTTCTCTCAGGTTGCAAAGAAAATGAGAGATTTTTTACAAGACAAGGAAGGCTTTGTTGAAATAACCACCCCAACACTCTCCGTCAATACTCCTGGGGTAAGTAAATGCTTTCTATTTATTTATAATTCAATTATGCACCAAAAAGATGTGACATAAATGGATAAATAGTAAAACTTCTTATTAAGAATTTTTTTGTTTTTCATTCTAGATTAACTATAAAGTCCACAGGAGGGTGACTCATTTTGAACAAACTATGCTAAAGTGACTCCATTTTAATTTACAAGTCAAAAAGGTTCAGGAAATGAGGTCAGGACCGAGACACAATTGTGAAAGAACCACATGAGAAGGGTAGTAATTTACTTATTCATTCAGATAGCACCAAATAAACTGGTTACCTTTTTTGCATTGGTTAAACCTTTCCAAAATTTTACAGAATTGTTAACTTGATAGTGGAAAGATGGCACAGAAAGTGATTTACTTTGATGCCAGTAAACAATGTTACCATAAAAAGTAAGTAAAATGTCACTTAACAATTAAAATAAGTTGGATAATTTTTTCAAAATATTTTTTCAGGGAGCTCAAGAGTTTGTGGTGCCAAGTAGACATCGAGGACAATTCTATTCCTTGGTTCAGAGTCCCCAAACTTACAAGCAGTTGACAATGATTGGTGGATTTGACAGATACTTTCAGTTTGCTGTTTGCTACAGGGATGAAGGGGCTAAGCGAGATAGACAGCCAGAGTTCATGCAGGTAAGTTTAAGATTACTACATTGAAATAATCTATCACCTTTCATCTATTTTTTGTTTGAAAAAAGAGAAAACAGGTTAAGCAAAAAACAATTAATGAAAATGTTTTTCTAATCATTTTTTCTTCTTCATAATCTAAATTAGTATTTCATAAAAAGTATGGTAGAGGATTGCATTATTCATACACAACTGCCTCTGCATTTACAACTCCATAGTGGAGTAATCTCTCATGAAAAGCTGAAATTTTTTGATAGTACATGCACCATGTTAAATAAATTTTTTAACATTTTATGATAACTATCATGGCAATGTATTATGGTTAGAATGTTATTTATGCGATAAGTAAGCACTCATTATCGGGTACAGGGTGTTATTGAGTATGTTGTCTTATCTTCCTTTGAAGCCTTTCCTTCTGGTTTTGAAAAAAAAATATATTTTAGGAAGGATGAAAAGAAACTATAATGGTCAGGAGGATGATTACTTTGCATGGAGTCTTAAAATGTTGCGAACTGAGAGCTCTTCAACGAGTCACCACCTGGCAATTGGCAATACAATTACACACCTACACATGCAAAATTACTGTATTTCCTGGATTTCTTAGGATTTCTAAGGGATACGGGTCAAGATATAGATAGTTAGAAATTTAAATGTAAAATATACATATGTACTGCACCTAATAATAATTCCTTCTCCCTACAGTTAGATATAGAAATGAGTGATGTAACAATTGGAGATGTGAAGCAGCTGGTGGAAGACCTAGTGAGCTCTGCCTGGCCATCACACCTACCACACATTTCTTTTCCCTTTCCCAGTCTAACATACTTGGAAGCTGTTTCTTTATATGGAGTGGATAAACCAGATACTAGATTTGATTGGAAGGTGAGTCTTAACTGCAAAGTCTTTTTTCCCAGCCATGTAGTGGGGGCAGCAAGGATACTACTATTTCACTTTCCGCTTTCCAATAAATGTAATTTTTTTTTCATTGAATTCAATTTCCCATGTCGTGCTCCATTCATATATCTTGTTTATATAATTCTGCAGCTTTTTGCAATCCTTGTTTTGTTTTCTTTATCTTCCTTAGTAATTTTGCATCATCTGCAAGTTTCTGATGCCTCGTTCCCTCTGGAAATAATGATTGATTTAACACAAGCAATTGTTACAGCTGCAAGATGTCACCTACCTTCTTAAAAACTGTGGAGCACCGGTCCTGGAAAATGCTGTACTGCTATCTGGGAACTCTGCTCATTCCTTTGTCATTCCTCAAGGACAGGTAGTAACTTAACTTAATGCAATTCGTTGTGGTTGATTTTCATCGTACATTGACTCATACATAACAAGTTTGCATGTTAAACCTAGGTAAATATTCTAATTTGCAGTATTTTTACAGAAACACATCAATAAAAAGGTTGTGTCAGAATGGGAGGATCTTGCACAAAAGGAACACAACCAAGCTGGCCTATCAGTGTTTAAAGTGGATAGTAATCGAATGCTGAAGGGACCTAATGCAAAAAAAATTTCTCCTTGTACTCAAACTGAATTATCCAAAATTCTTGAAGCACAAGATGGTGATGTCTTGGTCCTTGCTGCTGGACATAAGGATAGTGTGGTATGTGTCTTTTAGTTGTCTCAAGCTTAATACTTATATTTTTTCAAAGTAAGTGTTAATAACTCATTAAGAACAATGCAATACAAAATCATTAACATGCATCTACACTTATGATTAAGAATATGAAGCCCATGTTATTATTTCCAAGTTTGATAATACAATATCCTCTCAAAAATGTATGGTTTACTAATTTGTTTTAAAAAAATTGTGAATAGTTTCTTGAAATTCAAATTTTAATTGATAATAGTATGATGTACAAATGTATAATAATCACATACGTACTTGATAATCAAATTTAGTGCCAATGCTTTGAGTATCATTTGTATGTCAGTGTATTTAATTGGGATATTAAATAAAATTTGAAGCTTATGTCATGCACCGTTCATGCTGCTTTGTCTGCACTATACTGGTGCAAGAAATGGCACACTCCCTATTAGAGTGCCACAAACTGTATAGTTTGAGATTCTCAGGTGTACTGTAAGAATTAACTTTTTAATTAATCATTTATGGAAATTGATTTATCTTTGGAGGAAGCACCCAATCCACAGACACACTCAGAGAGGTGAAGTAGGCGTGGTATATGAAAATATATAAAAAGATTTATCTTGCATTACAATAACATACATACATTAAGTCATATTGATACTGATATGAAGTAATATTACAAATAACTGAAATTTCAAACAGACATTTTGACATAATCCTTTCATAAATTGGTATGTACTGATATTGATAAAAAAAAAGTACCATATTCATATGATCAATTTCAAAATCTAAAAAAGTTTTTCCTTGCAGCTTGGATTACTTGGTAAGTTAAGACTGCAAGGTGCCAAAACACTGGAGGAGGCAGGAATTCATGTCCGCGACCGACAAAGCTTCAACTTTCTGTGGGTTGTTGATTTTCCTCTTTTTGAACTTGATAGTGACAGTGGAAGGATAATGGCTGTCCACCATCCCTTCACTCTGCCCAGGAAAGAAGATGTGCATTATCTTTACACTGATCCTTTAAAGGTGAGTGCAAGTGATATCATGTTTATAACAAAAGCATTGTAGCTCTTGTTCTACCTATCTGTATACCTGGCTTATGTTCTCATTAACCAGAAACTATGATGTGTAAAAATCAAATAAGTAAAAGCTGAACAGTGATGAGTTTAAGTTAGTGGTACAAACTTCACAATTAGTGTAAGAGTTAGCTTGTCTCTGTTTTTGTAAGGGGATGAAGTTACTGCACTCTGCTTTCACCACAATGCATCTATCCATTCCGCACATTTGAAGCTGGCTAGGTGGTCAAGTGTGTGAATGTTACAGGGTGGCCTACAAGTTAATGGTTAAGAAAGCTTTGAAGTAGGATTAAGAATAATTTGTCATACAAAAAAAAATTATAGTATTCATTCTATTACTCAATACTTTGTACTTCAGGCTAGATCTCAGCATTATGATTTGGTGTTAAATGGATGTGAGGTTGGTGGAGGGTCAATACGCATCCATGACCCAGCAATGCAGCGTTACGTCCTTCAGCAAATCTTGGGGATTGGAGAAACAAGTCTGGGATTCCTGAATGAAGCCCTGGAGAGTGGTGCTCCTCCACATGGTGGCATTGCCTTAGGTGAGTGACTTATTTACTTATACTCACAGTAATTACAATTTAGGTGTAATTTTCTCAAGTGATTAATTATTTTTTTTCTGTTCTGTTCCTTCCATTCTTATTATAAGATAAAGTGGGGGCACACGCTATAGCTGTGTGTAGCTGCGGCTGCTCATCTCCCGTCACATTGGCCTTTGAGCCTGTGGTGGAAATTAATCCGTTACGCCGGGACACAGGGGCGCTGTGACATCCGACTTCCCACAGTTTATCTTCCCCAGGTTACCCTAGTTACCCATTTATCTACCAATCCGTTTGGAAGGATGAACAGCTGGGTGAGCTGTGCCTTTGTCTGAGATCGAACTCAGGCCAGCGGATTCGTAGTCAGACGTGCTAACCACTGCACCACTGAGGCGCATTCATATTAAAGGGCACTACTTACTGCATATCTTTTACCTTTAAGGCTGCTTGAAATATAAATAATACACTTTAAATTCCAATATTTTTTTCTTTTCAAGGTTTTGATCGTTATATTGCTGAACTGTGTGGCGCCAACAGCATAAGAGATGTTATTGCATTCCCCAAGTCCTTAGAAGGCCGGTGTCTGATGAGTGGAGCTCCAGGAGAAATTACAGAAGAAGAAAAGCAACTTTATAATATAATTGTAAAAGAATGATTACAATAAGGATTAACCTTAAGACAATGTCATCATAAAAATGGTATTTAATGTTCAATAAGATAATAAGTGGCAGGAGTCTGTATACTAGGGAAGAACTAGGTTAAAAATGTTACTCAGGATACTAAATGATTCTGTTAAAGATATATTAATGACAGTTGTTAAGTTGGTGGCTGTACAAGTAAAAATCTATCTATCTATATATGAGGCTGATATCTCCTTTAAAGGTGGGTAGCTGATACAAATCATTCAAATACACTCATTCACATGCATTACCTCTAGGCCTTTAGGGGAGAAGGTACCGATCTTTATTTTATCACACTGTGTGAGGGTCAGTCTCGCAGCAAAACTTGATTTATACATAAAGGTCTGACTGCAGAGCTGGTTTACCTTTGCTGCAACATTCATACATTCACAACTGCTCACTATTCATTTCTGTTACTCACAACATTCTTCCTTGCTTCACACACTTTCCCTCTTGCATCAAACTCTTCACATCATCCTTTCATCCCATTACTGGTTATCCTCTCAGCCTCACTCTTCTCATATCAGATCTCTTTATCCTTTTCACCAATTTTTCCTCCTCAAATTTTTCCACATGCCCAAACCCAAGTGGCAGTGCCCATCTCTGCCACTACAGATGCCCCTTCTCTCCACAAGTGCAGTGCTTGCATTATTCCCTCTTCCTCTTGTAACACTCATCCATCTTGTGCCCCACTTTTACGCATCATTAGCAAACTCCTTTGAAGTTGTCCACGTCCGTGCCTAAACCCATCTGTATTTTGAAGATAGATCTCGAACCAGACTCAGATCTTCCTGAAGAGTTATAATTTTACAGAGAGGCAGGTGAATTTTTTTGATGTGTAGAGTCATATAAGAATCAAGGTTGCTTTATTAAGAGTGAACTGGTAGTCATTCAGTTATGGGTTGGCATGGTACATGTTTCTTATGTGGTGGATATGAAAAGATTGTAGGTAAAACAGAACATTTATTCAGATTATTAAAGGACTACCCAAAGCTGCGACCATCTCAAAAGACAATCATACACACTTGACTCTTAAACTATAATCAAGATCCCCTCTGCAATGATGCAATGTGAGAGTCCTCTAGCGACGAAGAGGTGAACTGAAATTCAGTATTTTAGTGACCCGTTTTGGAAGATTACTCAATCTCAAGATCGGTTCCTCATTGTCTCTCAGGGTGAAACGTATTGCACTTGCATTGTGTAGTGGGACAGCGGTCAAGACTGTGACTGCAGTTTTTGGAGCACCACACATCCGCACCAGGCATCAGTTTCCACTTTCCCACAGCTTTGCAGACTTGCTGGTGTTGTCTTACTTCATTCGTGTGAAGAGGCATGAGGCGCCTCCTGCAGAGATGATAAGAAAAAATTAATTTCATATATTTATCCAAGTATTTTATCTATCATTATAAGAAGAGTAATGAAACTCATGTGTGTGTGTGTGTGTGTGTGTGTGTGAGATCACCTCTGGGAAGGCGGAAGAATGGTGATGTCAGCACATGCACGAAATTCCTCCTGAGGACCGCAGCCTAGAGTGCCAGTGCCATCTTCACAGACGCCCCAATTGTTGCCAGCTACATACCGCCACTACCATGGGTAAGCAGCAAAGAAGGTGGAATGATATGATTACCTCTTAATGGACAAACCTATAATCAATATATCACAAATTTATTCATTCTCACAACAGCCAAATTGAATAGAATAGTGAATAAATCATGTATTCATTTTCTATATTTTTACAGGTGTAGCTTTTTACCTAGGTTCCGTTGTTTTGGAGCTACAACAGAGATGAAACACTTACTTGAAGCACACAGTGAGTGCAGACGAGAGTTGGGGGCAATGCCAGCTGTACACTGTGCTTCCCAGTATGAAGGGAAATATTGTGTTTGAAGCCTGAGTCATCAGCAAGCATCAGTGGGTATCTGGTGGTGGGAAATAAATGTCATGTGTACGAGTAAATCGATACGGCATGTATTCAGCTATCATCACAATATTAGTCATGAAGGCTATTTCATTCTTTATAAACTTACTTGTCAAAGCATGTCTCTGTAGCCTCCACCTTTGGATCAGGACATATACGCACTTCAAAGTGGCCGCGATGATTACTGGTGATGTCAGCAGTAAGTGTGATGACCTGGCCTTGAAGGTACTGCTGAGTGATGGTGCCTGTGGCATACAGGCCCTCAGGAGCTTCGTGGGGACGAGGATTTTCGTCCCATCCATCACCGCATATGCCACACTTGCCACCATTTATCTCGTACTGATGCTAAAAAAACAGGTCAAACAGATGTTGGTAAACACAATGTTGTTCATTCGTAACTTATAGATTTTTCAAACTCACTCAAAGATGATAAACACTTGTTACTAACACTGAATCCTCCGCAGGATCCTTCATTATCGTTGTAATCAATAGGTGTCGGCCATCCCATGCGCCAAGCAGAGGCTCTCGAAGGGGGATCTATAAGGCGGCCATGACCATGACACATGCCCGATACCTGTTGACATAAAAATGTTATCATTGTTAAAAGTCCTAAGAAATAGGCTTTACTACTCAAACAATTTTATCCCTATCAACGTTTGGAAACTAATTTCAACTGAGTAAAAAATTTGAGTAGGTACTAAAGTGCCTCAGAACTGTCCCTTCCTGTATTGTTCATTGAAGGATAGTAGGTTAAGATTAGGTAATGTTGGGTTTGTATTCCTTTGATATTCATCTGCTTGTAGTCATTTCATTGCCATAATTCATGAAGAAATTTCTTATGATTTTGACTATAAATCTTCAAAAATGATTTTTATTAATATTGATATTATTATTATTATTATTATTATTATTATTATTATCATTATTATCTATTTCTATCAATTAATCAATCTATTTATTTATTTATTTATTTATTTTTTTGCGAGTGGGAAAGAGGGGATGGAGTCACTGAAATAATAGAAACGTGATTACAAAGGTTTTAGATTTGTAGGTGATTACACAAAATAGTGAAGAAATATCAGTCAAATTTAACTACAAATGTTCCATACATAATAGCTAAACAAATTTTCTAACCATTTGCAAATTTTCTGCATGATGGACACGTGGAGGGAAATTATATTAACATTGAATATTGAATATAAATTTTCATCATACTTAATATAAACTTATGTACTTGACTTACCACAACCAATACAAGAAGTCCAAGCCACACCATACTCTCCGTCTTGTTTTTAAAGTATCTGAAAAATTGATAAGTAAAAAATAAATAAATAAAATAATAGATGATCAATAAATATGCATATTTGAATAAACTGACAAAAACCTAAAGGAAATATCATGCTAACAATAATACTGGGCAATTATTCATACACATGCCCGGTATATCTGTTTTTATCTTTGTTTTCAAAGACACACACACACACACACTGACAGGGAGTGGTTACTGTTCCCCTTGAAAAAGGGGATGGGGGTCTCAGCCTTACCCATAGATTCATCTCTATGAGCTGTGAGCTCTTTCGGGGAGGGTAATAGCTGACAATCAAGAGTAAAGCGCGTGATCATCCAGACCATGGTGAATGACACACACACACACACATACTGCTCCTGTGGTTCAGTGGTTAACGTTCCCACTTGGCACCCGCCATGCGTGTGTTCGAACCCTGCTTAGTTCGCTAAGGATTTTACACTGACAGGGATCGGTTATTGTCCTCCTTGAACAAGGGGATGGAAGTGTGTGAAGTGTGATAGATCCAATTTTTTGAGCTCTGAGCCATGGTGAATAACACACACACACACACACACACACACACACCTTAACTAGAAGGAATGATACCAAACACTGTGAGTGATATGTGTTGGCCGACTGTTGGAGTTGTGTGCGGCAGCAGCAGCAGTAGTATCTGTAGTATCTGTTAAGGCAGTGAGGTGTTGCTTATATCAGCCATCGTGGAGGCACGTCACGCGTAGAGGGGAGCGGAAAGGATTTCGAAATCAGTGTTTGATTGGTTTGCCGTTCCAATATACTTCCGTCATCAGATAAGCATAAGGGCACTAGATTATGAAATCAACTTGTCTGAAGGGGCCCGGAGTGTCGGACGGCTCTGTGGTGCAGTGCTCGACTCGTGGTTTGAAGGTTGCAAATTCAATCCTGTCACACGGCAGCTTCTCGGTGAGAGAGTTAGGGTTTTCTCGTTAACCCTAGAAGAACACTATGGTATAATAGATACCTAGCTCATGGGGATTATTTATATATTTTTATCATAGCATAAATGAACTATTCAAGGTTTGTAGAGGACATGATTCTAATCTTTGAAACATCAGAGGGTTACAAAAAGGAGAAAAAAAATTGTTCGCCGACCTTAATTGACCTTTTAAGTAGGTCTAGAAATAACATCGAAACAAAACCTGTAGTTAGTTATGTTATTGCATAGAGTGATATTATTGACACTGATTATTGATTCTGGTAGAAGTGGATGATTAATGAATTGTTTGAAAATGAAATTGTAATCAATGAATAGTGTAAGTATCAAAGTCAAGAAATAAGGCTAAATAAATATCATAACTTGATTAAGGAAGAAAAAGACAAGCATTATATGTAGTGAAAGATTCTTAATTTACATTCTTGACATGCAAGGTGCTATAATCAGTCGTTACTTAAGTATACTGCCTACGATGTGAAAAGAAACAAAATAGGTAGAGTATGAATTAAAAGGTATACAAAGAGAACAAATGTTAAAGATTTGTAAAATCGAAATAAGAAAAAATAAATCTGGAAAGAAAGGCTAACTAACAGGATTTCTAGTATGTGAACAGGTACTATAACGTCTCACCAAAATCTATGAATGATTGATGCGGAGGGGGCGGATGCACCTTCTCGGGACAGCATAGATTCTGACCCATGGTGGGTCCTCTCTTCTCTCTCCTCAGGCACCTGAAACACACATTTCAAGTCTTAATAATAGCAATAATAGTAGGCAAATTAACCACTCAATACGTGAGGTTGAGATATTAGACTAAAAGTTTGCAGATAAAACTCGGCAGTTAATGATGACAGTGATATAACAGATGGCGAAAAAAAGAAAGAAGTAAAATAGATATATGTTTATATATATATATATATATATATATATATATATATATATATATATATATTTATTTATTTATAAGCGATATCGGTAACTATGAAGCCTCATACTGTTTGATGGCGAGATAGTCGTAACACACACCATCTAGCAGGCTGACTTGGAGTCTTGAACTGTTGTGTGACGTGTGGCATTACTTAACTGTGATTCAGTCAGAACTGTAAGTAATTGTTTACGTCATTGTTGTTAGTCGTTTCCTTCCTGTTTACTCAGGTGTTATGTCTGCATTTTAGATTTTTTTGTATTTTGTATATACTTAATTGTAGATTAACATGTTGGTTATTAATAAAAGTTACGACAGGGAACAAAGACTATCTGACACTAAGTCATGATTTACTATAAGCATGAAAAATGGAAGGAGTGACATAGCAATGGGTCAGTGTTGAGAAAGAGGTGACTGAGGTTGTTGATCAACATGTGTGTATCATATTAGAGTGGGAGTTGTAGGGTGCTACAGGAACGTGGACACAAGCCAAAGGAACCAGCGCCAACCTTCAAGAGTAGTATTGCTCTCTGTTCTTATTCTTACTTTATTTATTTACTCATTCTCTTATTTATTTTACTTCTTACTCTCGTCTACGTAGCCAAGAGCCAATGAAAAAAAATGATGTGATTGAACCAGAACCATCCTTCATGATCTAATATCATAACATTTTCACATTTAATTTTTTTGGACTTACAGAGGAAATTTGCAAAAAATATAACAATAAGTATGGTACACAGATGGTAAAGTAATTTCACCTCTAATGAGACAAAAGGAGTCAGAGAAGATGTAGTGGTGGTTAAGTTGCTCTTACAACAAAAAAAGGCGATTGAATAATCTCCCCGAACTAGGTAGCTATAGATTATAGACCAAATAACTGTTAAGGTTAACGAGAGAGCGCTACCCTTCTCACCAAAGCTGCTTGTGAACCAGCAGGGAACCTTTAGGTCACGAGCCGAGCATTGTACCACAGAGCCACCCAGCCCCTATATTATTGTTACAATGCAAGCATGTGGGAGGAGGTTTATTGATTATTATTGAGTAACGAATCTATACTCCGGTAGCACTTTTTTCATGGTCTAAAACTATAACGGGGATATGTATACTTTTATTTACAGTTTCTTAATTAAGACCAGTCGAATCTTGCAAAAAATAACAATACTACACATTAATCTCAATGGAGGATGAAACTATGTATGTAAACAGTGATTTGGTTATTCGACTTGTCAAACGTTATGTCGGTGATTAAGCCCGATTCCCTACTTAACATTATCGTAAGCATTGTGTATTATATACGTATACAGACATATTGGATTTATGCGCAATATCTCCGCCTGTCCTATTCATCCCTTGCTACATCACTAAGGAGACTCATCTGACAATACATGGGTGCATCCTATTTTTGACAATTGAATGAAGATGTACGATGATCTATCTTTTTTCACAATGATGTGTCGGGGACCCTTGCAGTAGTTTTGTCGATATCACATTATTTTCATATACAACGTTTTATTTTCTACATTATGAAGAAGTCAAACTGACTGATGTATGATGTAGGAAAATACATGATATGATGTTTGTCACTTGGTTGTTTGGTGTATTAAAATAACCTCGATATGTCCCAGCGGCCGGGTGACTTTGTCGTACAGTGCCTAGCTCGTAGCCTAAGGCGTATGTGTTTCATTCAAAGTTCATGATACCTTCTTGATGAGAGAGGTAGTGCGCTCTCATTTAACCCTAGCAAACCTACATGGTCTTAGCTACCTAACTCATGATAATTATTTAATCAGCCATCGGACAGCGGTGACCTCCCATCCTCCTCGTTAAGTCATGGGTCAGGCTGACTAAGCATGCACGACATGCACATAACAGGCTTGTTTTGCTCAATGAATAAATCCACTTGCTCTAGATATATACTGTGGTATTAAGTGGTAACCTTACACAATCGTTCGCTGAGGTATATTTTAAATTGTTGATAATATATATATCGATGTGTGTGTGTGTGTGTGTGTGTGTGTGTGTGTGTGTGTGTGTTTGTGTGTGTGTGTGTGTGTGTGTGTTTACCGGTTGATTCTAATTTCGCATAATTGTGCCATTCCAATACCTGTAATCATAGTAACAATACCAATAATGGTGATGATAATGATATAAATTATAGTAATAACGACAATTATGATAATAATAATAATGATAATAATAATAATAATAATAATAATAATAATAATAATAATAATAACAATAGTGATAATGTCAATATAAAAAATAATCAGCATGAGCGTTAAGTTTTAGTGTTATATTGTAGGAAAACAAACAAATTTATGATGGTGTCATTACGAAATAAACATTTTACATGAAAAAAGAAAATGTTTTCTGTTTAAGAACGAGTAGGTCAGTAATAATGATCAGAATTCTTGCTACCAAACGGAGTCGGGTATGCAAGGGGTGAGGGAGGAAGTCAACAATAATTGTGGTCCGAGCTAGATAGGGGCAGCCAGGACTGTTATAGCCAAGGCAAGGCACTTGGGGAAAAATATATTAGAACATAGGTTGTCTACACTACTCTATCATAGTGGCTCAAAAACTACTAATCTCATCAACTGGACTTTTTTTCATTGAAGGTCTGCGTATAGTACTCTACTGTGGCCCTGATCAACCAAAGCTATTTACAAGGTTAAAATCAGGTAGGTCCTGCTGATATTGAATTATCTCCCTTCTGCTCTGCTTCCTCGCCTCAGTTCATCATTTCATCACATCCTCTTCCCATGATACCTCCTGCAGCTGCATGGTGACGACATGATGGTCCGCCTTACTGCCTGTAGCCTATCTGGACCCGCCCCCAGCCACACTTCCGCCTGTGACTGCTTTTTTTATAACCCACAATGAGTGACTTGCTGAAGGGCATAGTTTATGACTTAGGCTGGTGATAGGAGTAAAAGGTAATACGTCAAAGGAAATAACTTAGTGATAGTGTAACACGTAAACAGCTGTTGGAGCACAGGGTGACAAGAGAGTATATGTATATGTATAGTGCAGGACATCATGCTTCCACCATGTTTGCTGATAGCGTTGATAACTGTGAACTGACTGACGCCTTTTGGGGTATAGTGTGAACTACGCATTTAGGGTTATCATTAGCTTTACCTTGACAAGTAAGAAGCAAGTTACCTGTCAGCCATACGTAAAGGTTCCTCAAAGTGACGATTTAGAGTTTCCTGAATAATTCAAGCATGTGATAATTTGTCTCCATCTCTTTTTGTAGCACCGACGTCAACAGACTCAATTTGTTCATTTTGAAGTATAGCTTTCTCCTTAAAGTTTTACCTACATTCATATTAGTGACAATAATATTTGGAACGGGGGGTGTGTTTTTTAGCCATGCTCACCCGCTTCCGCTTTCGATAACACTTTCTGAGGTCTGTTCATATCGTTCCACCATCTGTTATTGCTTCGATAGTACCCAGCAGTTCACGGCCCTCTTATCTGCAGTGTTTACTTATGGAGTGCTTTTTATGAGAAACATACTGGTGATGATTATGGCTGGTGATGATTATGGCCACAGCAAGGTTAGTTTTGCAACAACCGGTGCGATTCCCACCAACTGTTACAATACATTACGGCTGCCTACATCAAGGATGTCGATGGATTTACCCCAAAAGTGGCATCGCCTAGAACAGGCCTCAGAGGTGCCAAGACAAGTTAAGGATTTATATCAAGTAAGGGCACCACGTGGATATACAACATCTCCGAGAACCCCATAAAGTTATAATATACCATTATCATCCAGACAGCTCGAGGTGCTTCCCACAACTGAACTAACCCACAGTTGAGCTGGGCTTGGTACCAGTGACCCCAAAACACATTTTCCTCCTTACATATTGATTTCCCTTCCTTAAAGATAGAGGAGGCAGATAAAAGGCCATGACATTCGTTCTTTGGTCATAGTTTGCTAGTTTCCTTACTAATATGAAGGCCATGATCCCTTTGCTAGAGGGTGACAAATGAGAGGTCTAGTAAAGGGAATAATCGAACTGAGCCTACTATGAAATAGTATCTTTATGGAAGGAGGAGGATGCAATTTTTTTTTTTCTCTCTCTCTCTCTCTCTCTCTCTCTCTCTCTCTCTCTCTCTCTCTCTCTCTCTCTCTCTCTCTCTCTCTCTCTCTCTCTCTCTCTCTCTCTCTCTCTCTCTTCTGTTTATAAAGCCCAGTACTCTCTTAGCTTTATCAGCGGTGTCTTTACAATGTTGGGAAAATTTTTGATTTGACACAATCGTAACACCAAGATCTTTGACACATTGTACGCTTTCAAGTTTCACTCCGCTCATCACGTATTCATATGTTTTTTATTTTGAGAGAGAGAGAGAGAGAGAGAGAGAGAGAGAGAGAGAGAGAGAGAGAGAGAGAGAGAGAGAGAGAGAGAGAGAGAGAGAGAGAGAGAGAGAGAGGAGAGAGAGAGAGAGAGAGAGAGAGAGAGAGAGAGAGAGAGAGAGAGAGAGAGGAGAGAGAGAGAGAGAGAGACGAGAGAGAGAGAGAGAGAGAGAGAGAGAGAGAGAGAGAGGAGAGAGAGAGAGAGGAGAGATGAGAGAGAGAGAGAGAGGAGAGAGAGAGAGAGAGAGAGAGAGAGAGAGAGAGAGAGAGAGAGAGAGATATCCCAATTGATTTCCTATTTAGTAGAGAAAAAGCGCTTTCATTACTCGCTCGTGAACTTCAGTGAAATGACTTCCTTCATCTGTCTGTATCTGGAAATTATTGGACCAACTAATTCCACACACTTCTACCTGAACTGTTAATAATCATGTAGAATTACAGAACTGTTGAACATCTAACTGTAGGTAATTCTTTCGTCGTTCCACCCATTGCCTTATCCATACATTTTTTGTTCTTCTGATTTTTCCTTTATTTCCATCAAGCATCAGCCCAACTATTGATGCTGTAGCAAAGTTTCTGTTAATAAAGCCAACAAAATCATGGGTATGGTGAGAAGTACATTTGAATATCGAGATATGTGCCTACATTCAGAAACATATTTAAGTCTATCATACATCCTCATTTGGAGTATGCCCAGACTATATGGTCACCCTATTAAGAAGGACATCAGTACAAATGAAAACACGAGACAATATTAGTACATATACACAGATGCGAGGACTATCGACAATAACTATCTCTAGCGGACACCAACATATACTCTAAACAATTATAGGATGTTAGATTCTCTGCCTCTGACACAACTCTCAACTTGGCTTAGTAGGATACTGATTAATTTATAGCCGGTGCACTCTTTCGAGTCTAGGTACAAATACCACCATCACTACTTCTACTACTACTACTACATACTACTACTACTACATACTACTACATACTACTACTGCATTGTCTTCCTCAAGTCCTGAAGTTGAGTGAGGCCATAGGTAAGAAACCAATAATATATAGTAGTTTGCTGAAAGGATCACGTGAGACTACTTCTTGTTTTTCCTCTTCTACTTAATAGTGAAGTTTTCGTGACACAGTTGTCAGTTTTCTGTACAAACAGGAATACAGAAAAGGCTAGGTTGAATATTGTATAGATCAATACATCTCTGGAATATCTACAGCTTCATAACATTAATAGGATATATCCAGATTTTCCCCAAAACCTTAAGTCATCCAACAATGTTTAGAAGAAACGCCCACTTTATGAATCCCATTTTCTTCAAAACTTATTGATTCCCTTCTCTTGCTGAGGACAGAAAACTCAATGATTCAGAACAAATAATTTCTTACTGAAAGTGAAGGTGAATAATATTTAACTTCATTAAATTAAATACAGATCTGTATAAAATAATGTTTAGTGAGTGTGATCCTTGGAGTAGGTGGATGGGGGAGGGGGGAGGGTGGCGCCGCTAGAGGGCTCTGTGACCCCATAAGTGGGCGGCCAGACGGTGTAAATGGCGGTGGTGCGCTAGCTACATAAAACTACCAGCATTTCACTTGCTTGCACGCTTTTTATTATTATATCTTCGGAAAAGAAATTGGTAAGTAAGATGGGTGAATGCTTTATCGGTAGCCGCTAAGTATTTGTGTTGGAGAACACCGGAAACAGGGTTGTAATACGTGGTGGGCTGGGAAGGAGCAGGTGGCGGTTTGACAGGTCCTGTGGTAGACGGAGGGGCGTACTGTTGTCCAGGTGGAACCGGGATGACATAACATTGAATGCAGTTTGATAGTAAAGGTGAAGTAGCAGGCCAGCGTTGGCCTATAGTCACTATAACTTCAGTGTAGAACTGTCAGCTGTGTGGTGCAAGGAACACTTCTCATTTTGGGTTACTCATCGTTTTAACATCAAGTTAAATCATAATATATGTGAACATGAGCCTCTAACCAATTTACTATTATTCGTTTTATGATAGGTAAGGTATGGAGTCAATATGGATCACTATAAAGCCCACGATTCTCTATTATATAGCATTACCCAACTGCTTTCTGCTCCTCTGTATGGTGTTCTGGTCCTATGTTTCAATACCACCATATTATTTAGAAATATTCTTATATGATTCAGTATGTTGCTTTTTCACTTATGGCTTTAGGTTAGACTAGTTCAGATGAAGTTGGTGATGACTGGAAGGCAAGGTGGATCTGGGTAGTGTCATATAGTTTCCACACCTATGTTTGTGATAAGAATAAAATGGAGGTTAACTTTAAAATATCCTCAATAGTAGAATTTTCCCTATCAAACTACAATAATCAATTTAGATTTCACATTATATATTTATTATGAAGGTAAAATTAGCCTCCCAAACTCGTAAGGTCAAGGCCTATCCTCCATCCCATGCTCCTATTTATTAGTGTAATTTGGCCATACATTGACAATAACTTAAAGCCTTGATTCCTGTTGCTGTACTAGAGAAATGTGGGGATTGTGGATACTTCACAGTAAAAGTTGAATTTATTGTTGTTAGTATATTGGTTGTTATGGGTATTTTGTGTTCTTATCATCTACTTGTTGCATATAATTTCTGTTACATATTTTTTTAACCTAATTTAAGCTTCAAGGTTAGGTTAGAAAATATTTGTGATGATAATGACAATATATAATCAGTGGTGGTTCTTGTATTGGAGTAGCAAAGCTGAAGTCCCACCATTCTGCCCCAGAAATTCACTCATATGTATCATTAGACTGGCAACAACTCATATGGCTTCTATAATTCCTCTGCAGAATAATAGACTAATAGTAACTAACAAATATATATTGAAAAATCATTGCATGTTAAGTAAAATTTGATAGTAAGTGAATTTTCATTAAAACCAGACCAAAGTTTAAGTTATTTTCAAAGTTATGTACGATTTATATATGGAGCTGCAGTCCTTGCAGCTCAGTTACTTGGTCAGTCTCATGTTTGCATTGTGTGTGGGTGGTAGTGCTTTGCAGAACATTAGAGGAGGTGTCAAATTTGTGTACCTTACTGTTGTGTGAAGCTTGCAGTTCTTCCAAATTGCACCAGAGATTGATTTGTTTTCTAGGAACACAGTGTAGTTATATGCCAAAGGTCTCATGTATCTCAATTACATTGAGACCACTGAGCAATAATAAATAATGTGTATCTTCAAGTGAAGGTAATGTTTGTTAACCAGTAGGATATGACATTTTTGTTTTCTTTCTTCATGCTCTCCCTAAAATCTTTCGCAAGCTTTCAATGTTACATTTGTTTTGTTTTCTTTTCAGCAAAACACCAGCAATGCCTGCCGTGCGAGGTGATGGGATGCGAGGCCTAGCGGTCTTCATCTCTGACATAAGAAATTGTAAGTTAACTATTTTTCACATTCTAATATTAAAAAAACAAATGGATAATAAATTTACAGTCCTGCACTAAAATTTACTACAAATTTCGCTTCCCATAAGTCCACTGAAATTATAGAATGAAAAATGCTATTCAATGTATTGGTATTATAATGCAGATTATTATTATAAATATAAACTGATGATGGCAATGATAGGTATGGGCAGCTAGCGTGTGTAATGTGACAGTCTCATGTTACAATGCCATGAGTGTTTCAATACATGAGCCACACACCACCGCCTGCACTCTTTGTAAAGGGGTGTTGCACTACATCTCTGATAATGATTCCAACACTGCCTTCCTCATGGGTTGGTGTGTGAAGGCAGAAGGAGGGTACTTAAAAGATGTAGAATTTGTATCCACTCTAAATATTAATTACTCATTTATTCTTGTTCTTATTGCCCCTTCTTAATATTCCCATTACTTTTGGTTCATACTTCTTTTAAATTTTGATATGTATACTTTTAATTGATGTGTTCTGTTAGGGTCTCTTTAGTGTTGAAAGCCATGCAATTGTTTACATTTGAAAAACCTTGTAATAGATGACAGGTTGGAGGTAAGTAACATTTAGTTAATTTGATGGGTAATTCAGAAAGAGGACTTCATGTAGGTGAGTGGTTTTATTTTTGTTGATATGGTAAAGGAATCTAATAGTTGTCATTCAATTTTAGGTAAAAGCAAAGAAGCAGAAATAAAGCGCATAAACAAGGAGTTAGCCAATATACGTTCCAAGTTCAAGGGAGACAAGACATTGGATGGCTACCAGAAAAAGAAATATGTATGTAAGCTGCTCTTCATTTTCCTGCTTGGCCATGACATCGATTTCGGTCACATGGAAGCTGTCAATCTTCTGTCTTCCAATAAATATACTGAAAAACAGATTGTAAGTACTTAGTTTACATGCATTACCCTTGTTATTGTTGCATGAAAAAGCTGAAAACTCTCTGATACGCTGTTTGATATGTAGTAAAACTAATGCTTGTTTTTTTTATTGTTAAATGAAAAGGTTTTCTTGTATTTATCCCACATGGCTTCATAGATAATCGTTATATTTAAAACAAATTTTATTCCTCAGGGTTATCTGTTCATCTCCGTTCTTGTGAACACAAATAGTGACCTTATAAAGCTGATTGTGCAAAGCATTAAGAATGACTTGAGTTCACGGAATCCTGTCCATGTGAACCTGGCTCTCCAGTGTATTGCAAACATTGGATCCAAGGAGATGGCTGATGCTTTTGGCAATGACATTCCAAAGCTGCTTGTCTCAGGGTAAGTCTTTTAAAGTTTTGTTTTATCTTGTTTAAGTTAATTGTTCAACTAACTGCTTAATTATTTTCTAGCTACACCAATATAAATTATGGAAAATAATTGGCAATGATTTTTTGATTGATGATCCAGTGAAACAATGGATGTAGTGAAGCAATCAGCTGCTCTGTGTCTCCTGCGTTTGTTCCGCACAACACAAGAAATCATCCCGGGAGGAGAATGGACGTCACGCATCATTCATCTGCTCAACGATCAGCACATGGGGGTGGTCACAGCAGCATGTTCCCTCATTGAAGCTCTTGTCAAGAAAAACCCTGATGAATATAAGGGATGTGTGTCTTTAGCAGTGTCAAGGTTATCCAGAGTAAGTAACTTTTATCATATTTTTTTTTAACTAAACACACAGAAACATTCCAATTAAGTAGAATCCTGATGAATATAATATGAATATTTTCTCGTAGTCCACCTTTATGCAGCCTTTTTATATGATGTTACCATCTCAGAACCTCTTCTACTTATTCAACCATTGACATCCTTTTGGTCCTTGGACAAAGTTGCAATATTTTTTTGTAAATATTGTAAAAAAAATTTTCTTTTACAGATAGTTACTGCTAGCTATACAGACCTTCAAGACTACACATACTACTTTGTGCCTGCACCATGGCTGTCGGTGAAACTACTGCGGCTCCTCCAGCATTATCCTCCCCCAGAAGACCCAGGAGTGAGAGGGAGACTAAATGAGTGCTTGGACACTATTCTCAATAAAGCACAGGAGCCTCCTAAGTCTAAAAAGGTGGATAAGCTACATTTCTTGTTTTGTTATGTCTTGATATATTTTTGTTAATTTTAGAGATTTGTCTTTTTTCTGAAATCTAATGATTGTACTCGTTGAGTGTTTTGTACGTGTTTTGCATGTCTTATTGGTCAGGGACATATATTGTTGTTGGGGATGTACTTGGCAATCTAACAGTGATTTTGTGTTTTCTCTTCCATCAGGTTCAACACTCCAATGCAAAAAATGCTGTGCTCTTTGAAGCCATTAGTATTATTATTCATTCAGATAGGTAAGTGGCTTTTTTCAAGTTTATTTGATTAAATAAAAAGGGCCTAATGAGAAATATAATAGTTTCTTTGTATAATTTTTCTAAATTTACCCCTTTTCTCCGCAGTGAGCCCAACTTGCTAGTGCGTGCATGTAACCAGCTGGGTCAATTCCTCTCCCACCGTGAAACCAACTTAAGGTATTTGGCTCTGGAGACTATGTGCCTACTAGCCACATCAGAATTTTCACATGAGGCTGTCAAGAAGCATCAAGAGACAGTTATCAATGCCCTTAAGGTACTGCCACAGTTATCAGGTGTATATTTTGTGTATTTGAATGTACAGTTCAAAATGATAATTTGATATATATTAATTTACAAGATTTGTTTAATGTGTTTGTCATATATAATCGGCCAGTGACATTTTAGAGTTGGCAGGGCTTTGGGAGACAATTGGACATTCATGTTATGTAGATGAAAGGTCATGGTAGAAAACAATGTGATTTTTTTTATGTTATGTAGCACTTGAGAGGAAGATCAGAGTTAAGATTGGTTCTATGTAAAGGTCAGAGTTCAGATTGGTTCCATACAAATTTTTGAGTTTAGATTGGTTCCATATAAAGATCTGAGTTTAGATTGGTTCCATATAAAGATCTGAGTTTAGATTGGTTCCATATAAAGGTCAACATTTTTTCATTGATCTGTATGTGTGTTAGTTCAGATGTCTTCCTTGGAACTCCCTCATGAGAATGGTCACATTAGAATGATTGTCAATGTGGTCTCTGTTCACTCATTTTCATCCTTGTACTATTGTTCATTACTGTTTTTGCATTGTAGACGGAGCGAGATGTAAGTGTACGACAAAGAGCTGTTGATCTTCTGTATGCAATGTGTGACAGGAGTAATGCTGAAGAGATTGTGCAAGAGATGCTGAATTACTTGGAAACTGCTGACTATTCAATTCGTGAAGAGATGGTAAGAAAACCTATCAAGCAAGTTCTTTGTGCTCCTTCCCTGCCTAAACATGATGTTTAAGTAGTGTTAGGAATTATTTCAGTGAACTTCTAAGACTAAGAATTTTTCCATTGCAGGTGCTGAAAGTGGCTATTTTGGCAGAAAAGTATGCCCAAGACTACACATGGTATGTGGATGTGATTTTGAACCTTATACGAATTGCTGGGGATTATGTGTCTGAAGAGGTGTGGTACCGTGTCATACAGATCGTGGTGAACAGGGAAGATGTACAGGGCTATGCAGCAAAGACTGTTTTTGAGGTGAGTTTATTTTCATATTGTACTGTATTCAATTTATTTTCTGATTGATAATCAGATTCTGACACCCATTTGTTATGAGAACAATTGTTTCACATTTGACACGCCAAGGAAAATGAGGGTAAAGTAAAGCTGCTAACATTAGAGGAAAGGAGAAAAGGATAGACCTAATTATGATGCTGAAAACAGTATTGGATTGAAAAATATGAATAGTGAAGACTTCCTGAAAAGATTTAGTATTGAAGAAGTGTTAAAAAGTAGTATAGCTTCTTAAGCAGAAGACAAATTATGAAAGATCAGCTATTTAAGTGGTGTTAAGAAAGTATAGCTTCCCAAGCAAAAGTATTGATAATTGGAATTACCTAGTATAGAATTGTTGGAAGTAAGAAACATTTAGGATTTTTTGGAAAATATTAAATAAATAGTATTATTATCTATTCGACAGGCACTCCAAGCATCGGCGTGCCATGAAAATATGGTTAAAGTTGGTGGTTACATCTTGGGAGAGTTTGGCAACTTGATTGCTGGGGATACAAGATCTGCTCCTGCTGTGCAATTCCAACTCCTTCACTCCAAGGTAAGCTCTATTTTGTCCCACATTGTACAGTGCTCCCTCTAATTTTGCGTGATCCAATTTTGCGACTGAGACCAATCTCCATCTCTGCAAGCCCAGGTACAGTAAAATGGTCATTTAAATGACTTTTCTTATGGATAATGATAATGTTAATGTTTTTTCTGTATTTTTATTTATTGTAGAATGTATAATTACATGTGTTTGTGTACAAACAAGGGCAAAAATATGACTAAAATCAATGTGATAAAAATGGAATGTTATACAAATATTAAACAGTATTTTCTTTTTTCTTCCACAGTACCACTTGTGTTCTGCTGCAACACGTGCACTGCTGCTCACAACATATATAAAATTCATCAACCTGTTCCCAGAGATTAAGTCACAAATTCAAGATGTCCTCAAGTCCAACTCTAACTTACGTTCATCTGATGCAGAACTTCAGCAGAGAGCTTCAGAGTACCTCCACCTATCTATTACCACCACTACTGATGTTCTGGTAAAGTATCATGCAAGGCGCATCAAATACCATATGACACCTAATTTGACACCTAATATCTAAGGAATGTGCAACAATTACTCCACAATGATCTTGCCTGCATTAGTTTCTGAACCAGACGTAAATGAAGACACACAAGAAAGCAATTGTAGTAGTTTTGCTAAGAAGTATTTGGAGTGGATGAAGAGCAATAGAAAAATTACTTTTGAAGTGTTTGGTATGTTTTAAAGGCACTGACACCACCCTAATCATCACAAAGTAGGTGACAAAAACGCACTTATTTTTTGCAGGCCACAGTATTAGAAGAAATGCCACCCTTCACTGAAAAGGAGTCCTCTATCTTGGCCGTGTTGAAGAAGAAGAGTGGCCGGATGTCTGCTCAGGAGGCTCAAAGGGAGGCTCGTGTTCAAGCAAGGGAAGGGAACCCACCACCAATAGCAGAGAAATCCCAGGCTGCTCAGGTATGTTACTGTATTTATTTGAGAAGTTCTGAGCAGTGATATGCATGTGTGACTACAGTTGTGTTTGCTCTTTTAAGTTAGTCAGGGCCCATCTCTACTAAAATAGTTGCTCCAGGGGTTAAGCCAGATAACATGCCATGCTATCTTGGATTTGTCACCAGCCATTACCCTTCCAAAGAGAGTTTAGAGCTCATTATAGCTCTATCTATGGGGAAGGATGTGACCTTTCAGACAACACACCCCATTCTCATGGAGGACAGTTGTGTGTGTGTGTGTGTGTGTGTGTGTGTATTTACCTAGTTGTAGGTAAATACATACACGCGCACACACACACACACACACACACACACACACACACACACACATACACACACAATGATGATAAGTGGCATGAATGGTGATTTCTTTTTTACAGTCATCCCTTTGGAGTCAGAAATGTATATTGGTAGACCAAATGATTCTTCCTTTCTTGTATGTAATATTGTGTATTTTCTAATTCACAGTTAAACAACTCAACATCAGCTGATTTACTAGGGCTATCCACACCACCTTCTACTCAAAATAGCACTCAGAGTAATACAGGTAAGTGATCTTCAGTACTTGTATTCATCTAATGTGGATTTCAGCAACAAAAATCAGCATCCTTTCTGGTTGAGGTTCCAGTGAAAATTGTTCTGGTATTCAAACAGGTCCATCACTTAGATTTGAATATTATATAAAAATAAATACTCATATATGTATTCGCTGACAGTATATCTTGAATGAAGTTGTTCTCTAGTGTGTACCTATGTAGATTATTCCTTACATCTCATTTAAAATAGGAGTATGAGTATGAGGTCACTTTCTCATAGTACTTCTTTATATTCTGGATCAAAAATTATGGGTGATCTGAAGCTAATATGGATGTTGAGCTTTATGTGTAAGACACACACGTGCACACACAGTGGAAACATTGTATCCTGCTATAAGGTAATAAATGTTTTAACAGGTGTACTGGTGGATGTACTTGGAGACCTATATGGTGGGAGTACCAACAACACTCAAAATGGAACATCTACTCCAACATCTATGTCTATGTCAGGTGCTACCGACAACATTAAGAAGTGAGTGAAACCTTGTGTTGGTGGACACCTGTGTTACATAGTTTTGAATTCATAGAATAGGATTGTTTGTAAATAAAGTTAATTTATGTTCGGTATTGTAATTGATATGATTCAAAAGTTCTGTTCTGTTTGTATATATAACATAACTTAGTTTAACTTCCCAAACTGTAATACATAATGCAATTTGTACTAAAGCATAGACTTGCCATACATTAAAGAATATTTAAAGTTTGCACTACTTAACTGTGTAATATATTTATATATACATATGTTTCCTTTCAGATTTGTGTGTAAAAACAATGGAGTTTTGTATGAAAATGACATCATCCAAATCGGCATCAAATCAGAATTTCGACAAAACCTTGGCAGGATAGGAGTCTTTTATGGCAACAAAACTTCCATGCCTCTGCAGGTAAATATCTTTATTTATATTACTACTATCCTTCAGGTTATATTCCTTGTGTTGTTGAGGTCGCTGATAGATATACCTTCATAACTTGTCATAACCGAAGTGTGTTTTCAGGCTTTCAACCCAACTGTCTCTGTGCGTCCATCACAACAAGGGAAAGTCACAGTACAAGTCAAACCAGTTGATCCCTCTATTGATGCTGGAGCTCAAGTTCAGCAACTTGTTAACTGTGAATGTATAGAGGACTTTACGGGTAAGAAATTATTTTGGAAGAAAATAGATTTTCTCAAAGGTTTTCAGTATACATATATGGTTAATGAAATGTGTGTAATGCACACCAGGGATGAACTGATGTAGGTATCGGTGGTATTTACCTATTTCATTGCTATCAGTATTTACAGAATTCCAACCTGATACTCACTAAGTCATCATTTTTCAACCATGGTCAATATTTTGTTTATAATAATTTCATATACCTGATGCAAATGTATGCTGAGCAGTGTATAGTAATGCTAAGGCAGTACAATAATCCATACTGTATTCTAGTATGTAATTTAATTTAATATATGGTATTTGGTGACATCTGTTTCCCCATTTTATTGAGCACCTGCACCAATAAGTTTATTATGTTCATCATTAATAGTAGAGGAGACGATTACATTACCATAGCAGATTTCATTTAATTGAAGTTGAATTGTTTTGACAGATTTGCCTGATATGATTGTGAGTTTCACGTATGGAAATGTACCCCAGCGATTGGCTCTTCATCTTCCCCTCTCCTGCAACAAATTTTTTGAGCCTACTGATATGAACGGGGAATCCTTCTTTGCTCGGTGGAAGAATCTTAGTGCGTGAGTATCTAGTCGTCTTTTATTAGATTGCAGTCCTGTGGTGGGGGCTGCAAGAATGCTACCATTGTATTCCTTGCAGATTATAAAAGGTGAGAAAAAGGATGCATCGATGGGTCTGGGAAGCTCCTCCTCTGTTTTCTTTCCTACAAAAAGACAAGGTGCAGAGGGCAAGGGCAAGGGCAAGTAAAGTCTCTCTGAACTCTAAATACCTTGTCTTCATTAACCCTTTTAATGGGGATATGAGCCAGGTATACAGATAGATATAAGAAATTATTTAAGGATGTTTGATAGGTGGTAAAGTGAAAAGTTTATGCTATATCAAAACAAAATTTAATGAAACTAATTTTATTTCAAGTGGTTGAAACTACCTGTCAACATGAGGATTTGTTGTATCAAAAGAAATGTGGGAGGTAGAATACACATAATTAAGCATAAATTAACTATTTCCAAGCATTAACAAAACCAATTGCTCATAAGGAACATGTAATATAGTAAAAATTTAATAATCCTAACACTGATAGTCTTAAAATTTTCAACATTTAAATTTTTTTTTTTTTTTTAAATTCATACTAATGGCATTACATGGGATATTTTGTGAGCTAAAGGTGACGTCCTTGAATGTCGCCTATCCCGAAGCTCAACCCTGCCTGCCGGGATTGCAAGGTCACAAACCTTTAGCTTATACCCGTACCTATTGTACTGTTAGATGAACAGAGGTTACAGCATTGAAGAAGACAAACCCATCTTGTCTTCACCCAACCTGGGATTTGAACTCAGAACACCTCAGTTGTAAGCCGAGGGTGCTAACCACTACACCACCGGGCCGCTTAAGATTAATGTTGCTTGTTTCCAGGCAAACCCAACCCCCCACTGTGGTGCCCAACCACAGCAGTTCCTCCCCAGTAAACAGCTTAATGTGGAGCATACCTCCACGAGGGTATTGGGATAAATACTAGCAACCCAAGGTACCCCTGGTAAAGGTGGTGCCTTAGTTCATTCCACCTTGATGTGGTCACACTGTTAGTACACTTGTAGGGTGGAACAAACAGGGAGAGCGAATCAAACATTAGCTATTGTTTATAGTAACGACAGTAATAGTTATGACATGATTCATCAATTATTGGGTATATATCACACTTGTTTTTATTAAGCTTTCTAAACTGTATGTATTGCCCAAATTTGTTTCAGTATTTAGTATTAGAAGTGTTTTGGGTCTTTATTTAGAAGTTTGGTGATCAGCTTATCTTGGTTGTGTATAGCAATATATTAAAGATTTTTCATCCATTGCTTCATCTTTACATCAGACCCGCTCAAGAGGCACAAAAGATTTTCAAGACTGCAAGTCTAATGGAGAATGCTTCCATTAAGACTAAACTCTTGGGCTTTGGCATGCAGCTCCTGGAAGGGATTGACCCTAATCCAGAAAACTATGTGTGTGCTGCCATCATTCACACTCGCACTCAACAAATTGGTTGCTTGCTGCGTCTGGAACCTAATCGTCAGGCCCAGGTGAGGCAACAGTTGACTTTTTACTATTAAAGAATTTGCTAGTGCATTTTCGTTGGATATAAAGATAGATAGATAGATGATCGATGTAGCATTGTGTTAACCTTTATACTGTCCTCCCACAGATGTACCGTCTCACCATCAGGGCTAGCAAGGAGTCCACTGCAAACATCATGGCAGATTTGTTAGTTGAACAATTTTAAATTATGCAAAACCTTCTCGTTACTACCGTCTTATTTCCATTTCTCTGAGCCACAGTGAACAGAATTGACAAGTAGGTTTCATTAAATGCACTTTTTCTGGTGAACTGTGTGCAAGCCATGTTTTGTCCTTATTACACTTCCAAGTGTTCCAGTATGACCATCAAAGGGTTGTAGTGACCAACCAAATAATAACAAATTTTTTGGAACAAACCTAAGATGTGAGTAATTATTTCTCGTTTCCTGCATTGTTATTTTACTAAAGTTGTTATTCATAATCAATCAGTATTATGATTTTGTTTTACATTTTAATCACATATATAGTTTATAAACAAGTTGGAGCATTTAATTATATTTTTAATAAATGATTGCATGCTCACATCAAGCTTCTCTTAACTTGTCAACTTTAGAACATGTCATCTAGATATTTAAGTTATAATTTTTACTGTAAATAGATGAAGTAAACTTGTTTCTAAGTTAAACGAATAATTAAGTTCCATAGAGAAATGTTGTGAGAGGAACACTTAAGACATATATTGTGTATAGATAATATGTAGTATTGAATGTGTATAGAAAGTGGAGAGAAAAGAAGGTTGGCATATACTGTATGAGCATTTGAATATATATATATAATATATATATATATATATATATATATATATATATATATATATATATATATATATATATAATATATATATATATATATATAATATATACACACGCACGCACGAGCCCGCACGAGCCCGCACACACACACACACACGCACACACACGCACACACACGCACACACAGCACACACACACACACACACACACACACACACACACACACACACACACACACACCATAATTCTGGTATATAAGCAAAGGTTTGAAGCTCTTTTTATATCAAGGCCAAACTTGAAATAAAGAAAACCAAAAAATCACTCGGTATTCTATATAGGGAGGCACATGAAGATGTCCATTATATAACCCCATGTTTGATGCATGAACTGTCAGCCTCACCCCAGGAAATCTAAATACAAGCAGGCACCATGTCTGCAGTAGCAGAAGCTGTACTGAATTATTTATCATAACTACAACTAATATTATTACGATTGGTTTTGTCATTCATTATTATTATCACTCATAAACAATTGTGCATGAACCCTTATTGTACTTGAGTGACTTGGTATGTTGTCTGATAATCTATGAGACTGAGCCTTTGCAACGATATGTACTACCATGTGGTTGTATTTGTTTTGTGCATTATGGAAGGTTATTCTGATATCTGGGGTATACTGTAAATATTTTTAAACAATACCCAAAACCGTAAAATCCAAATATCTCGCTAACTATAGTATGTATCTAGAAGCTGGAGATATAGTGAAAGTAACATTATCTGAATAGAAGCTTGGTCAAGTTTGGAGGAATACCTGGATTTGGTTATTTAATTAAAGAAAAAGAATTGGTGTCAAGCCTATATACCAGAATCTACATTGTTTGTATATAATATTTTTTGTGTGTGGGTGTGTGTATATATATATATATATATATATATATATATATATATATATATATATATATATATATATATATATATATATATATATATATATATATATTAAGAATAAAAATTACTAGTTTGACAATTCTTCAGATTAGTGTTATATAGTCTATCAATATCATAATTTCTTTAAACAAGCAAATTATTAAGGCAGCAGTTTGAGGCTTGCACAAGTATTACATCGTTGCAGGCTACACATGTGCATTTGGTTTAGCTTGTTTGTCAGGGAGCAACCACCTGTTGGTGTCATAAGAATTGGTGGTAGGTATAAGTCAGGATTATAGTAATACCTATAACATGATGTGCACATGTGTTTTTGGTCACTCATGGAATGCTTGTTAATAGATGTAAAAACTCTAGTAGTTATTTCATTCCTCATGTGTGAAATATGTAAGGTTATTGGAGAGTGTGAATGGTTGTAAGTATGAAGGTCATTTGTTGTATAGCTTTACTTAAGTAAGTTATTGATGTAGAGCTGATGCACTTTGTATGGCCTCACAAAATGATCAAGCATAGTCAAACAGCA
>JAPQNM010000022.1:4370077-4400077 GCA_029783475.1 Metacarcinus magister
TGCACTCCTGTTTTAACTGATGGCTCTGGTTTCGCCGTTCTTTGACTAACCCACATCCTTAATTTGATTTCACTATAACTAACCGCTCTTTCCGTTCCCTACTTTGCCTTGCTATTATACCTCTTTGCTCTGCCGTCTGTCTTTTAGTCTAATAGTGCCACATGGGAGGAAAAACTAGTAAGAAGAGGTTTGAATAGTAATCTTAGAAGTAGAGAATTGATGAGTCTGGCAAACCATCCAAGGAAAAGGAGGGTGAGTGTCGCAAAAGTTATGGGAAGCCTGACAAATATATAAAGGCTTTCTACTGGGGAGGACTGAAGCGCCAAAATCCAGGTGTAATCCTAGGTGATGGACTAGGTAAAATAAGCTTAGAAGAGAAGCAGAAGCTGAGGTGTACAAATGAAATCTGTAGTCAAGAGTAAAAAGCCAGGGAAGTCTGGAGCTGAATTTTTTGAGGTTGATTTTGACTTTTTCATAACTGGCCCTGGTGAGCCGAATGTAAGTGGGGAATATTACTGGTCTGCTCCCCATAATCCCCAAGGGGAAAAAGGGTAATGGAAGAGCTGCTGTTATTGTTTATTGTATTATTGTTATCATTATTATTATTATTATTATTATTACAAGTAAAACGTCTCGGTGGGCGATAAATGAGTTAAGCAAGGAGGTCTGCATCGCAAGTTTGCAGAGGAAAGTCCACTCACTAACGCCAGAGCGAAGTCAGTCATAAGCACAGTCTTCTCAATCTAGTGAGTATTGAGCAGCTGAGAGTGTCTGAGAAGTGCTCAGCGTCGCGCTCACGCGCTGTGAGCGAATGAGTCATGCGCCTGGCAGTGCGCGAGACAGTAAGTTTTATTTCAACAGGACGGATTATTTCGCTACAACGGCACTTATTACTATCATGGGATTTAAATCAAAATATGTATGGAATGTGGACCAAAATTTCTTTTCTGTGAAAGAAAAATAACGTGATATCAAATTGATACGAAGTGCATAATATTTCCTTTCTGAATGATATAATTATTACGTAGTTTAATCGAGGCACAACAACAAGACACGTGGCGCGCGTTAGTTCACTGGTTCACTGTGTCGTGCTAACTGCAACTCTGCTGCCTGCCATGGAATCTGAACCAGAGTTAAACAATATAAATGTAAGTAATGACAACGTTGTATTCAAAGTCAGATAGGGTAGAGATACTGAGATAGGCATAATAAGTTAATAACATAAGAAAACCGCAGTGACGGTCAGTGTACTATTTGGTGTTTGTTTATCTCAACCATTGCCTTTCCCATCTTCCATACCACTTAATAAACTCTTTCAAAAAAGGAGTTTCAAGACAGGTTATAGGTATGCGACATCATATTATAAATATTGCATAATTAATTTATTTCAGGAAGCTGTCAAAAAGCTATGTGTTGAAGTTGTGAAAGTAGAAGAGGAGTTGAAGGAAGCACAAGCTGAAGCCTCTTTGAAGAAAAGGAGTTTAGTAGCAGCCCAACAGCAACATCATGAACTTAAGGGCGAGTTAGTTTATTTGGATAATCAAAAGTGCAAAGCCGATAATGATTTTCGGACATCAGAGGAAGATATTGCTTACATGATGCAAAAGCTTGAAGCCTTTACCACATGCTTGACAGCGTTTCAACTGGAGAAAAAGTTTATAAAAAACTATTCAATAAACAGAGAAAATATCAAAAAAACTGTAGTGCAAAGAATGAATAATTGGAAAATATCAGTAGACAATGAATGTGGGTTTACTTCAGAGGAAAAAACCCTCACAGATGCCCAACAGAAAGTTACCTCACTCAGGTACAAGCGTGATGCCCTTTTGAGTGTACCACAGAAAGTGTCTTTCCTTCAAAAGAGTTTGGATGACCACTTGAAAAACAAAGAATTCCTAAAGAAAGAGGTTAGTACTGAATAGCAAATAGATAAATTAAAGGAAAATTGTTTCCAAACTATTTCAAAGACAAGAAGATAGTCAGGTCTAATCTCATTCTGTTTTTTGGAACTTACAAAGGGATGCACCTAGTATTGTTGATAGACTTTATACTTAAACATTTAAAGTCCTGTCTCATTTTCATCCACTCATTCTTACCAGTGCTCGTTCTTTCATCTGTCTTGTCCCTGACAGAGTGTTGGCAACCTGATAAGATAGTATTGAACGGTCATTTTTAGTCACTTACCATGTAACCATTCTATTATATTACATATATTTCCTCTACCTCCTGTCTCCTGAGTGCTTTCATAACTGCTGAGGTTTACACTGAGTCAAAGGTTTTTTCATACTCTATAAAAGCCATGCCTAGCGGCTGTGTATTCTGCATATTTTTCAACTACTTCATGGGGTCAGTTGTTGAAGAACCATTGCAGATCCTGTTTGCTCTCTTGGCTGGTTTGAGTCCAGTCCAGCGTTGCACTAATCTTATTAGTAAGCACTTTTGTAAAGCAGAGTGTACTTCTTGACAAAACAATTTGATAAACACCATCCTGTGTCCCATTCCTGAGCCTTGTATTGTGGACGTTTTCTATCTACTCTCACATGATGTGCTGAGTGGGAACATAATTATCCTATGATAATGTTGTTGTGGAGTGTTCTTTATTGCAGTAGGATGCAGAGGTAGTAAAAATGGCTATCTGAGGGGCAGTGGAAAGCCTGGGGATTGGCAATGCATGTTAGCCTCTGGTGTTCATAATTTACTTTGTAGAGTGATTGGCAAACAACACCCAGGACATTGCCATTGTTACGATTGGTGCTTATGAGATAGGTAGTTAGCAATTTGTTTATTCTAATATTGTCAAAGCCATTTTAAATACTTCTATTAGGTCCCCTCATTGCCTATGTTTGGATAAACTGAATAAGTTAAGCCTGTTCCTATAACTTACTTTGAAAAAAAACAACTAAGATATTCCTGCCTTACCCATCCTTTGTAGCAGGTTCCCATTAGCAGTGTGTGGCATTAGATATGATGGTGATGAATTGATTGAAGCATATATTTATTGATAAAACTTCTTTGCTCGATTAGGTGGAGATGCTGCAGGGATGCCTAATGAAGAAGGAGCAGCAGCTAAACCACATCAGGCAAGAAGTGAATGTGTATGAGCAGCGTAATCAAGATCACGCCTCTCGACTTAATAGGAAAATTGATGAGGTTAATTTTGATCATACATGTTTTATTCTTCTAGGAAATCTTTCTAGAGTATTAACACCAACAAAAAGATGCCATTTATAACTCTTCATGAACATAGTCTATGCTCATGTATACCATTAATTGATCACACATCTTTCCTTCATACACAGTGAGATCACTATTTACATGGGTAATTTAAGGGTAGATAAGCTATGTCAACTAAATCCACTGAAAAAAATAACATGGCTGATGGAGAGTGTAGGATCATCACATGAGCAATTTGGGTTTTGTGGCAACATCATCAATGAATGTTCCTGCCTCGTTGAGTGTACACATATTTCATCACATCATCTGTCTTTATTAACACTTAATTTGTCACATCATATTGTTTTCCCATGTCTTGCATGCTGCCAGCCATATATCTTACTTCACTTTATCTCTCTTCAAGTGCACAGTTCTTATCATTCACTTGCACACCTTATGTACAATTTGGTTATGTCTACCACTTGTTTGCTATTGTCTAATTACTTTAGTATGTCCTAGTTTTATTTTAGACTAAGCATTATTTATTTGCCCATTTTTGCACATTGAAGGCATTTTGTTCCTTGAAAAGCATTGTAGTTCACCTATTACATGGCAACAGAACACTGGTCATTGATTATACAGGATTGTAACATGCTCGCAGGTCATTGTTAGAAGTACCCAGCAGTGCATGAAAGTTGGATGCATTAAATGAATGGATTAGGAGCGAAGTAGTAAACACCAGTATTTTAAAGTATAAATTTTTACAGCATCTATGGTACAAAAATTTTGCCTTACTTTCATTTTGGTCCTACCAGAATGATTTTACGAAATTTCATTGATGTGCTGTTATGTTGTTTCAGGTGTCATCCCACAATGCTTGGTTAAGTCTGGAGCTGAGCCAGATTGAAGGGAAGGTTACACATCTCAGAGACCAGACAGAGGCATAAGAATATATTTTGTAAGTAATCTTCATTTTGAGTTTTATTAAATTAAAGTATGCATGAATTTAGTCTCTTGGATCATAGTATTTAGTTGAGTATTTTCCTGTCTGCCTTCCAAAAGAAATTTTAGTGTTTTCCAAATTACCAAGCAAGAATTAGAGCACGAGAGATCAGGATTGGAAGCAAGTTTTAGAAATATTGGTTTGCTCCCCATAACCCCCTTGGAAAATAAGGGCAAATGAAGAAGGGAGGGTGTGCCGTGCCCATTGGCACACTCAGGCCGTTCATGACTGAACTCAAAGTTAGCCTTTCATCCTCTCACGCTTTAGGAAAAGAATGGGATAGTGGAAGGTTAGGAAGAAAAGACAGATGAAGCAAGGGGAATAATGCTAGAAAAAGGAAAATGCCAAGTGAAAATTGGTTAGACCAGAGACTGAAATCCGAGACAACACTGCATCGGGCCTGGTCCTGATGCAATGGAGGAAAGTACATGCATGAAAGAGTTGCAGATAGAGTGGGAGGGATTGAACTAGCAAGAAGAGAGTTTGGTTAGGGAGAGACGGAGGCTCTTCTGCCATGGCCATTCCCTTGGGGGACGTTTATGGAAGGAACGATGCATTAATATTATAGATAGATAAATAAATGGACATTATGAAGAACCTACTACTTTCTTCCCATATAAAGCTTTCTCTCATGCTTCAGAACTTGCACAGGATTGAATAAAGATACAATTATTAACCTTTGTTAATATTTATTTCTTAAATCTGATTATATACAGCGTCTGACATTCCGCTCTTACTATATATGAGCATTCAGAGTCAATCAACTTGTTTTTCCTCTCAAAAGCCTTCATTATCTTCATTTACCTTCATGTTTACCCTCTAGTAAATAACACTAAGGTTGATTAATAATTCTTGGAAATTTGTTAATTCTTTGCATTATCACAACCGATGAGGTAAAACTGAGGTGCATAAAGTTGTGGTTTGGCACTAGTGCAAAGCTTACCTACAGGTATTTACAAAATAAAAACCTAGCATCTAGGGTCACCTCTGTCAAAGCAGGTAACCTAGCCCATCCTCATTCAGATAGAGTTGCTATTATTAGTCCTAAATTATACAGAACAAACTTGGGGATTCCTAAAAGTTTTTGTTTCTGATGATCTGAGGGCCTACACCTTAGGATGCATTGCACAAGACTCACCACCTGTTACTGGCCTCCAAGGGAACGGAAGATAATTAAAGGCTGATTTTGGCACTGGAATGGGAAAGAATGTTGAAAGATTTTTTCTGTTTCAATTCAAATAGGTTAAAAGGTGATTGCAAGAGGAGTAGGATTGTAGATAGCAGCAGGAGAGGTGAATGTACAAGGAAAAACTGGAATGCAAGGTGTAGACGAGACGAAGGTGACAAAAAATTGGGTGTGGTTTGTGAGTGAGTTCAGGTAACGTGAGCAGGGTTATACGAACATAGTACTTCCGAAGGGATAAGGAAGGATGTGTAAGCTGCATTTCAGGGTGAATATTGACTGATATGGGTGGAAGAGTACAAAAACAGTATGGATAAAGATGGGTAAAGCATGAAATGCTTAATAAAGTGCAGTAGTGTCATGAAGAGCATGAAGATGTGTTGGCTATACGAGCTTTGCTATACAGTTTATGTAACTTAATGAAAATGGCCCTTTCCCTATTTTTTTCATGCTACACTGCATGTTGTTTTTAACCCTTCTATGTTAAGTATGTAAAACATCAAGGTCAGGAGGATCTGGGAACCTAAGCCTCTTTTCTCCGTTAAAACATAAATTCGTTGAGCATGTAATTTGTCCTGCACAATGGTCTTAAAGGCCTGTCCACAGTAGGACTTTTGAGCTGCTCTCTGACTCCCCTTATGAGCCCCGTGACCATATATGAAGCGATTAACGGGTCATCCCACGCTTCACTGAGAGCCTGGCTGTGGGCATTTCATATGAGTGAGTCCTGCGCAAAGCTTTCAAAAACAGGAGGACGCTACTCTCCCGCTCTATACGACCATGGCTGAACAGAACTTTGAATGGACACGCTTGAACACTCAACAGTTCATTGACCTTGTAAGGGAGCATCCATGCCTGTGGCAAGTACGAAACCAAAACTATAAAAACAAGCCAGTGAGGAGTGTAGGCCTTAATACACTAACAAAACAACTCATGAGTACAATAAATTGTGTAATAACACCAGAAATGATTATGAAGAAACTCCATACATTGAGAGGTCAATATCACCGAGAGGTGAAGGAGATGAAGACATCGCAGAAGTCAGGGGCAGGTACAGACGACCTGTATCTACCCAGACTGTGGTGCTACGATGCCTTGACTTTCCTTGGTGATGGAGATACACCTCGAGATTCCACTTCAAATCTAGATGAACTACTAATAGCGGCCGCAGCGCGCCAGGTCTAGTGTAGACACAAACCCCCCCAACCCCCTCACTGAGGTGAGTCAGAGGGCAGCTCACAAGTCCTAGTGTGGACTAGGCTTAAGAACCAACCGTCTTGTTAGCCTCCTGGCCAGGAGGCACACATATATTCGTGTACATACACATACAATCGTGTATATATATATATATATATATATATATATATATATATATATATATATATATATATATATATATATATATATATATACATACATACATACATATATATACATATGTATGTACACATTATTTGGTTATGTTTATCCACACTGTATGCAGTTTGACAGGTTTCAAATTTACAGTTGTAATTTGCTCATCTGTTGCTTCAGTAGTTGATGTTGGAAATTCCCTTCTCGCATCTCTGTTTTGCATGGCTTTATTTCTAAATTCTTCACACTTAACTTTGTAGCTTGTACCCCTCTTGAGACTTTCTTTTGTTATTCTTTTTTTTCAGATTGAGGTAAAGTGGTGCTGAGAGGAGCCAACATGGCGCATGGTTTAGACAAGATCATGCTGACACCTCAGCATTCTATGGTTACCTCGGTAGCTTTTGTATATTTCCCAATTTCATTCAGATTAGTGATACAAGATATTCCGTTGCTACTGAGGACCTGCGGTGATGTCACTTTGACCTACTCCACACTGTGTGTGTGTGTGTGTGTGTGTGTGGTGTATTTACCTAGTTGTAGTATACAAGACCATTCCCTTTTGTTACCATTTTATTCCTCTCTTTTTCTTTTCTTTTTAACATTCTTTATGTACCATTTCATTATCCTGTTGTCCATCACAACAAAAAAAACATATTTTTTCTCTGCCATTTTCTAATAATATTTTCTAACTTGCCTATTCCTTTAATTCAAATCAGAAAAATTATATAAGAATGAGAGGAAATTTTTTTTATTGAGTGAAGGACAACAGGATAATAAAATGGTAGATAAAGAACAAATGTTAAAAAGAAATGGTGCAGGGAGGAAGAAGGGATGAGTTAAATATTAGGTAGCAGGGGTAAAACCTCAGGACTGGTGTGACTGACCTGATGTACAGTGTTTGGGCTGGGTGTACTTCTCTTCTGCGGGGGCCTAAATGAGAGGAGTGTTTTACCACTTATTGTCTTCTGATATAAGGTTTTTCTTTGGTACAATCTTGGCAAAGTTTTTTGTTTTCTCTCTTTTCCATATTCCATGACTACCAAATTCCATATTAATTGTCAACGTAAATAGCACTGAGGAAATTATATATAAAAAAAAAAAAAGATCAAAGAAAAGAAAACATTATCAAAGTTTCTTGAATAAATGAAATACAAAGGATATATTAGTAGACAGATTTTGAAAAAGGTAACATAAGGAAATTATGAGGCAAACCTAGTCTTTCATACTTCATTTACTGTTACGTTTTAATAAAACACAAACGCCATTGCAGCTGAAAAGAGTTACTGCTATATGTCCAAACTTACTGGTAATGCCATTTGTGATAACATCCTCTAATTAAACATTTCTAATAGGATAACACAAATGACATGTGACAATAACTCATTATCAGCTGCAGTGGTGTGTGTGCTACTCTGATTTAACCTTTCAAATAGCAAGGCTTGTTCAATGATAATATTGCTTTGTCTTGCATAGCCATTTTAACAATGATGTAATATGGTGCTAATTGTAATTGTGTGATTATAGTTTCAAGGAAATTCTACTCTATTAGTTAAATATAATATAAATAAATAAATTATATATATATATATATATATATATATATATATATATATATATATATATATATATATATATATATATATATATATATATATATATATATATATATATATATATATATATATATATATATATATATATATATATCCTTAACCCTTGGCGCTGGTAGGCTTACTTAGATGTTCGGCCTCTGCCTGTCAGTAGCGCGGGTTTAAATTTATTTTATAGTGATGCCTCATTTTTCTTCATTCTCTCTGATGTTGAAAGAGAGAGGCTACACACACACACACACGTATATGTATATATATATACATGTAATTTTTTTTTTTTGTCTGCTCATCTTCCATTATGGTTGGGAGTTTTACATATGAAATACAGACAAGGAGTATTTTTGAAATACTACATTCTTTTACTGAATGCAAAATTACTTAATTATCAATGATTGATTAATGATATGAGCCTATAAGACACAAATGGACAAATGAAGGGAACAAATGCACATAAATTGAACTTAATGTATAATGTAAGTATTTATAAACTGTATCAGGAAAATGTTGTTCTTACACAACTTAAAAGGAAATGCCGAAATTGACATATTTTAACATGACAGCTATAGAAGTAATTGGAAAAATTGCAATTTCTTCCATTGATGAATAAAAACTCATCACATTATTTAACCTTTCAACTACTGTTTTGCAAGTTTGTAACATGACTGCTTCATTCACACACACACACACACACACACACACACACACAACACACACACACACACACATATGCACACACTGCTTGGTGTCTCGGTGGTAACGTCTTGGCCTGTCACTCGGCAGGCTTGGGTTCATGCTTTGCTCAAGGTACAAAGTTTACACTGAATACCAAGCAGTTACTGTCCTCCTTGAGCAAGAGGATAGGATGTGTGGTGTGTGTGATTCACAACTTTACCCATAGATCGGGTTACAATGAGCTCTATGCTCTCTCCGGGAGGGTAATGGTTGGCGATCACGAGTCCAGCGCGTGAGCCTCGAGACCGTAGTGAACAACACGCACACATTTTATATATATATATGAACAGACTACCTATAATCTCAGTATATTACTTTATCTGAGTACAATCATCTCTCCAATTCGTATTCATCCTATGTTCACTGAGGTCATACCTGAGGAAGGTCTGGGGGTATCCAGTCCACATAATTTGCTGGAAACTGTCCCCATTTTCCATTGCACTGTCCATACAACCATTGATCATTTAGGCGGCCAGTCACCTGAACTAAGCTCCCTTCCTGAAAAAAATAAAATGATTGGTGTATTAGTTAATATTGTACACGTATCTGATAAGTTCCACACCGTGCTGACAAATAATTGTAATGGAAAATGGCTTAAAAAAACATCATTGAATTCTTTGATAGATCCCAAATTATTTTTTCTCCTTTTCCTTTCGATATTGGAACAAGGAAGCTTTTTTATCTAGCCTCCAGCCATACAGGGTCATCGAGAAATGGCATTTTCATTATGGATACATAAATGGGCATGAGAGCAAAGTTGTAAATCTTGTGATTGCAAGCATATAATTTGTCTGTAAAGGGATAAAACGTTTTATACATTTTGTGAGGTGGGAAAGGCTCGTAGGAATTTGCACTTTCTGTATTCATAATGGTGAGACACACATTGGTGAGAGGGGCATCAACAATTTTTCTTATTGTTGTAGGGAGTCACATTTGAGCTGGAGGCCGCACTTGATTCTGTAAGTTCAGCTCATGTTGCACTTGCCCTTCTCAGATAACTCATTTCCACAACATGCACTCTTGATTGCTGCGCCCTATTCCATGTCCAAAACTCTGATTCATATGTCAAGGTTGACAGGAGAATACTGTTCTTTAACCTCTCTTTACCTCCATGGACATAACCCTTGTAAGTGATCCTATGACACATCTGCCTTTCACAGCAGGTCAGACCAGAAGGATTGCCAATGGCTAAGTAGGAAAGACTTAAAAGGATGGAAGTAATCACAGGCTGGTACAGTACCCGAAAAAAAGTACGCGGAAAATTGGATGGTGACAGCCGTGGAGAGCCCTGTCAGAATTTGTGTTCATCCAGATGACCGGAGGCCTCCAGACCATGGTTAATAACACACACACACACACACATTAAACCTTGTCCCAGAAAACTAGGTAATTTCTGGTCCCAAGCTTGCCAGGTAAGTGGTTTAATACCTGTAATAACATTGAATAAGATTTACTGCAAGCTTATTAGCTTGTTCAACCAACTCTGACTTTAGGACATACATGTACTGTGAGATCCTCTGGAGCCTCTGCCAGGAAGTTGTACATGACTGTAGCTGTGTGAGTGACAGCAGTATTGACTTCTTGTACAGCTGGTTGATGGGAAGACTTAGATTTAGTTGAGCCTAATGTGCCAGTCGGGGCAGAGTGACTAGATTGTATCAGCTCACCAGCAAGAGGCACCACAATCTGAAATTAGAAGTGATAATTTGAAGAGTATAGAAGCTAAAGGGTGAATCAACTAAAATTGATACAGATCTGAGGATTGTACGTGTACCATACTAAATATGTGTTAATGTAATGAAAAATTCCACTCCTCAATCTTGGTAATGGGCACCAATGTGTTGTGACTTGGTTGTATGCAAGATCATCTAGTCAAGCCACCATGAGTGATGTTGGCTATAGATAAGATATCACTGTTACACCCACAACCCTGACATTTCATTCCACAGATATGATACAGGTAACAAGAAGTTTAAAATTACTTGAAATATCATCACCATATGTTAAGGTTAATAGAAAATATAACAAACTTAGAACCAACCTTAATGAAGCTTTGTGGAAACATGCCTTCTTTGGGTCCACACCGTCCAAAGAGCCATTCATCACTGATCCGGTACAGGAGCTGGACCACATCACCTGTCTGTTAAATATACAGTGGATACATATCAATAAAGATCTAGTTAATTTCTAGTGCAGTATGTTTCAGCTAGGTATATAGATAGAAGAACACTATCTCAGCTGAATGAGGAGAATAAATACGTGTGACGTTCATTTGTTATTTAAAAGTATGCTTGTGAATAGTTTCACAGTATTTATCTATTGTCCCTCTGAAAGATAGGTATAAATATTAACCTACCTTTAACGACAGATCATCTGCATGTGAACCAGTAAAGTCAAAATCTGCAATGCCATGTGGTCTATCATGATCCTCCTGCTGAGAGAAACATTCATTACTATAAAATACATTTAGTGTAAATAATATAGGTAAAGATAATCATAAATAATCTATCTATCTACATACCAGTCAGACATCTCCTATAGAGGGGTAGCCGAGACAAGATGCACACACACACACACACACACACTCATGCATACATACACATGCACTTTCACTTAGCTCCTAGACCCCTCGAGGAGAAGATAAGATTACCTTGCCCAACACTGCATGTAGGGTCAGTCACAAAAAAAAATAAATAAATAAATAAATAAATAAAATATAAATAAATAAATAAATAAATATTATAGTAATGATAAAATTGAGTCTATATTCGTGTTCTTTATCCTTGAAAACCTATATATATAAATTTTCATGAGATTCTGAGGTGTCAAAATTTTCATGAAATTTCCAAGGTGAAACCCTTAGATTTTTTTTAACAAATCACGTTTTGTTAAATAACTCAAAAACTATGGGGTTTACGTAAAAGACTTATGGAATAGTATATAAAGAGCAGGAGACGGCCGTTTTTTTGAGCTATAGTAGAATGAAATTGGTATATTAGTAACTGAGAAAATAATATATTAGTTTTTTTGATAAAATTTCAACAAAACTTAAATTTCCTACTAAACTATAAGGTATATTTTAAATCTGATTTCACCATTAGATAGACAACATCAAACTTAATATATTAACTTCTATACATTATTGCTGTACGACAAATATTTTCTGAGTAAAATGGCAAAAACACATTCGACCAAATTTACGCGGAAAAATTCTGGCCGACAAAAAAAAAAAATTACAATTGTTACAGAAACCCGAAAAAATAACATAAATAACACGATCAACACACACACACACATCCAAACACACTCAAACACCCCCTTTCTACCCCCAAACATACTAAAAAACACATACCCCCCAAAAAAATACACTTTCTACCCCCAAACACACTTAAACACCCCTAAATGAGGGTAGCCAAGATAAGTCAATAATAATAATAATAATAATAATAATGAACTAAAAAACATGTTACTATAATGCATTCATATTTCTCACAACGTAAAGTTCAATTGAATAGTTACTTCTGTTTCTGGGCGTGGAGGGAGTGGTGGAGGTTCTTCTTGGATGGTCTGATCAATGATGTGTGAACCACTAGCATCCCTCGTGCCTGATGGTTTAGCAGTATTTCCTTTGAGTGCACCACCCCAATCTATCGTTTCCAGTTCACCCATCTGAGAGCTTATGACATTATCACCGGCTCTTTCAACCAGAAAGCTGGAAACAGGAGCTTTTGGACGAATAATAGTGGCCTTAACTGTACTTTTATATTCTGGTTTGGAAGCACTGGTTTGTGTGTCAGATTTCACCATCATATTAAGTGGTCTAGAGGGCTGTGAGGTGCTTAGAGGTGCAGAGTTATTTTGTAGTTGCTGATTTTTAATATTATATTTACTTGCTCTGTTTGCTAACGTATCAAAAGGATCTTGGTTTTCCTGTACAGCTATGTTATTCTGAGGTGCAGAAAATGCAGGAGCAGACATGTTTGAGTAAAAAGCAGACAACCCTATTCTTTTAGGTATACCACAAGAATTATTCTCCTGTATAGAACCAAAAGGATCAAAGCTATCGTCAAATCCTGAACTCTGGTTGCCAGTGGATGATTCACTACCAAAACTGTTCACACTAAGACCATCACTGCCAGACCGTGTAGTGGGTGAGCTAGGTGGAGATGTCAGGTCTATTAGTGATGCCTCAGACACTGGTGTGCAAGGTGCAGAGGTGGTACTGTGACTCAGTGACTGTCTTGTCTTGGAAGTGGGGGGACCACGGAGTTTGCCAATGATGCTTCCCACACCACTTTTTGAAAAGCTCGAGTAGTCATGTTGTTGGTGTGACTTCTGTCAAAAAGGATATATATATACATACTATATATGACATATACTTTACTGCACTATCATATGTTAGGTGTTTGAGAAGCATGCGTAAATTCACAGATTTACGGCAAAATTTTCCAACTAAGTGGTGGTATACAGCAGTTTATCTAGAAATGACTGTAATAAAATCTAAATTACATGCAAGACCTAGTAAAAGCTTAGGTTTTTAGGTATATAGATATTTCTATAATATACAAACTCTCAGATACTAGATTTAGTTTATAATCAATTCCATTCTATGCTAAACAATAATTTGAAATAATACTAACATGTGATGGATTTACTTTGGGTGGGGGAGGCCTTGGAGGTGGAACCTTCTTCTGCGTGTTATTGGTGAGTGGAAGTGACGCAGATCTTGGTAGACCATTGTGGGAGGACTTCTGTGATGGCATTTTAGACCTGCCAGTGCAATATATATTTTCTTCTTCGCCTTGGTCTATGATGAGTAGATCATCATTCCTGCAGTATAAATATAACCTTTTGAATTATGAATGATCTTAACATTAATTCAGAAAAAAAAAGCAAAAAAGTTATTCTATTTTTCCAAGCCTTCTCATCTACTGTCACCATCAATGTCATCAGCAGTGACCATACACTAAAAGGGTTACTTTGTAAGATTTCTATCCAGATTGAATGAAAATCACTACCACACATATTAAGGAAAACAAAAATCTTGGATACATACACCAATCACATAAATGCACCCCACATACAAGCATGTGACTACAGAAACACATAGCTACCAATACATTTCTTAATATATGTTAATGATATGCCACATTAAATGCATAAAAGTAGTCATGTTTGTGGATAATGCAAAGATCGAGAAGCAAACATGAATTGCAGACTGTTGCAAAGAATTACATAAAGACTACATAAATTACATAGTCTTGGAAAATGGAGTTTAGTGCCCAGAAGAAGGCATAAAATGAAAAGAGAAAATTAACCAAGACAAAGAAGAGAAGAACTTAGTGGCGATACTCCATAATGCACCACCAGGAAAGCACAGTAACAGGAACACTTGGAACAAATATGTACGTATACTGTTTGCCAACATGAAAATGGCTTTTAATAACTTGGATGACAAACCACTGACATGATACAATCAAGACTGGAGTTTGGAACAGTGATATGGTGTGCAGGATGTGCATATGTAGGTAGGTTACTAAGTTTTTTTTGTGTGTGACCAGAACTTGCAATAGTTACACATAAGTATACCATGTCACAATTTGCTGACTTGCAGGATGCTCCCCACACATAACTTAACGCCTTACACCACCGGAGGAGAGTTGGTGCTCTTACAGTGCTGTACAAGGCCCAGATGCAGCACATCCCACACCTTGCTGCCCTTTGGCTCCCTTGGAGGAATGAGGCCACTACGAGAAAGGTAGTGTCTGACCTCCTCCTCGAAGTCCTGAGGACCCGTACAGCAGGGTGTCAGAGGGCCTTCACGTGTGCCACAGCGGTGGTGTGAAACATTTTCCCAGCCAACGAGACATTGAACTATGTTCACACAATCTGCCACCCACAACTGGCTTCAATACACCCACCCAACCAGTGACAATGTAGTGGAGATGAAAGTGATGCCTGACAGTAACAATGCCATATACACATACACATTAGCTACACGCACACACATACACACACACACACACACACATATATATATATATACACACTGGAACCTCGGTATACGTCCGCCTTGGAATAAGTCCAACTTGGTATACGATATGTTTGGACTCTTTGGCATTTTTCCCTTGGTATACAACCTTTATTTGGAATACGACCCATGCGAGCATCAGTACAACATATTTCTGAAGTTTGTGCTTGATTTTCTTCTGCCCCGCCCTCCCCAGTGACGTAGCATGACTCTGCCTCGTGATTGGCTGGGCTTGCTCTCCTCCTTGCCTCGCGTGCCTCCCTCCCACCAAGCCCCCTTTCTCTCACTCTCTTTCTCTCTGCACCTTCCTCCCACCCACCACCTTCTTTCTCTCCCTCTCTCTCTCTTTAGGCCCGTACACACTACACACTATGGCTTGTGCGCCGACCTCTGACTTGACTCACTAGCCCCATGACTATATATGGAGTGATTAGCGGGTCATCCTTCGCTTGACCGGAGATTGTAGCAGTGGGCATTTCATACGAGTGAGTCCCGTGTTTTATTGGAAGGGGACTCTCTTTCCAAACAATAACATCTCCTCCTCCCTTCTCAGTAGGCACTCGACTCTTCTCAGCAAGGTAAAGTGAGTTTAAATTTTCATTTACAGTATTTCATCTAATTTCTTTTGTACTGTACTGTATTTAATTTATGTACAGTACGTATTTTATTATTTAGGAGTGCTTAAAATCAATTTATACAACCCCATCAATGTATAATACACAAGACTGGGAAGCCTTCCTCTATATTCGCTCCTATGAAAAGACAGGGCAAAGGAGAGGGGAGAGTAAAGTTTCTCTCAATCGTAAATGCCTTGTCTTAGCTACCCCCTTTAAATGGGATATATGCCAGGTATATAAATATAAATGTAGAAATATATAAAAATAAATAAATAGAGCCACACACTTAATTGCTATTCGAAAAAGGAATCGCCAATTTAGTTTCAGAAGTATTTTGATACTCCTTTGTTTGAGCTGAAGTCATAGGAACGTGTGTAAGACTGAAAAACAGAATTTAAGTGTTCCAGAATTCACCAGTGTAAGGCATGAAAGAGTGAATGATGCATTAGAAAAGTGGACAGAATAGAGATGAGTAAGAAAGTCTATAAAAGCAAGGTTAAAAGAGGGCGGCAGGCATGCAGTTAGCAAGTTCAGGAGACCAGTAACCATGAAAATAGTGGTAGAGTATATTATGATATTCAATACTGCAGCATAATGAGACTGAAGACAGGGAACTTGATGAGATGAATAGCTCTTCACTCTACCCTGTTTAGAAGTGGTGTGTGAGTGGAGCCCCAATCACATAGAGGTGTACTCCATGCATCAGTGGACAAGCCCCTTGTATAGAGTCGGCATCTGAGAGGAGAAGAATAATTGACGAAGACAACTCAGAACACCCAACTTTATGGAAACTGATTTAGTGACAGCCGAGTTATGAATTTTCTTCCTTCTTTCTTCGTAAGTGAAGGACAGCACAAAAAAATATGATATGGAGTAAGGTCACAGTTGACTGTTATTATAGGAGAAGGAATAGTTGTCTGGAAGTTTTTTTTCTTCTAATTGATAAATGTAAGAATTATGCACCAAAAGGTTTGTCCTGTCCCATTTGAATTTTATAAAGATCTAATTTTGATGATTTGTCTGCTCCCGATTCTTACAATACCAGTATTTGATTGAAGTAACACTTTCCACCAAAACACTGTTAACGTACTCCTAACTCTTCACTTATTCTTGCTTCCAGATCTTCTAAGCTGACTTCTTCATAATTAAAATTCATTACTATCAATTTATCATTCCTTCACATCAGTTTCTCCTTGGCTTAAGACATATTTCTCATTAGATGTTCAGTCATATGCCTTCCATGCTCCAGTGAGATAATGGAAATGCCCCTTTTTCTTTTAAAATACAGGAACTTCAACCTTCAAAATATTGTTTGTTTACTTGGAAGAAGTGACAATGATGCATCCGTGCATCCTGCCAACCCTCCTACACCCTCATTACCTGCCTACACACATGGTGGCAATTATCAATTCAATTAGAACCGATTGGCAAAATTGGTGAATTAGAATCTAATTAAATAGATGAAAATATGTTTTTCGTCATGCTGATGAAGTTTTGCAAAGTTGTTGTGTGTTTTACCAGAGTTATGAATTTTTAAAAATCCTGTAGGTTGGGTGCCAGCTTGGTGGTGGTTGTACACAAGGTGACTCCCAAGTGAATATTCAATGGGAATACTAATAGCAATATCTAATTTTTCCTGACCTTTACCTTTGACTGGTATCAACAGATGTGCCTTATTATATGGATGTGAAGGATGATGCAATCCTTCCTCTTTGCGTAGTGGTCAAAAGATGATGCAAGATTTCCTTTGTGTGTCATGACTGGAAAATGACATCAGACAGGAAGTGATGTGGTTGGCCATGCATGAGGAGAGTAGAAAGTTAGAGAGGGAGGCTGTCCATGGTGGAGAGTGAGAGCAATGACAGTCTACACCAGAGAGTCAGAGGGAGTGGACATTGCAGCTTTGTGCCAGGAGACGAGTCAGAGGATTACGCGAGATGAGTGGTACAGAGACTTTGTCCCTGGGGCTTTGGCAGCTGCTTAGCTCCATGGGCAAGGAATCTACCCAGGTGTAAGGAGGAGAGACGTAACAATATGATGAAAACTGATTGAGCATTGCCTCAATTAACATTTTTTTCATATGTACATGTTCTTATCTACATCTTTCCTTTTTAGTTATAAAATTCAAAATAAAAAAATTTGACTCATAGAGTAACAATTCAATACAATGATGGGAAATATCTATATAACTACAAATGATACCCGTTCCTTTGAACTCCCCACACGAGGATGACAACGACAGAACAACTTCTCGTCATTCCTGTCCTTGCATACTCTAATCTTCTCCTATTCCTTCCTCCTCTTCCTCTCACATATTCTAGAACTCTGTTGTTCCATTTCATGAGAGGCTGATATCTTCGGCACGTGCCACATGTATCGCATTCATATATATCATATTCTCCTAGTCATCTCATTTTCAGCTATTCTTTCTATATGTCCAAACCACCTTAAGATGCTGCGTTTGACTCCCTCGACCAATCATCATTTCATTCCTTGTTCCTTACTTGAAATACCAAATTTGTCAAACACACTTTCACCATCCATTTTTCTCACACCACAATCATTTCTCAACAAACTGACTTCAATCACTGGTGACTTTTGTCTTTCATTCCACACACAAGTCTCACTTTCATAATATTATGTGATCACTGGTATGATTATTCCATTAAGTATCTTCTTTAAGATAATTTACCTAAGAACAAAAATGCTATTTGAAAATGGTGATTACACAATTTTCAAATTTCAAGGTTTACTAGAAATTGTGTTCAAAAGAATTAAAAAAAAAAAACTATTATACTACTAAATTACATAAGAATTAAATCAGATAAAATTTGTACAAATCAACATAATCAATCTAATATGACCACTAATCAGAACTATTTTCAATGGGAATCAAAATATAAATCAGAATTACTAACTCAGACAGAAAATCTGAATAATTTTCATTCATACTCCATTGAATCTTACAAGTCTTCTCTGAACAGATATTTCTGTATTGTATGACGTTCAAGACTCGATCAAGTCAACCTTGTAAAAGGTAAAGTGAGGGCACATGCAGTAGCTGCATGTAGCTGTGGGCGCTCATCTCCCGTCACATTGGCCTTTGTGCTTGTGGTGGAAACTAATCCGTTTTGTCGGGACACAGGGCCACTGTGACATCCGACTTTCCACAGTTTACCTTCCCCAGGTTTCCCTAGGTACCCATTTATCGACCAACCCATCTGGGAGGATGAACAGCTGGGTGAGCTGTGTGTGAGAGAGAGAGAGAGAGAGAGAGAGAGAGAGAGAGAGAGAGAGAGAGAGAGAGAGAGAGAGAGAGAGAGAGAGAGACTACTAATAGTATTTGGTGGTATCACCTAAACTCCTAATTGTACATGTAAAATGCTTAGAGAATTTTGGTTATCCTGCTCCCTCATCGCTTCGTGTGATTTTTCAAATTCTTACTTTCTAGATGTGAGAAAGCATTGTAATACAGTACTGTACTTGAAAACATCAAACAGCAAAGGTTCACATCATTAAAACAAGCTTAAAAACAAACACTCACCACAAATAAATTCTTAGGTGTAAAAGAAAGACATGTAAAGACAATTATTAATCCTAAATAAATTATCCATACAAAATATTTCAAAATATAAGGCCTGAATATAATCAAATCATGTAATATGCCCTGGTCTATTACTTCTTCCTTGTAATTACTAAAGCTACCAGTTATTTTCATAAATGTAACACTGGTTGAAAAATGTCTTATGAACTCAGCATTTGAGAAACTAAAGTATGAATTTGTTACCGTGGATGTTGTCTTGCCTTCCTGGATGACGGGGGAGGAGGTGCCCGCCGCACTGGACGGATGTCTGAAGCACAGAATGATGGTTTTACTGATTGGCCCCTTGTATTCTAGACACAACAATCTTTATATCATTGATGAAAAATAATACAATTTAACCTTTTATCATCTCAAGTTCATACAAAGACACATCGTATCTAAGTAACCTAATTGGCCACCTCAACTATGGATGTGAGAGTATTGGGTGTAGCCAGATTACAGAGTGACCTGACCTGCAAAGTCACTCAGTCATACTTTTTTATTCATGAACGGTTATGTCCCCTTATGAAATACTATGCCTACAATAAATTCAACAATTTTCAGCACAGTACAACGCTACATATGTGATGTTATGTACAAAAATATTCACATAATGCTTCCATTTATAAACTAGAAGGAATCTACAATGTAAATACATAATGATGTGTATATGTTCAAACAAAGTTTTAATTTATAAACATTTGTAATTTTGTGCTGCATGAGATATGTCTATTTTGTAGGAAGAATGTATGCTATGATTCAAATCATTATAAAAGAAAAATCTTAGTTTCAATACATTTAACTTAGATATACAAAGAAAAGAAGGTCAGAAGCAATTAACATATTTTTGTTGTCCCTTAGCCAGTACCATTTTAAACCTATGAAGTCTTTATAACCCAACCTCAAGATACAACTTAACCAAGGTTGAATGGTTGGTGTATTGACCTTGTCTTGAACATTGTCAATAATAATGAGCACCCTCTTCACAGCCCAAGTTCCAGCCTATTCACTGAACACGTCATGATTCACAATTCAATGTGTGTGGTTGTCAACAATTTGTCTGCCCCACCAACCAATTCTCTTGTATAAGCCTATCGATGGCACATATCACACTGTTGCCTATCCATTGGTGGGCTGACGTGCCACCAGTTCTGGGCTACCCACTTATGTGTTCAAGTCTGACTATAGTAGCTAAGGATAACCCACCAGGTGAGTAAACCAGGTGAGTAAGCCTAGCTGGACCTCAAGGTTATGAGGATTGCTAATCTAAACTCTCAGTTAAAGGTGACTTGAGTTAGCTAGTTAGCTACACTGGATGACCTTGTTCATGACCGAATCACTACAACCACTGTCAGTATGTTCCAAAACAAGTTTTTCTTATGATTTATGTGCAACTCTTACAAGTGTTGCACTGTACTGGGAACAGGGACCATAATGACCTGTTTTACCACACATGTCAGGAACGCACATCTGTCTCATGGGGGTTATTGCAACTTTCTAATGGTCTACACATCAAACTGATAGATTAATTGATTAAAACCACTATATACTTTATCCTTTGTGCCCCAATGAAAGGTAGCACCACTGGGTAGGTAATCATTCTCTACCATTGGACACCATAATGGACACACTAGGCATAAAATCATCAACTTTTTACATGGAATAGGAAATTTTTCCTGCAATAAATTACTATCTATACTTATCTATGACAAGACAGGATTACAGCCTGGACTGTGAAACAAGACTATTTTTTGCGCAACCAGGTCGACCTGGATACATTCTCAAATATGTTATAATAACAAGTCTACCTTGGACCATGTGTACTAATTTGGAAACCATTGTGTTGGTACTAAGCATACTGTTAATGAAATACTTCACCTCCCGTCAGCAGGTCCTCCATGGTCACAATACAACCCACTTCCTCCCTGACGTCACTCTGAGCCTCGGAGATTAAGTAAGCAGGGAGTGTGTCGACCATTCACAAAGCAGGACTCGTTACAACTCACTTTTCATTGGTTGGCCATGAAGCCTCAAGAAGGGGGATATTCAAACTATATAGTACGTCTTACCTATGTCCTTGTTGGGACATCACTTTAACATGGTTAAATATATGCAGCGTTTTTCGAAAAAAGAAGGGATGGCTAAGCCAGGTAAGGGACGCGATCACATGAAGGACCAGAGTAACCTATATATTAATAGAAAAGAAAAGAAAAAGTAAAAAGTGGTTTTGTTTACAGTCAGTCAGCTGATAGTGAAATGCTTATCAGGACGCAATCTGACGCATCGCCTTTACAGTTGCAAGTAGTATGTCATGGAAAAAGTCGTATATTATAGATTCACGCATACACACCAAGAGAGGCGTTAGGTATGGGTACAAATTATTCTTAAAGGCGTTCTCCATTTTCAGACGAAACAATTATTTTTTGATAGATTTTGATGTATTTTGAATGAATGACATTGGTTTTTCTTGGAAATTACTAATTCTTTTTTACAACCTCTCCCCAAAAATGAAAAAGTGGTGTCTGGTTCGATCACCGACCGCTGCTCTTTCATGGCTACCTTATCTCCATTAGATCAATTTGTCAGTGCTTCAAAAGTCGAAGCAATACAGTGGTGTGGTGGTAATGGTATGCAGTGAAAATATCTAGTGAAGGTACATCACTAGAATCTAGTTCCTGACATCCGAAGAAAAGAAAATAGAAGTCTCTGATGGCTGCCGAAGAAAGAAAACGATATACTAAATAGAATATTAGAGAAAGTGGGGTTCAAGTGTGTTGAAGTGTTCATGTCAGATTCCTGTAAACTGCTATACACTCTTTATACACTCTAGTTTGTAGCCCCAGTCGGACCATTGTAAACTCTTCCAAATTATATTATATGGGATTTTCTGCATTAAATTCTATCTGCCATTTACGACTCCCTTCATATAATTGCATAATTGTTTATCAATTCCTTGCATGAGTTTTTATTTTCATTATTCTTTGTATTTTGTAATTTTCAGCAAGCATTTTCATTCAACTCTGTTTCCATGTTTTCATTTATGTAATTTGCATAAACCAGAAACATGGTGCCAACATAGCCATGTGGGACATCATTTGTCACTTCTCTACAGGACGAGTGTTCTTTCTTAATATTGTTCCCATTTCCCTTTCTCTTAAAAAAGGAGTCCTCCATCCATTTGCAGTGTGTGTGACATCGAGAGAGAGAGAGAGAGAGAGAGAGAGAGAGAGAGAGAGAGAGAGAGAGAGAGAGAGAGAGAGAGAGAGAGAGAGGATTGGGGAATACTTTTTGTACATTATATCGCGTTTGAATGTATTAACATAATTTTTTATGTATGTGGATCAACACATTATTCATAAACACATCATTGACGTGTTTTATTCAAAGCCCATTCGAGTTTTGTGATATAATTCTGTATGTGTTACCTATTGATAGTGAAAGAGTGAAACAATTGTAAACAACATAATTTTTGCAAACTATAATATTGCCTTTCCAATATTTTTCAGATGTTCCCTTTCCTCCAGACATGAATAAAATTTTGGTTCTGGCCGAGGAATGTTTTCAGATTTCCGCAATGGACAGTCTTGTAGATCGGAACACATTTTTCAGTAAAGCTGACTATTCGTTACGCCACGCTAACCTCCTCCACCATATTCGAGTATTGCAATGGATATCTCAGATAACATTTATGATGCGCTACTACGGTAATATATATATATATATATATATATATATATATATATATATATATATATATATAATACTCTTTTCACTCAATCCTTGGGTATGACAGGCTTCTCTCCACCTTCCTTTGTTTTTTATTTCATGATAGCCCTCTGCGCGCAACAAACCTTTCCATACACTGCTCTTGCACTCCTGCTGTTGCTGCTGCTGCTCTGTGTGTGTGTATGTGTGTGTGTGTGTGTGTGTGTGTGTGTGTGTGTGTGTGTGTGTGTGTGTGTGTGTGTGTGTGTGTGTGTGTGTGTGTGTGTGTGTGTGTGTGCGCGCGCGCGCGTGTGCGTGTGCGAGAGAGAGAGAGAGAGAGAGAGAGAGAGAGAGAGAGAGAGAGAGAGAGAGAGAGAGAGAGAGAGAGAGAGAGAGAGAGAGAGCAAAGATATAGATAATATGCAAATAAAATAAAAAACACACACACACAGAAAACAAACAAAGACAAATATACCTTGAAGCGTGGTGGTTGACTTCTTCAGCGTGCGTCAGCAAACTGTTCACTATCACGTCTCTGTCTTTTCCTTACAACACCTGCAGGCAGCACGTACAGTGGACCCATCTTGGTGCCCTGAGGGAGCCCGCAAATCAGCTGATGCTCACCAACGTTGCACTCACCGACACTCCATATCGTTGGAAGTGCGTAGACGACAACACTGTATGACCGTGAAGAAATGGAAATGATGCATGTGATTATGACAGAAATGGGACGTGAAATGAATGAAGTGATTGAAAGAACTGAAAGGGAATGGATGGTGTTGTTGCTGGGACTGTGTGGGGAGACGAGTACAAGGATGATTGTTTATTTCGAATCGCCATGACAAATCCCTAACTACTCTCTTTCTTAGCGGCCTGAGTATACAGGAAGACTGTTTCCGTCCGTAGCAGATTAATGGCGCTGCGTCAGTAGGCTGCTGGAGACTGAAAGTGGGAGAGACTAAGACGAGGTGGGGCTGAGGAGGACGGAGTGAAGATAAGCACGAGACTTATGAGACACTCCCAAGACTAAACTATTGGGCTTTGTGTGACGCACGAGAGAAAACGAGTTGTTGAGGATAAACTTATGTATTACTGGAGAGGATAAGAAGAGAGAATAAAGATTGGAAGGGAGAGGAGTGGGGCAAGAGAAGTGGAGTAAGGAAGTGGGAGGGATAGTAGGTGTAAAGAAAATATAAAATGAAAATGAGTGAGTAGCTAAATGCAGTGGGGAATAAATTATTGAAGGGAGGGTAGTGGAATAAGAAAATATGCAGCTGGAATGGTAGGTGTTGAATGTTTATTTATTTTTTGGAACTGAAGGTCACTCATGAATGCAGTGAGGGCTTAGGATTAGTCAGTGTTTAACTGGTGCAGGAACAACTTTCTTGTCTTCCGAGTCAAATGTCAATCTCAATTTTTTCTCTCCTTTGAACTACGTAATTCTTCAAAATAATTAATGAAAAAAACTTGTCATTTGGAGGTAACTACATTCCAGTGCTTGAAATAATAAATTTTGTATGAATTTAATCTCAACGCAATTACATTCAGTGCACGTACTACGGCAACGGCATTATTTAGATTTTAATAACGATGAAAAATAGTGGCCTGAGTGTAACAATGCAATATGCCAATTGGAGTGATTGGAATACATACAATCAGTATTCCATAGACAATAAGGTTGGCAATCGATTGCAATCAAATTAATACAATTTCAACCAAGATAATCAAAATATGTATATTTCAGATGGATACTTTTTGAGTCCGTGGTAACATCAAGTATAATTTATATATTCTAAGCCTTCTGCTTGATCGCACTCTGTTGTAAGTAAAACATTGACTGTGGTACACGTGATGAAGACAGGAATCAGACAATCAGAATCTTGCAAAACTTATAAATTGTAAACTTTGAAGCGCTCAGCAAGGTAAACAAAACAAAAAAAAGAAAAAAAATCAATAAATGCAAAATATGTCGACATTCTAGGAGTCTCGTGGAGCAGGAAATGAGCTAAAGTATAAGATATTGTGACTTATATCAAAAGGGAAAAATGGGTATTAGAGGTTGTTTAAAAGACTGACAGCAGCATGTCACCAACGAATATTCAGAAAAGCTGTTGTGTACGTAATGTTATAAGTATTCAAGTATATATCAAGGTGTAGCCTATATGACGGCCTTAACGTTCAACGAACGTAAAAGTGCTAACTTCGATTTGTATTTCTTCGGTTTCATAATTACCAATGGACCCCAACTTACACTTTAACCCTTTGACATGATTGAGGTGTTATATTATTTGTGCCTAACTACATATTTCTTACGTGCTTGACTGTACTGTGGATGGTGAGGCGGCAGCATTACTAATAACTCTGTTCAGTCTGCTTATGCGCCATAGTTGGAGCTCTGCTGGATCATGGCAGCTGACACTATTCTGTAAAAGGAAATCATGGAGTTGTGAACATACGGCAGTAACATAACATTGCTGCGTTTCCTAACGCGCATAGGCTGATACAGTTTTCTTGGTTCAGGTCTGGATGAACAAACTTTAAGCAAGTACGTATACAAATATACCCAGTGAACCTGATGCTTTGAAACTACCCGCTATTCGCACGCCACACGAACTGCCAGCTATACACCACTCCAATATTACATTGTCATAATTAATTGAACAGTTATCTACATTTCTGAATTAATTTCGTTTAAATAAAATATGACCTATTATTTGTTGTTGTATTTGCTTCCATAATTGCCCTTTTGATCTCTTTTTTCCAATATCACGGAGTTTTGCTTGCAGAAATCTGGCATCTGTGGCACACAAGAGTACCGCATGGCAAGTTTATCCCTCTTTGCCGGTAGCCATCTTAGTGGTCACTCGCGTAAGAGCTCTTTTACGTTTCTTTGTAATTACGAGTGGGTGTGCGTCGCGATGTGTGTCTTGTGGTGCGACTTAATGGCTTTGGTGTTAGTGAACTTGTCATACCAAGGGTGACGGGCTCTAAATAGCCCATGTGTCTTCTAGATGAGGACATGATAGACCACCAACCATTCCAAGGGCGGCCGCCGCTGTGCCCAAGGCCTGTGCACTTTGATAAGCCTTGACTGTCCTTTCCCGGTCTTGATTTCTCCATGAGGATTAAAGTAAGTTGTATCGGTGTGTGTGTGTGTGTGTGTGATGGCATTTACTTATTGATGCAATCTTTCATATGTTAATACTTCCTCCCCTGTGTCATGTGCGCATTAGGCAGTATTTCGCCTTCATTGATGTGTTTAGTTTTTATTTATTCTGTGTTCTTACACTTATTCAGGCATGGTGATGATCGTGTTGTGAGGAAGGTTTAAAATAGTTGTTGCTTCTGTCGCAACACAAAAATCCCACATAACATCCATCGGTGCCTTAGACGAGTCGTTCATTGAGGGTGACGAAAGATTTTGAGAACTGAGCTGTGATTGGCTGGCTCTTGATATGAAGCGGCGCTGACTGGTTGCGTGTTGGTAGTGGGTCGGGGGTGGCGGGTGGACGGGAGCTCGTTGTTTCTGTTGGTTTCGGAATTTCGGACTATAATGCAAACCATACCTTAGGCTCCATCTAATTACTTACGCAATTATAGATATGTTCTTTCCTTCAGGGAGATGAATATTTCTCCCACGCTCGAACATTATAAAGTGCAGTATCCGTATCTTTTATGGTAATTTGGTAACTGGATAACTGGTTCGTGCCCTAAAGATTGTCAGTTTGATCCTGGTTCACGGCAGCTTCATGACGAGGGGGTGGGGGAGGGAGGGGGGAGAGTTAGCGCTCTCTCGGTAACTCTAGCATAACTATATGATTCATAGTTATCTAGTTATAGGGATTAACCTTCCAATGTTTTACTCTTCTCTTTATAATATCTTTAAACGTACATAGAGAGTGGGGGAAGAAAAAAAAGGCCAATAATAAGGGCGAGATTGGACTTTAGATAATTACCCTATTTATACCTTTCAATATTTTTATCCATCATTGCAATTTTTTTTGTGAATAAAATATTATATTCACGTCTCATCAAAGGTAATTAATTTGTTCTCCAACCCCTCTCCCATTAGGCAAGCGGAAATGAAATGACTTCGTTAATTAATTTCCATAATGTAAACACTGCCTCTTGAGGAAGATGGCAATAATTAGGTCACGTACCATTCTGAGAGAGTATACTTGAGTCAGGGGAACTTAGTATTATTACACTACTTTAACATCTTCACTGGAACCACCACCACCACCACCATTACTACTACCATCACCACCACGAACCATCACTCTTTTTCCATTATCACCACAATCACCCCTCCCCACCTATACCACACTTGGCCCAGAACATCACCAGCACCATCACCACCACCCAACCACCAACATATTCATCATCACATCCGCCATCACGCCTACCCTACCACCTACAAACCATCCAACCACTCATCCACTATCACACCCGCGCATCACACCCACGCACCACTACCACGCACCACCACCACGCACCACACCCACGCACCACCACACCCACGCACCACCACACCCACGCACCACCACACCCACGCACCACTAATAATACGGTTTGACATATGTATTGGGGATAACTATTAATGTGGTATGTAAAATTAAGTTATTAATTATCAACTGACGCATCATTCATTAATACAACTTAATGATTTACATGGGTTTTATATGTTGTTTGTGATGTTTACACTAGTGGGAAGAAAGACTTGTTTTCCTTAGTTTGCATCCATGTGGTGGTTGACTGCCTGGCCCGCGGACTGGACTGTGGAGGAAGGTGGAGTGAAGATGTGGTGGGGGTGGGGCAGGGTGTTAACAGCTCCTCCCGACACAGCATAGTGGTGGTGGTGGTGTGTGTGTGTGTGTGTGTGTTCACGCTTAAAATGGCTAATTACTTTCCGTTCTTAACTAGCACTAAATTTCACTTCCCAATCTCTCTCTCTCTCTCTCTCTCCTCTCTCTCTCTCTCTCTCTCTCTCTTTAATTCCCATCCTCCACGATCGCTATTCCCCCTTCCCCCTTCTATCCCCTTCAAACGGAGCATGCCATATCAGACGCCATTACCTATTCACCCAGAAAAGCCCCTCTTCCTTCCTTCTCATCTCCATCTGATCCTCTTGGTCCTTCCTTTGCTCTCTGATTCCTCTCACTCCCTTGCACTGAATATTTTTGCTTTGGTCTTTTAAACCTTCTTCACACTAAGCACCATTTCCCTTCGCATGCCGAGAAAGTATATTCGCTTTTGCTTTTAAATACTTGTGTACTTACTTTCTCTCTATCTTTATCTTTATCTCTCTCTCTCTCTCTCTCTCTCTCTCTCTCTCTCTCTCTCTCTCTCTCTCTCTCTCTCTCTCTCTCTCTCTCTCTCTCTCAATTTAATTACCATCTCTCACAAGTACCTTTCATTGTTTTTTTCCGCTCACATTTACGTCTTGAAACTCATCTCCTTCGCTCCTCCTTCATTCCACTTCCTTCCATCTACTCGACCCCCTCATTTGAAGCTTATGCCGTGTTCCCATTCACCCCCCTCTTCTCTCTCTCTCTCTCTCTCTCTCTCTCTCTCTCTCTCTCTCTCTCTCTCTCTCTCTCTCTCTCTCTCCCTCTCTCTCTCCCTCTCTCCCTCTCTCTCTCTCTCTTAATTCTCGTAGTGGTACTCTGAGTTGCATCTCGACTTCTTTGCTACGTTAGGATATCCACCCACTCGCTACTGTACATTCCTCGGGGGAAGCTTAGGACTCATCTCCATACTTCAAGTGCCAGACGTGCAGGGAGGAAGGGACGACCAGCTGCATGGGAGGAATGGGGGAGTAGTTGAAAGGCAGAGAGTTCAGTGAAAGAGTTAGGAGTAGGAGGAGGAGGAGGAGGAGGAGGAGGAGGAGGAGGAGGAACAAATTCTGGAGGGATGACAGGAGAAGAAGAAATGAGAGGAATGTGGAGAGAAAAGAAGGGTGCATGGAGGAACTATGGAGAGATGGAGGAGGAAGAGCAGATGGAGAAATAAGTGATGAAGGATGGAGAAATAAGTGATGAAGGATGGAGAAAGAGGGACAAAAGTGAAGAAACAGTTGAAGGAGTAAATAAGGTTGAAAGAGTAAATAGGAAGAGTCTTTTTGGTAGGGGCGGAGGTAGAAGAGAAAGGATGAACGAACTGGGAAGGAATATAAGGAGAACAGGAGGTAATAAGGGAACTAGTGAGGGGTGGAGGGAGAGTGAGGGAAGGAAGAGGCGCATTAACAGTTGTACACTAAAATAATATGTTGTTGGCACGCACGTCTTTCGTAGTGGTGGTGTCCGTGATATTGGAATGAATAAAGGCTGGCTAGTGCTGTAAAGGTGGTGGAGGGATGACAGGTAGTGACTTTGCCTTAATAATAACGATACTATTGATAATGATAATACCAATAATAATAATAATAATAATGATAATAATAATAATAATGATAACTTGCCTTAGTTCTCTGCAAAGGAAAAATCTTACTCAGTATCTGGGAAAAAGGTTTAACACTTTCTATAATCCTGCCTGGTGGGTGGGCTGCGAAGGATTATGATTGCACATAAAACTCCGCCACTTGGTTGTTGATGTTTGTTCTTCCTGATTGCATCAAACATAAGCGTCTTGGTGCGGCGGTACTCTCCTTGAGGATCAAACGATTCCTGCTCTTGACTTTGATGTGAAAACAAACACGACAATACTTTCACACACGTACAGACGAGAATGTTATCAACACAGCGAGAACGTTCTTTGCTAATATATGTAACTGTTCCATAACTGTTTTTCAAATCGATAATGTTTTCCTTGATGTCGAAATTCAAACTGAACGAATATGGATCCAGTTATGACATATATACATTTTGGATGCAGGGGAACTCCCCCTTTGGTTATCTCTTTAAGACAGGGAGAATTAATCAAATTCCTTTCTTAACACGCTTAATTTGTAAACTAAGTTTTATTTATATGCAGCCAACTGTTGCGTGTAGTCACGATGGTGAGCTCCTTCCGTACAGAGAATGATTACGTA
>JAPQNM010000022.1:4405077-4423711 GCA_029783475.1 Metacarcinus magister
CGAACAAAAGTGACCACTGGGAGGTAAATACTGACTTGTGCAGCCCACACACACACACACACACACACACACACACACACTCACACTCACACTCACACACTCTCACACTCACACTCACACACTCACACTCACACTCACACACTCACACACACCACACACACACACACACACACACACACACACTCCTGCTCATGAGCTTTAATACTTAATACTCCACCACCACTCTAAAAAAAAAGAACTTTTGGCGCAAAAGTTAACAACAAATACTCGCCTTTAAAAGTTTGAGAGAGAGAGAGAGAGAGAGAGAGAGAGAGAGAGAGAGAGAGAGAGAGAGAGAGAGAGAGAGAGAGAGAGAGAGAGAGAGAGAGAAAAAAAAATTTGTCAGCTTTAAAATGAGGTTCATTCATTATTCACTCAAGATATGAAATGGAGAGATAGAGTCAGTGTATGAAGGAAGAACAATGGCAGGAGTGAGGGCATTTTAGTGGTGGTGGTGGTGGTGGTGATGGTGGTGATGGTGATGGTGGTGATGGTGGTGGCGGCGGCGGTGGTTAGAACTGAGCTCACTTGGCTCCCAATCCGTAACCAAATTAGTATCCTTAAAATCATAAGGCTGTATCTGAGGGTGAGCCTCGACACAGGTATTGGATATTACAATTTTTATAAAGGAACCATGAAAAGAGGGAGAAAAATTCAAGGGAAGTGATGATCATTAACATTTTAGTTTAGTGTGTGTAATGATTTTTTGTTATGATTCTTTGTATGTACACACACACACACACACACACGCACACGCACGCACACACACACACACACACACGCACACACACACGCACACACGCGCACACACACACACACACACACACACACACACACACACACACACACACACACACACACACACACACACATATATATAAACACAATATTAATCAAACTCGTGCAATCACCGTATTTCTGGAATTTCCTAAATTCGTGGAAGTGTTTCGCTCAATCAGTTCATGAAATTACTATTTCATTAAAGGGTCGTTTGAATTATTTGACGTATTGAATGCACCATGAGTGAGTCACTATGAAATAACTGAAATGACTCGACATTGAAATATAAACTTTAAATAATTCAGTTTATCAATACAAAACAAACCTATCAGTTGTAGTTGGAAGTGAAATTGAATTATCATAAATATTAAAGGTTATGATTGCAATAAAGTAATTCAAGTTTTATGTACATCAATCTTTTTTCATGTTTTAAGTTCTAGGACATTAATGCTAACCACTGACCCAGAAGCAGTACTTGTGCCTGACATGAAGAAAACAGTAATCTTTAGCTTTTATTTTGTATGTGTCAGCAGAAAGTGTTTAACATTATCCTCATCACACAGTTTTTCGTTTACTCTATTGTATTTGAGTGTTTGTTGTGTGTGTGAAGTGCGTGAGTAGCTTTTCTGTGTTGACAGCAACATTGCAATATTGTTTTAACAACATGTAAGAACTGATCGACTTCATGTAGATCAGTGGTTCTCTAAGTTTTCAGGTTGCCAGGCCACATCACTAGCGCCCCCCCCCCACCACACATGCGACCACACACCTCTTTCTTGCTATTAGGTATACTGTAAATTCAAAACAACTAATCTAACACTGTAAACACATGTATGTATTTCACAAATAATGATTAACCCAGTAAAAAATATTATTTAGCTTTTTTAGCAATATTTTACATATCATCTGTGATTATCTTTACAACTTTAATGGGGTGGATGTACTTGGTGAAGGGATATCAACTTGTTGTCAACATAACCGAGAACCTCAATGTATCAATTTTCATGAGATTCGGAGGTGTCGAAAGTTGCATGAAATTCGCGTCAAACGCTAACAAAACAAAACTAACATAAAAACAATAGAACAAACTTGTGAAATGTTTACTAGCGGTTTGCAGGAATACTAGTATAACAGTGCATGATAGAGGCAGGTATATCAGGCAAACTTCCACGAGAAATCGCAAAGCAAAAACCTGAGTCTTCACAAAAAGGGAAAGAACAAAGCTCAACAAAACTGCAATGGAAATCCTCACTTGATAGTTTTCTATCACTCAAAAACAAGTAAAGAATCAAACCCCATTGCAAGAAAGACAGAGAAAACTTTGATTTCGAAAAAAGATATGAAGGAAGAACTGTTAGGAAGTGCATGTCATGAGCAAAGAAAACAAAAGAGGAACAAAAGAGAAAAGTAACAATAGAGATGCTGGTAGAGGGAATGGCAGTAGTTACAAAGAATTGAAAAACGTGCACAGGGAACAAAAAGGGAATGGTGTATGTAGGAGAACATGGAAAAAAGAGAAAAATAGAAGAAATGAAGACCAAAAAATATAGGTGAGCAATGGTGTGTGTGTGTGTGTGTGTGTGTGTGTGTGTGTGTGTGTGTGTGTGTGTGTGTGTGTGTGTGTGTGTGTGTTTGTGTGTGTGAGAGTATGTGTGAGACACACACACACACACACACACCATTGAACATAAAAAAAAAGTGAGGAAGAATATGACTACGAACGTAAAAGAGAAATAAAGAGTTGAAAGAGGGAAGAAGAGGGAGAGAAGGTAGGCAGAAGCGAAGGGTGGAGGGAGCAGGAGGGATGGAAAGAACGGGAAGAGGATGAGCATATGTTAACAAGGGGAGAGGGAACTGTGTGGGCAGAGGGTGAAAGAGAGAGAGAGAGAGAGAGAGAGAGAGAGAGAGAGAGAGAGAGAGAGAGAGAGAGAGAGAGAGAGAGAGAGAGAGAGAAAGAGAGAAAGAGAAAAAAAAGAGAAAGAAAAAAAAAAGATTAAGAAGTTGCATGACACATTTTCTTCTTTTTCGTGAGAGGAACTGACTGCCTGACTGACTGCCTGACTGACTGCCTGACTGACTGACTGACTCACCCACCCACCCATCCACCCACCCACCCACCTATCCACCCACCTATCCCGCCTCAATAACGTTTTGAAATTGCATTACCACACACACACACACACACACACCCACACACACACCCACACACACACCACACACACACACCCACACACCCACACCCACACCCACACAGCCACACCCACACCCACACACACACACACCACTAGGTCCCTCGTCTCATCATTCAGAGAGACAGATCAAAATCACTGGAAGGAAGTCCTTGCGGGGGAAGTTCAAGACTAATGGGCATTATCTGCACTAAGTTACCTCATTAAAGTCTGCGAGGTGGTGGTAAGGTGACGGTGTGTGTGTGTGTGTGTGTGTGTGTGTGTGTGTGTGTGTGTGTGTGTGTGTGTAGTGTATAATTCTAATCAGTTTATTAATGTATTCAGTAACACTCTCTCTCTATATCTATCTATCTATCTATCTATCTATCTCTCCTACATACGTAATTAATGCTGTACATACTTTGAACCTTAACTTACCTTTATCAAAACTCACTCTTGCACTGTAGAATCCTGTACGAGGTTAGAGGGTTGGGGAGGGGGGTCGGGGGGCGGGGGGAGGCGAGTATTGGGTGCGTGTGCGTGTGCGTGTGTGTGTGTAGTTCAAAGATAAATCATGGAGTGCTCAGCTTACCTTGCTCAGTGGAACGAATCTCTGGCCATCATAGAGCTTCCACTTAACTATAACTTGGCGATGCGTGAAGAATAGGAGCGGCTCGGCAAACTTACTGAAGCTTAATATGAGCCAAGTTTAGGTTCACGTTGATAGCACACTTTAAGACCAAGGTTGATTGGGCTGGCGAAGGGCAGGGAGCGGCTGGAGGGAATGTTGCTGTGTGTGTGTGTGTGTGCGTGTGTGTGTGTGTGTGGTTGGAGGCTTCTGGTGGATGCATCGTAACAGACGGGGGAGCAGCGCTGGTATTGGTGAGGGCGTAGTATTGAAGGAAGCAGACGGCATACATGCATACTCTCATGGTTAGAAGGGAAGGGTTGGGGAAGGTTATGGGAGGTGGTATTACCCTCGTCTCATCGTCCTTCCTCCATCACTCCTTGAGATTCGTCGGGGTAGTCAGTCCTATACATTGAAAGTTTGTGGTTTGATGCTGGTTTGTCGACTTTTGAAATATATATATAACTATTTTGTTTGATTAATGAATGTTTGATCAGATTCTGTCATGTGATGCTTGTTGTCTCTGATGATGGACAAGTTCTGATGAAGTATAAAAGGTTAGAGATTGAATGAAAAATGTTTTGACTTGTTCTGACTTTCTCTCAGTTTAAGTTTTTTCTTCTTTTTTGTGTGTGTGTATTAAAGGTGCAAGACTCTATGTGTGTCGCTGGTTTCTATGTGTCGGGGGTTACGCGCGGCTGAACCTGATTGATTATGTTAAATGGAAAAAAGAAATAAAAAAGAATAAAAAAACTTTCATTGGTATATTTTCGTGCACTTGTTTTTAAAAATATTTGAAATTCTGACAGGTGTTCGGGTAACTTTGTTTGCCTCAACGCTGAATCACAATAGAGAATGAATCTATATCAAATTTCCCCCCACCAGGCCTCGAGGTGAGCGAGGTGGAGGGCGGCGGCGGCACAGGGAAGGGCAGGGAGGGCGGCGGCGGCGGAGGGAAGGGCAGGGCGGGGAGGGCGGCGGCAGACTAGACTGTGTAGACTGTTTCCGGGTGGGGCAAAAATTGAGTGCATGAGTGAGGGAGGTGTTTGGTGGTATTTTCATGATTTTTAGGAAGTTTGATTAATGCTTCGCTGCAGTTTAATTTGCAGCGTTGATGGTGTGCTCTATTCCTGCCTCACTTCCTGTCTCTCTCATCCCTCCCTCACCCCTCCCTCACCCCTCCCTTCCTTCTTGCATCTCTCCCTCCCTCCCTGCCTCCCTTCTTGCATCCCTCCCTTGCTCCCTCTCTTGCCCCTTGCCGCCATCCCTGCCTCCCTGCCTCCCTGCTTCCCTGCCTCCCATTAGTAAGGGAGGGGGAGGAAGGTAGGGAGAGAGGCGGGGAACCTACACGAGTCAATTATCTTACAATCAAATACCGAGTCCCTGTGTCCCTCGTTCCATCACTCTCGCCATTTTGAATTAAGTTTGACTTCTGGTGGATGAGTCGGTGTCTGATAAGTTCATGTGTGTGTGTGTGTGTGTGTGTGTGTGTGTGTGTGTGTGTGTGTGTGTGTGTGTGTGTGTGTGTGTGTGTGTGTTACGTAAATGCACTTCCTGATTGATGTTGCCAATATTTGCACAATGAAAAGTTCCTCTCAAATATTCAATCAATAAATGAATGAATATTTCAATAAATTAATGAATAAATATAATCAAAATAGTAATCCCTATTAATGACACCGTTTATTTTCTAATTTCCTGTATAAAACTGATTTATTTTTTCAAATTAATGTTCGTAAGGCTTATAAAACACACACACACACACACACACACACACACACACACACACACACACACACACACACACACACACACACACACACACACTCACACTACCTCAACTTTTGATTGCATATTTTTTCACAATAGGAAAAAAAATGTTAGTATCTTGGTTTGGAGACGTGAGTACGTGGATAAAACTGAAAAAGAGTAAGAGTAAGAGTAAGAGTAAGAGTAAGAGGAAGCGGTGCGGTGGTGGAGACGACAAAGAAATGATATATAGAGAGGCAGCGCAGGGAAGAGGCAAGAACGGCAGAGTGCAATAATATTATGACGAAGGAGAGAGAGAGAGAGAGAGAGAGAGAGAGAGAGAGAGAGAGAGAGAGAGAGAGAGAGAGAGAGAGAGAGAGAGAGAGAGAGAGAGAGATAAACAAATGGGATCCGATTATAGAAAAAAAAGAGAATAGAGGAGAATAGGTTGAGGAGGCAGGGAAGGAAGGAGACACTGTCGTCCGAGAACAATTAATCTTACTCACCTCACCTCCGGGCGTCGATATTCCGTCCTCGCCTTCTTCAGACTCTGTGTCTCGCCTGGTGCGTCGCTGTGGCTTCGTCAGACAGGGGTGGGAGGTGTTGGGGCGGAGCAGGTATGAACATGGAGCGGTGCATGGGTGAGGTCTCCAGGAGGGGGTAATGGGAGGAAGTCTATAGTTCAATTCATCAACAACGACAAGAGGAATGTAGGCTGACGGAGGCCATGTAGGTGAGCTGCATACACATCCTAGACACGAAGGGAAATGATTAGTTTTGTTCCTTGGTAATTGAGACGACATTGGAGCTGACGGAAGGACATGACATTGACACATACACAGACTATTAGTAACACTGAAGTAACGATACACATTCAAGCTAACTGAGTAATATATGTTCTAGGATGCTGAGTAAGTTTTCAATGATGAGTAATCGTAGTGCTGTCTGTTGATGTACTAACTTATAAATGCCTTGAGAGTCGTCTGTATCTGGGGTTTGCAGACAGAGCTCACCCATCCATCTCCTTGCTCGTCTCAGTGTAGCAAAAACAACCTTCCCGTCAGTCTTGTATAATCTTAAAAACAGGCGTGCATTAGGACAGATTAAAAGACGTCCTTGAAAGAAACTTGAGTCCTTCGAAACGCGACACCGAGTCTGGATGTATTGGAAAGTCCGTGAAATAAAGGCTTCTTAGTGACATTTGGATAGAGAGAGGGAGGAAAGCAGGTCAGAGGAAGGATAAGGCTTGTCTGGGTTCTGTGTGAAGCCTTGGACGGGGCTTCACCTTCAGTCAGTCCCCAACGCCATTCTGCAAAACCTTCACCTATATATTTTTTTTCTCGCGCGCGCTCTCTCTCTCTCTCTCTCTCTCTCTCTCTCTCTCTCTCTCTCTCTCTCTCTCTCTCTCTCTCTCTCTCTCTCTCTCTTTCGTATTCCTTTTTGGGCTTATTTTCTCTTATATTTTTTTTTCTTTTTATCCTCTCTGCCCGCCTGTCTGTCTACGAGTATATCTGTGTCTATCTGTTCATTTATTATTTTCACCTTTTATTCTTGCCTCCTCTTTTTTTTTTTTCTTTTTCTTTTGTATCTTGTTCTACATTTCTTCCTCTCGTTTACTTTTTTTTTCTCTTCTGGTGTCTTTTTCTTTATTTTCTTTCATTTATTTTTATTTTCTGATTTTATGTGTCATTCTCTGTTTTTCATATTCATTTGTTTTCTTATTTCTTGGTATCGTCCTTTTTTTTCCTTCCTCTCCGTTTATTTTTTTAATTTCCTTCCCTCTTTTTCTTTCTTTTCTGTTCTTTTCTTTTTTTCTTTTTACGTTATATGCCATTCTCTGTTTTTCTAGCTTCTTTATCTTTTCTACTTTTTTGTTTCTTCCTTCTTTCTTCCTTCCTCTCCGTCTCTGTTTCTGCCACTAACTACTTTCGCACATCACACATAAGGTAGAGGCTGACACGATGGCCGGACGTTTAGACACTCGTAAGAACTGCTTTTACCAGATTGGAATGAACCTGAGCTTTATAGAAGATCAGAAGTTCACGTGTCCAGCGGAACCTTCATCTTTTCTGAAACCAAGACTTTCAGTGATGTCTTCCGTGTCGTGCAGCCTATCTGATAAGCTTATTAGGGTAACAAGCTGTCGTATGTCTCGCTGAGGACATCAAGTTTATTTCCAGTATTCCTTATGTTTACCTCAGATATGATATCCTGTTCAAGAAAATACGGATTTTCAAGGGAAGGAAGCTTGTCATTGATTTTGTGGTGTGGTATTTCCAAGATGTTCGTCTGTTAACGCTGCCACAGTGTTGACAATTTTTTTCTAGGAATTGTGACAACGTTCAGTCATAGATGTAAACAATTTAGACAATGTCTGTAGCAAGTCATGTTCCAGGAGTGATCGTGTGGGTACTGAGGCTCCTCTGTCGTAAAATGAATTTGTAGTAGTGACTTGCTTTCCGTTATTTATCACCTGACATTCAGTATAGCCACTAAAAAATATTATATCGTCTCCGGTGGTGTTCCATACTTGAAGCCTGGCAACCACTACTTTATGCCTCACTCGGTCAAAGGATTTATACATTATCAAGACTGACGGCAAGAGTGGCGAAGACCGAGTCCAAGGAGTTATTCCACATAATATTATATACAAGGATGTCAGATGAATAACAACTCCTCCTGACCACATATGACATAAGTAGTGGAAATATATCTATAGGTACCTGGTTAGCTGTTCTACACTATTACTTCTAAGTATTTTGTAGTTGATAACATTAATAATACTGGTTTTTAATAGGTGTGGTCAGACTTATCCTTCTTCTTATGCAATTATGTTATTCTTGTTTTTGTTTTCCTCCCACAGGTGAGACTATTGTGTGGACAGCAGTACGTAGAACGGAAGCTGAGGCGTTCAAGGTGCTGGACTAATAGTATGCATCTGTGTGTTGCTTTACTCATGTTTACGGTAACCTCTCCATCTGGTTTTCAGTGACTTGAATGTTTTGTCGTAGTTAAGAGGCACAGATTTGTGAGGTCGTGAGAGAATGTCTGTCAGGATCACCGACGCTCATCTGGAAGCTAAAATATCGCTCCAATACCTCTGTCTTGTCCCAGTTGTTTGTTGCAGGATCTCCGTTGTGTTTTTAGCTCCATTCTATTCTAATTTAGACTCGTTTGCTTCTATTTCATTCATGTCCACCATTACTTAGTGTTAATTTTGTGTTATGTTAAGTCATTTTATTCCATAGTTGTCTGTGTCACTGTATTTCTGCGTCACTTTTATTCCGGCACAATGTGGTCAGGATTTGAGGAGGAGGGGAGGAAGAGAAAGAGGAGGAGAAGGAAGAAAAAGAGTAGGAGGCGGAGAGGGCTTGGAGGAGGAGGAGGAGGAGGAGGAGGAGGAGGCTGGGAGTTCCGCTTCATATAATCTTCTCCTGTGTCTCCTCTTCCCTCCCTGGATTTCAGTGGAAGATAAAATACCTCCCTCAAGAGCAGCGATTTCCTTTCCTCACGTTTGGACCCACAATCCCTCTCGCCGCCGTGATGATCGTGCTGCATGATTTATACGAGTCTCATATTTCTATACTTCCTTAGGCTTCACATTTACTATATTCGTACGTGAGAGGGTGAAGGATATTATTTGATATTTCATGTTTTTTTTTCTTTTTTTTCTTGATTGCTTCTTTATCTTTTCTACTTTTTTTTCTTCTTCTTTACTCATTCGCTACTGAAAGATTAAAACTTTTCCTTGCATCTTGCCTCATTTACATACGTACTCACAGGCTTTATGCATCGCTAATTAAGGCTTATGCATGTAATAGCCACTGTCTACACGCCGCTGATCACCCAAACTATAATGGTACGAAACCGGTAAAGTGATTATATGCGAGTACACACTAATTGAAATGGTAACTAAGTAGGGAGTGTTCTTCATGACCTCTACCATAATATTGTTGTGGTGTGTAATTGTTACGTGCCACTATAAACCTAGGTAGAAATATGAGAATAGTATTGCCTTGAGTTGAACATTCTAGTCTTGTAACCCATCGCCTCGTAAAATCTTAGATAATTCAGAACATCAGAAAAATTGAATAACCCAAAGTTTAGTATTCTGGTTCAGAATAAAAACATTTTATTGTCTATCTTTATTTCATTTATATAAATAATATAGTGTTACTAAAACTTTAATCTCCCTTGTTGGTTAGAGTTCACGGTAGGTTTGCTGTACGTATATTTACTGCCTACCAAACAGAAGGAGTAGTAGCATCTTTACAGCTAGGCAAACACAAACAGCCTTACAACATTCATATTCTAGCCAAATGTTATTATACCTATGGACGTGAATATGAAAATGATAATGTTCTCAGCTCCGAGGCTTGAGTTGAGAATGGTGAAGTGAGGTAAAGCGTACCCCGAAGACCTCCTCTTCATCTATTCGAGTGACTGCATCAGCTGTTGACACACCCGGCCCTCGCACTCTCAGATCGAGGATAATATTTTCCCCCAAAAAATTGAAATGAGATTTTAGAGTTAACCTCCGAGGATGAGGTGGTGAGGCTCTGAGGTTTCTGGAAGCAACTTTTCAAAGTCATGTTTGCTGTAACCAAGCATGTTGACGCTGCTAAGACATTCCAGGTTCATTCCAAAGGTTAATTTCAGTTTTGTATTTATACTTTAATATTTTAAGTTCCATTCAGGATCGTGAACAGCTGCTTATTGATGATCTGAACTGTTACTTTGCTTATCGAATGTGTTTATCGTTCAAAATTCCATCCCTTCTCCGAGTTAGATTATACTTCATATTTCTTAATTTCTTAGTGACTAACTCCTTATACATACACATCTTTAACAAAACAACATTATATATTTTACAAAAGATCTCTTTTCGTAAAAAACATGACATCCAAAAATATTCCTTTAGATTACAAAAAAATTTTTTAATGTTGATAAGATTTATTGCAGTCTAATTTTCCTTCCGTTCACGAATTTTTATTTTCGGTATCTACTCGTGTTTTGAAGGATTTAGACTTCATATCACGATTATTTGATACTTGTTGCCTGCAAGACTCAATGCAGCCAATGTACGACTTACATCTTCCTTCATTTGTCCCTTTTGTCGACCTTTCCCTTTCATTTCTCACCGTCTGCCTTTGAATACCTTCACTTCCACTCCCGGGACGCTGAAACCTTTCTTGTTGCTGTCAACAATGTCAGGTGTGTCCCAAGTCACCTTGATTGGTATTCCTACCTGTGTTTCTCTCCCTCCTCCCCCTCCTCTCCTCCTCCTCTTATCATCCTTCTCCTTTTCTTCTTCTTTTTCTTTTTCTTCTTCTTCTTCTTCTTCTTCTTCTTCTTCTTCTTCTTCTTCTTCTCCTCCTCATCCTCATCCTTATCCTCATCCTCATCCTCATCCTCACCACCATCATCATCATCATTATCATTGTTTATAGTTAAGAGACACATGTGGTCACAGTTTTTGTGGTGGTGGTGGTGGTGGTGGTGGTGGTGGTGGGGTGGTGTGGTGGTGGTGGTGGTGGTGTTGAAGAGCCAGTGGTGACGAACTTCCCGAGGTTAGTGGAACAGAAAGACAAGGATGTATTGTGCTTTTTTTTAAGATACATAGGAAGACTTCTTTAATGTATGTTTACAAGAAGCACGACGGTAGGAATAAGCGTCCATTCTCTTCTTCTCTTCATTCTTAGCCCTTCTTCCTCTTCTCTATCTCTTCCTTCCCCCTCTCTTGCCCACCTTCCTATTCCACCTCCTCCTCCTCCTCCTCCTCCTCCTCCTCGGTGTGAGTGATGGCTTCCTAGAGAGTCTTCGTCAGGAGTGTTTGTCGCTGGTAATTGGGTGGTGAGGTCATCTGGCTGTGGTCTTGCTGCCGCTTGCACTGTGCCTCCTCCTCCTCCTCCTCCTCCTTCTCCTTCTCTTGGTTCTCCTCTCCTCTGCCACTCTCTCATGCTCCTCCTCTTCATCCTCTTCCTTGTTTTCGTCCACATTCTCCTTGTTCTATTCGTCTTCCTCCTCCTCCTCCTCCTCCTCCTCCTCCTCCTCCTCCTCCTCCTCCTCCTCCTCCTCCTCCTCCTCCTCCTCCTCCTCCTCGTAATAACATCATCACAGTATCATGCACAATAATGTGGGAGGAGAAGAAAATAGGGAGGGAGAGGCAAGCAAAAAAAAAAAGAAAAAAAACTAAAAAAAAAACGGAAATGAAAATGAGGGAAAGAGGCGAGGAAGGAAACTAAAAGAGACTAAGTAATCAAAGGGAGGACAGAGAGAGAGAGAGAGAGAGAGAAAAAAAAAAACACAGAAAACTGATAATAAAGTTAAGGCAGTAAGGGTTTTTTCTTCCTGTCTATTAAGTGAGAACAGCAATGAAGAAATATGAAGGAAAGAGAAGAGCAGTAACAGAGATTAAAATATACGGAGGGTAAGACGGCGAGAGGCAGAGAGAGAGAGAGAGAGAGGAGGAGGGAGGAGGGAGGAGAGGGGAGAGAAGATTGATAGCAGGATGAGAAAGGAACGGGTGAGAAATTAAAGGGAATGGAAGGTAAAGGGAAAAAAACAAAAGGAGGGAAAGGAATGGGAGGGAGAGAGGGAGGGAGTAGAGTTGCATACTTCGCTATGTTATGTTAGTCAGGCTAGTGTGTGTGTGTGTGTGTGTGTGTGTGTGTGTGTGTGTGTGTGTGTGTGTGTGTGTGTGTGTGTGTGTGTACTTTGGATAAGGCTTGAGAAGAAAAATACATAAGGTGGCTGTGGTTAATCTGAGTTCAAGAGAGCTACTTATACTTGAGAGAGAGAGAGAGAGAGAGAGAGAGAGAGAGAGAGAGAGAGAGAGAGAGAGAGAGAGAGAGAGAGAGAGAGAGAGAGAGAGAGAGAGAGAGAGAGAGAGAGAGAGATTTACTGACTCACTGACTCTGTGACTTTTATGCTCAATTTTGTCTTTGTCAATAATTTATCTCTGGCATTAACATCGAGTGTGCAGTGGCTGTGCTTTTTTTTTCTTTTACTTTTTTTTTATAATTTTTTCTTCGTTCTGCCTTTGAATCTCAAGTTATATTTGTGTTTCTTTTGTTATGCACGTAATTTTTCTTTCTGTCTCGGAGGGAGCGGGTTAGAAGCGTCGTCCTTCAGATGGGATCATGAATACATTACGTGATGCATTCAGATCCCTTAAAGGTGATGGTGATTATGTTGTTATCTTACGTTCTTTTTATATCCATGAAGAACTGTTAGTGTTCTAGATTATTTTCCCCCCCTCAGACTAATCCAATGGTATGCAGATATGTTCCTTGTTATTGCTATTGCTGTTGTTGCTATGTATATATTTTTTGATACACAGAACGTGGTACATGGTGATACAAAGAAACTTAAAACTGTTGTTGATAATTTGCAGTGACCAGAACTATTACTACTACTACTACTACTACTACTACTACTACTACTACTACTACTACTACTACTACTACTACTACTACTGCCGCTACAACTGTAATAGCAAATTTTAAAACGTGAAAAATTGACCTGGAGCCGACCATGAGAGGCAAATATTCCCTTAGGAAGCGGCCGAGGATCGAACTTCTGACCCAGCAAACATTTGCACGAACGTTACCGATAGAGGCATAAGTGATCACCAGTGGCCCGGCGGAGTCTGAAGGGCTGAGTTTGCTGTGTCGCTACTTCATTACAACTGATGATGGTGCTACTGTCATCATCACTGCTACTGTTATTGTTACTCCTCCTCTTACTACTACTACTACTACTACTATTACTACTACTGCTGCTACTGCTACCACCACCACCACAATCACCGTCACTCGCCACCACTCGGTATCACTCGACACACCATATTCACGAGGGAACAAGACATTGAGTTGGCCTTAAAATATGCCATCCCATATATACCATCTTTTATCGCCACTGCATCGTCGACGTATCCCGGCTTTACTATCCTGGGAACGAATACAATGTGGATTCCAATATGTTCGTCCAGATAACAGAGGAACAATAGCACCGGCAGTAATAGTATAGTAGTAGTAGTAGTAGTAGTAGTAGTTGTAGTTGTTGTAGTTGTAGTAGCTGTTGTGGTTGTAGTTGTAGTGTTATAATAGGAGTGTCATTGTCATTATCACCACACACAAGGCAAGGCAGAACAGTGTGCTTGCGTGTGGTGAATAAACGACGACATTCAGTGTGCTGCTTATCTTCAGTGTTTCCCATGTACGTGAGAGTACACACACACACACACACACACACACACACACACACACACACACACACACACACACACACACACACACACACACACACACACACACACAGAAACACAGAGAAAAAGAGAAAGAAAGAGAGGGAGAGAGAAAAATATCAGATGACGTAACAAAAAAATAGATGGAGGAACTAGGAGAGAAATGACTTGAAAGCGTTTGGTGCCTAAGTAAAGGAAAATGAGATTATGCCGTTAGGAAGAAAGAGGACTCTAAGGAAAGAAGAGGAAGAAACGAGTCTAATGGAGGAGTCTTGCGAGAGAGAGAGAGAGAGAGAGAGAGAGAGAGAGAGAGAGAGAGAGAGAGAGAGAGAGAGAGAGAGAGAGAGTGAGAGTGAAGGTGAGGGTCTAGGTAGCACGCACGCAGATTATCTCCAGTATTGAACATGATGATGATGATGATATGATGATGATGATGAGACAATAGAGACAAAAAGTATGGGAGGGGATGATGAACCTTTAGGAATATGGAAGGAAGGAGGATGAGGGAAAGAAATAGAAGATTAGCCCCAAGATTGAGCGTGGAATGACCTTAATGGTAGGTACTCATGGTAGGGAGGAGGAGGAGGAGAGGGAGGAGGAGGAGGAGGAGGAGGAGGAGGAGGAGGGGAGGAGGAGGAGGAGGAGGAGGAGGAGGAGGAGGAGGAGGGGCGGCTACAGCAGCTTCAAGATTACTTAGGAGGGGAAAATGCAACGTTAAATACTAAAGGTTATGAAGAGTAGCAAAATTATGCCAAGCCACGGTGGTCATCTCCTTATTTCCCGCCTTGAAACCCTGGCCGGGAAAATGTATCCAATATTCTGAGGGAGAACGCTGACGTAGACTTTAGGATGAGGACAGAAACTTCTCTCTAATCCTCCTTATCGTAAGCTCCTCCACTTTACATAAATATACCTTCACCGGCCTGTGCTGTGCTGTGCTGAAGGGTTGGGTAAGAGGGAGGGGAGGGCACACGGCTCATCTGGTACCTTCCGCTGCTCTGGTCAATGTCTCTTCGTTGTATATTCGTAGAGTTGGCAAGACTAAGTCACCTGCATCCCCTCCGCTGATCTTAACGTCACGAAGGATTAATAAGAAAAGGGTGACGAGGACGAGAAGAAATGAGGGGGAAGGTGACATTTAGTGACGTGATGTGAGAACAGTAAATGAATGAGAAGGGAAGGACGGAATGACGGGACCAGAAATCACTTCCACACTATCACCACTACTACTACTACTATCACCACTACATACCACGCATCATCACACCATTCACGTCACCACTAAATCCACATCACCCTCTAAGTCTACCTTCCATCATCGCTTTGAGAGGGAGGGACAAGGACGGGTTAATGTGTCAATTTGAGTGAAATCCATTAGACTTAGCCTCGCCCTACCTCGTCCCATCCCTCCTCTCCCTCCCTTCCTGTTATTCGTGTTGACATTGAAGTTGGCGTGTCCAGTTGGCTTTAACATGATGAGGTGGTGGCTGTGGATGGTAGTGTGGGTGTTGTGGAGAGATGAGGTGGATCTTCGGGCTGATCGGCGGGGTGATGGACGGGTGTTAGTCAGTGGTGGAGTATGTAGTGTTAGGTTTTTGGGGATAGGGAAAAATGAGAGAGAGAGAGAGAGAGAGAGAGAGAGAGAGAGAGAGAGAGAGAGAGAGAGAGAGAGAGAGAGAGAGAGAGAGAGAGAGAGAGAGAGAGAGAGAATATACCAAGCAGATGAGGGTGAAACGTTATTACTCTTGAGATGAGTTTGTATCGAATTAAGACTTCAGAGAATCACTTATTTATTTATTTTTTTAACGTTCCAAGGAAATAAATGTACGAGGATGGAAGATAAAAAAACCAGACATAAGATGATAAACAGGTAAACAAGGAATTAAAGTAATCAGGAACTTTCTCATCTTCCTCCTCCTCTTCCTCCTCCTCTTCCTCCTCTCCCTCCTCCTCCTCCTCCACTAATCTTGTTTGATGGATAATTGATGAAGCGGAAATGTTGTTATTGCATTAAAAATCATAAACCTATCCCTTGCAGAGCCTTTACCATCCCCTTTCAACACCCTCCCTCCTTCCCCTCCCCTCCCTCCCTCCCCCCCTCCCCCCCTCCCCCCCACCCAGGATCACGGCAACACAACGAGAGCGCGATAGATACACACAGGGAAAATAATACAAACAGAACCAAGAGAAAATTCCGTCTCTTCAGAGCAACGATCAATTACCAAGAGCGAAAAATACGAATCTAATAACTGCTTGCTCGGCCCATGAGAGAGAGAGAGAGAGAGAGAGAGAGAGAGAGAGAGAGAGAGAGAGAGAGAGGGAGAGAGGGAGAGGGAGGGGGAAGCAGTGTATTTCTATGTATATTGCACTGTTAAAACCTCTTCATGTAGTGCATAGACCTACTTTCATCCGGTGTCTACATTAGGAGTCCTTACAGCTGTACTGACGCTGATGTAACTATTACTTTTACTACTATTACTACTACTACTACTGCTACTGCTATTACATCTACAACTGCTGCTGGGAATGACACTGATATTGGTGCTGTTACTGCTTCACTTGTGCCACTGTAGCATAACCATAAGCAGCAGCAGCAGTAGGGGTAGTAGCAACAGCAGGAGCAGAAGCAATATCCCAATAAATGTACGATATTCAATGCGCTTTGCCGAGTCTGATCCAGCAAGGCAACACTGATATCCTACTTGTTACTCTTGGCCTGATTTATGAGAACATATGCTAGTGACGGACACGACTTGCCGCGTCCCGTCTGTAGGATGTGTCTGCCTCGCCTTCCATCACGGTGTTGCAGCGACGCTCTTATGTATAACCCAGATGTATGAAGGCAAAGGGTGTGGATGTAGGACTGGTGTGTTTGAGGAATGAACGGTGTGCTGAAACGTGGTGTTGCTTGGTGGTGATAATATTGATGGTGGTGGTGGTGGTAGTGGTGGTAATGATTATGTTGTTGTTATTGTTAGTGGTGATAGTGGTCATGATGTTGATGATGATGATTAGGACCAACAACTTCCCTGCACCACGAAAACGAACAGAATCCCCTTCCTCTCAAATCTAGGTTTATGGCCATATTTCCTGTACATACTTGCATGCTTTACTCAAACGAAATTCAGGCGACTATTCAGTGTGAGGGAAGCAGTGATTGGAATTATTACTGAAACACAGGGAGGGAGGAAACTACCTATTCCTGTGACGCTCGAATCAATGCGTATACATCGTGAAAACAAAAGCCATACTTGAAATTTAGCAGAAAATATTCCGGACTACTCGATGCGCAAAGAAAGTTATCGTGTTCGTGAAGCAATGATTTCCCTTAACCCATTCAGTTCTTGCGGCACACCGTATGTGCCAGCAGCGTCTCCCTCTCCTGTGTTTGCGGCACGACGTCTTTATATCAATCCCATGCATATACCAAACATATGATGACAATAAGTATAGGCCAGGGTAACAACTTTTATCATTATTTACAAATTTCTATTGTCTTATGTATCAGAATTACCGTTCTTATGAGTATTTATGTGATATTCAATAGATAATTTTACGGTACGATAACTGCGGTTTGGCAACACCGCAGGTAGCAATATATAACCGTCGCTCCGTCGGCCGTCAGCGACGGGCTCTTCTAACTAACATTAGATATTGGATATTGAAAATATTGGAAATATTGGAAATATCATTGCAGCATCTGATATACCTAATTAAACTGTACAATTGTCATTATGAATATTTGTTTTATCGCTAATAATTACGCAGTAAAATGAAACTTAATATTTATATATAAACATGACATTCCTCCTCATTTTCTCGAAAGCTATTAGAGATATTTGAAATATTATTGCAGCATCTGATACACCTAATTAAACTGTACAACTGATATTATGAATATTTGTTCTATGACTAATAATTACCCAGTAAAATTAAACTTAATATTTATTTAAAAACATGACTTTCCTCCTCATTTTCTCGAAAGCTATTAGAAATATTGGAAATATCATTGCAGCATCTGATACACCTAATTAAACTGTACAACTGATATTATGAATATTTGTTCTATGGCTAATAATTACGCAGTAAAATGAAACTTAATATTTATATAAAAACATGACTCTCCTCCTCATTTTCTCGAAAGCTATTAGAGATATTGGAAATATCATTGCAGGTTCTGATACACCTAATTAAACTGTACAACTCTCATTATGAATATTTGTTCTATGACTAATAATTACGCAGTAAAATGAAACTTAATATTTATATAAAATCATGATTTTCCTCCTCATTTTCTCGAAAGCTATTAGAGATATTGGAAATATCACTGCAGCATCTGATAGACCTAATTAAACTGTAAATTTGACATTATGAATATTTGTTCTATGACTAATAATTACGCAGTAAAATGAAACTATATATTTATATAAAAACATGACATTCCTCCTCATTTTCTCGAAAGCTATTATAGATATTTGAATTATCATTGCAGCATCTGATAGACCTGATTAAATTCTACTACTTTCATTATGAATATTTTCACTAGTACTAATAAATACTGAATTTTACTTTTTTAAAAATTACTTTCTTCCTCGTTTTCTCGAAAGCTATTAGAGATATTGGAAATATCATTGAATCATCTGATACACCTAATTCAACTGTAAAACTGATATTATGAATATTTGTTCTATGACTAATAATTACGCAGTAAAATAAAACCGTATTTTTATATAAAAACATGACTTTCCTCGTCATTTTCTCGAAAGCTATTAGAGATATTGGAAATATCATTGCATCATCTGATATACCTAATTCAACTGTACAACTGATATGAATATTTGTTCTATGACTAACAATTACGCAGTAAAATAAAACCGTATTTTTATATAAAAACATGACTTTCCTCGTCATTTTCTTGAAAGCTATTAGAGATATTGGAAATATAATTGCAGCATCTGATAGACCTAATTAAACTGTACAACTGATATTATGAATATTTGTTCTATGACTAATAATTACGCA
>JAPQNM010000022.1:4423811-4428811 GCA_029783475.1 Metacarcinus magister
TGTCTTTCTTCCCTTTCGTTTTTCTGTTGTTCAAGGATCCACTGGCCAATTTCCTTGCCCTGCAGACCGAGGGTTTCACCCTGCTCCTTCAGTTCTTGAAAGGAAGACATGGAGAAGACCACACAGAGAACACAATACAAAAACAAAAAATTGGACAACACCTCACGTGCAAAAATCTGGCAAAAGCAAGAGTTTGACGGCAATCAAAACACTCATAACATTACTCCCGGGCCTCAGGCAGCAATGGCGCGCAACAGCGACTTACAGATAACAACCCACAATCTGTAAAATGATAATAAATAATTGGTAGTTCTTATCCTGGCGAGGTCGCCAATATGTCAGGGCCGAGGTGACTACCAATTAATATTATCTTTTTATAGAGTTGTGGGGAAGAAAAATCATGGAGTATGATACCCCGAATATATTTACACACACACAAATAGCAAACAATAGGCTAGAAGCCAAAATAAATCACCAACAACGAACTGCTCGTAAACAATTACCAGAGCAGGGGTATGACACCCAAATAACTCCCTGTACAGCTGTCTGGAGGGTGAGATGCGTGACAGCAAAACTCGGCAACATAGATTGCTCCTCAGACAGCAGGAAGGGTCGAATGGTGTAGGTACAGTTGAAGAGCACACTGGAAGGGAGCCCAAGTCTCCAGAAATGCCTTCGGAATGTTGAGAACCAGCAGCAGGTGGTGAGGTGTTGTCAGGTGTGAGAGCTGAGGCGTTCTGTCCTCCAAGCCGATGGCGTGGAGCTTGGCTCGGTTAGACTACCCCCCTACCCCTGGACAAGGGGGTGGGGTAGTGGCGGGGAAGACAGTGAACAAGCGCCGGCAGACGAGAGTGGTAGTTCAACCAATAATTAGGGGAAGACGAGGCAGGTGCTGTTCCTCACATATATAGTATTATAATATATATATATATATATATATATATATATATATATATATATATATATATATATATATATATATATATATATATATATATATATATACCTTGGTCTCGTATAGAATGTCCAATAGGTCAATAGAAGACGTCGTTCTATGCAAAATCATTCTATTTGATACATGTATGTATGGGGAAAACCACAATTAGTCGATTGGTCACCAAAATTGTCCCTGAAAATAACGTACACTGCATATTAGTCTAACTTGGAAGCCTCATAGGCCTTGATGGATGCATGAATCTCGTCTCTTTGGTGCCATATTGTTCTTACACTCAACTCTGATAGCCCCAAATCAAGTCCAATGGTTGACCCTCGCCCGTTAGTGGTGCAGGCAATATTTTTAAAGTGACTCCTGTGGAGGTTCATTGTTCTTTGATGCACTCGCAGTCGAAGACAGGGTTCAGTAGCAGCACGTGGGTTTCTTCGGCCACTCGACGATAGCTTGAAAAAATAGCCAAGCTCCGGCGGGATTCGAACTCGGGTCATCGAGTTCCCCCTCCTCCGTGCTCTGACCACTCGGCCACCGCCTATATAATATATATATATATATACATATACATATATATATATATATATATATATATATATATATATTTATATATATATATATATATATATATATATATATATATATATATACATATATATATATATACATATATATATATACATATATATATATATATATATATATATATATATATATATATATATATTTATATATATATATATATATATATATATATATATATATATATATATATATATATATATTTCCTTCCCAATTTTGATTAATTATTTGATGATCTTTTCATTTGGGGATTCAAATCCTTTAAAATTATTCACTATCACCACTTGCGGTGATGGTAGTCACCAAATGCCATTCATAGATGTACCCTTGACAACATTCTAACTAATTGTGATGTTGTAGAATGCAACTGATGTGAAACTATTCCATAATGCTGTTATTGTTAGCTGTTTATCTGCATTCATTACATTAACCATCTGTTACAGCATCTTGGAATATAGCCTCATAACCCACCAGGTGCTGGAAACTTTTCACTTTTGTGTCATTCCAGTGCTGGGAACTTTTATGACTTTTTATTTTATGAATTTAACTGTTTGAGGGAGAAAACGTTGTTTGTGCCTTTAAAATCTCACATGTATATGTAAGTGTTTTTATAGTCATCCCTACACTTCCTATTTTCCTTAATATTAGTAATGAAGGAGTGTTTGGTACTCTTGAAAAAAACGGTGCACAAATAAAGCTGCTTTGCACTCCCTCTTCTGCAGCCTTTTTGGGTTGATGGGTTCAGGGAATGGGAGGCCTTACCATATGGGGAATTGGTGGGGAAAGGGTAGGCCTATCACTGACTACTCATATCTTAGCTTAAAGTAAACTATTTTTGGCCTTGTGATTTTTTTCAGTAAATGTTGTTTATATGTGGTCCTGTCTCTGGGAGAAGTGTAAGGATAAGCCATATATGTACAGCTCACCTGGTGAAATAACCACCATGATACCTCCTTGGTCTAGGTTTTATACTAGGAGTAGAACATTATGGGAAAGAAACATCACATTGATTGCTCATGAATGATTTCCAATTTATCTTTTTTTTTATTCTATAAACAGGTGCATTGTTATTATGTTATTGGGCAGTGAAGGAGGAAGATGATCATGGGTAAAAGTGAATGGGGATGATAATGATAAGATGAATGTGTAGTACATTACTAACCAACAGGTATGGGGCAAAGAGTATTTCAGATAGCGAACTGAGGCAGTGGATTAGAGTAGAATGTATTAGTGTCGGGGTGAAAAGAACTAGACTGAGGTGGTTTGGGTATGTTGAGAGGTTGGTGGAGATTGATCATGTGAAAAGGTAAAGGTTTGAACGTAGATGGTAGAGTATAATGAGAGAGGCCAAAGACAAATTGGAGTGAAGTGGTCCAGATGGACTTTGAAGATTTAGGTGTGTACAGAGAGGCTGCTGAAGACCATGAAAACTTGCAAGCTTCCATTAGCTAAACAAGGCCGACCTGTACAAATAAGTATGGAGCTTTCAAAATCTCATGTGTCTCTTAAAAAGTGTAGGAATATGATGATTTATAGTTTAAAGTAAAAATTTTGAATCGGTTGATGGCTTTACACGCAATGTGTACCTACTTTTACATTCATAAGATTTGGATGTGGAGTTACAAATATTGTGCATGTGACCTTTAGGCAGGGATGGGTAATCTCCAGCCGGTGGCCAGACCCAGCCCGAGAAGGTCTAGCGTCCGACTGGCCACCCTGCTTGGCATTAACATTGCAATTTCCAGTCCAGCCTGCGAAACCCCAGTCATTAATAAAAAAAGTTTTATATTTTTGGACATTGAAACACTTCTTAATGGCAAGCAGCACCAGCCATCTCACTGATTTATATGTTTTTTCAATAAAATTCTTGTATATAGTCATTTTGGGGTTTTCTTTTGTCGCTCTGGCCCGTGGGCTGCTCCCGAAAGTCTCATCTGGCCCTCGCTCTGAAAAGGTTGCCCACCCTTGCCTTAAGGTCTATTTTACAGCAGATCTTCCGGAAGGAATAAAGGAATGTATTTAGAAAAATTCAAAGAGAAGTAACTATGAGAACAGTAAGGGAGCACAGCAGGAGATGCAACATTGCAAAAGAATATGAGCTTAAAGTAAGATGAATAAGCTTTGACTCTACCATGAATAGTAATGAAATGTGGGGAGAGACACCTTCATACATAGGTGTGCTACATACAAGTGCAGATGAAACCATATGAATTCATTCAAGGCCAAAAGGACAAAGTAGGATGAACCTGATACTTTAATACCTGAGGCTGATGAGACCCCATAATGAAGGATGGAAGCTGAATGCTTTTGATTTAATGGGGTTAGAAATCATGCATAACATAAAGGGCACAATGATCTCTCAGATTTAAGAGTTGGCACCTGAGTTGGGGAAATCATAGAAATAGTAGTGTCATTTTCTTCTCATAGGAAAATACATTTTTGCCAGTTTCTCAGCTCTCAGTATATATCAGATTATAATGTATTATCAACTGTTCCAAGATATGAAGAGCGTTTGGGCGTTAGCAGTTTTGGGGAATCCCCAGAATCCCCAGCCCATGGTCCTGCCAAACCTTGTACTAGGTCAGTTATCGGATTAGACCCTTAGTGGAAAGGTCAACCCTCAACCTTAGCATACTCACTCTCTCTCTCTCTCTCTCTCTCTCTCTCTCTCTCTCTCTCTCTCTCTCTCTCTCTCTCTCTCTCTCTCTCTCTCTCTCTCTCTCTCTCTCTCTCTCTCTCTCTCTCTCTCTCTCCCTCTCTCTCTCTCTCTCTCTCTCTCTCTCTCTCTCTCTCTCTCTCTCTCTCTCTCTCTCTCTCTCTCTCTCTCTCTCTCTCTCTCTCTCTCATGTGGAACGTGGCTTAGTGGCCACCTGTATCTGCACAGGATTCCCTCTCTTTCTTGTTTGATCAATATCATAAAAAAAAGAACATCATAGTCAAAAAAAATTTTTCCCTTCTATTTTTAGTTAACCAAACCTAACTAACTGCCACAATCTGGAACCCGGAATTTTCAAATCAGATTCGGTGCGCTTTAGCAAGAATGTGCAAGATTTAGATGTGTGTGTGATAGCAGAATGCATGATAGCAGTGAGATAGATGTACATAAGAAGTAATGAATAGCTGCTACATGAGACAGCATGGTGCGTGATGGATTTGGTTTGGCAGATCCGTTGGTGGGGGGTTCCCTGGTAATGTGAACACCCAAGTTTTATATATATTGGAACGATTATATTACCAATTTTAAAGCTACTCTAAGAATCATTTTACATATGTTTTCTTTATGTAGTGTTACTGAATTTGTATAATGAAATATTCATATTCCGATTAATATTGAAAGTGTGCATATGTTATTCTGTAGATGATTTATATAAAATAGCTGTTTGAGTTAGAAATTAGTAGTACACCAAATGTATAATTTTGCTTAATACCGAGATTAAGTAGGACTAAAGTATTCCATAACTGTTGACTGTAT
>JAPQNM010000022.1:4433811-4513811 GCA_029783475.1 Metacarcinus magister
TCCTTGGATTGAACAAGCACGAAGGCGTATTATTTATGGAGAAAACAATATTCATGTTCCAATCACACCTATTGATCAACTCTTATTTCTTGAAGCACTCAACCCATTCTATATTTTCCAGGTAAACATTTTTGTACGTTTATGTAAACAGGTATATGAATGTATATATATATATATATATATATATATATATATATATATATATATATATATATATATATATATATATATATATATATAATGAAAAGAGAAAGAGAAAGATAAAATGATCTTCAAAGAAGTATTTGAACAACAATTGGAACACAAAGAAAAGATGGAAAAAAAAGTAATTGAGACAAAAGAGTGACAAATAAAACACAAAAAAAGATGGATGGGCAGAATGCAAATACTTAGACTTAAAAAGGTATTCGATAATGTTCTGCACAGAAGATTATTATGAAACTTAGAATACATTGGAGGTCTGACACTCCTTGGCACATTCTTTCCTCTCATAGGCATGATGTTGGAGGACGTACTGACTGACAGCAGAGCTAGAGACCCAAAGCCTTTGCCTGTCTCTTCAACTCATCAAAGCTAGTTGAAGACTTGATCATTACAATAGAAAATACAAAACACGATCATGGAAAATGGAAAGACAACTCAAATAATGTGCCCAAAATCTGGTTAAAATTTTAGACATATCTGGCAATCACAACATGATCATAAGCCTCTGAATCTTATTAGAGAGCTTAGTGCCCCATCAGGTGTGGAAGGGAAAAGGTACATAATTCAAGAGTTGATTTTCTTTGATCTGTCATTTTCTTCATTGCTTTGTCACAACCTCAGCATGCTTCCTTGTAATCTAAGATGGGTCCCAAATACTGCAGTCTAGGAAAAGGCTAGCATAATAACTTTAAGGGAGGAAAAACTGCATATCACCAAGATTTGTAGTGGTACTGGATACTCATATGTATGCTTGCTACTGCTCAGGGCCAACCATTCAATGTTATTCGTGCACACAAGAAGCTATGTCAGCCCTTCAATGTGGAAATTATGTTTTAGGTTACCAATAAGTTAAATTCAGTGTGATTCTTGCTTGAATTTGCATAAATACATCTTGCCTTTCTTTACTTTATTGCAAAATCTAACTACATAATTTTTTTCAGCTGTTTTCTGTGTGTCTGTGGTATATCGATGAATATGTATACTATGCCACAGTTATTGTAGTCACTTCAGTGTGCTCCTTGGTGTCTGAAGTATACCAGATGCACTGCAATCAAGTGGTACTTAGCAATACAATACAAACAGCAGACACAGTACAGGTTAGTAGATTTGCACTTTGTTATATACTGTGAGTGGTCTCATGAATTCCATGTTTGATTTCTTAAAAAAAAAAAAAGGTAGCATGAAACTGCTGAATTGCAGAGCTCTTATAATATGTTTACATACATGTTCATGTCTTTGTTTATTCTTGTATTCACGACTGTCACCCATTTTTTGCTCTTCTCTGTCTTTCAATTCTATGATTTCAACAAAAGAACAATCATATACATTGCACTATAACAGACATTTAGTTGAGCTGCAATATGATGCAAAATATGTACCTAGTGTATTGTTGCAAACAGTCTTAAGCAGTTGCCTGGCGTGAGGCACAGCTGAAAGACGGACAAGATTGATATATGTTGGCAGTCTGACAGGGAACCATTATGAAGTTGCCAACCACATTTTTACTGAAACTTATAATCAATGTAGCAATCAAAAGTTACATTGTATTTATATATTTTTTGTTTTCCTTATCCATATTGCATGATAGACGATGATAAAAAACAACAAAAGTGGTGGTAGAGTGGACAGCTAAATGTTCCTTGAATTGATTTTTAATGTAGCAATGGAAAGTGGCAATAAATTTGTTATATATGTTTTTGTTATTCATACTACATTGTAGATGATAATAGGAAGATTTTGAAGACTGGCTGTGTGGTAATGATCTCATGAAGCAGTGGTAGTGGCCAAGATTTCACTAACACTATTTTCCCATATGAAGTTAATTTTACCAATTGTGAATTCACCACGTGATGACGTGGGATTACTGAACTGCTTTTGCCTACTAGATGTGATAGATAAATAGATACTTGCATTCATGAACAATCTGATATTAATAGACTATTATTACAAGGAAGGTGATGGTCTATGAAAGGGAAGCAGAGGTGGTTGATTTTAATACACCTCATAGGGTGAGTGTGCCAGCAGTAGGAAGGTGTGAAGTAGTTCTAGGAGGAGAGTAAAAAGAGGAAGTTAAAGTGCTTAAGTATTTGGAAATTTTGCTATGCAAATATGGAGGGATGGAAGGAGAAATAAGAGAGAGAACTGTGAAAGGCAGGTGTGTCTTAAGGTCATTTGCAAGGATTATGAAAGGAAGGAATGTATCCATCTTATTTTTGTGTTTTTATCAAATTTCCCAAAGTTTTGGGTAGTGCCTGACATATGGATGAGGAAAAGTTGAGAGTTGATAACATCAATGATATGTACAAAGCTGAAGTATACAGTGTGATTTGGTTACTATATCTGAATAAATACATTGTTGAAAGTACGGTGGCTACAAGGATGGTATCAAGTTTGAAACAGTTACTTTATGAAGATAGACTGAAAAAATTCAAATTTGCAACATTAGTGAAACAACTATTCTTTAAAGAATTAAAGGGTTTACAGCAGGCTGATGGAGAGGACCTTCTGGTGATAGACAATGGAAGAATGAGGAAGAGTAACAGAGAAATAAGAGTGAACTTATGCCTTTAGGATTTAAAGAAATTCAGGTTTCAAAATAGGTATGTGCAATTACCTGTGGAAAGGATTTTGAAGCAGAATTGTGAGAGCTAAGAGTATCCAAAATTTTTTGTACATGATGAGGCAATATCAGATATAGAGACAGGATAATGCAAATTTAATTTGTATCTGGTATATTACAACTAGGAAGGTAAATACATGAACATATACTTAAATTTATTCATAAAAAGTTTTGTATATTGGTTTTAAACTTTTGTTTAGGGAAATTCTAAATTATCCTGATTTTCAGGTGCTTCGACCAGGTGACCAGGTTGACACAATTCCATCCGATCACCTTGTTCCTGGAGATGTGATTGTCATACCATCGCAAGGATGCATGATGCAATGTGATGCTGTTCTTTTGCAGGGAAACTGTATTGTTAATGAGTCTATGTTAACTGGAGAATCTGTTCCAGTCACCAAAACATCTATTGTTGATCGCCCAGATGTGATATACAAAGAAAAGGTTAGAATTAATATATTTTATAGGCATTAATGGAACTGGAATTCTGTTCTTTTCTGTATATGGTGTCTTCAGAATTAATTTTTTTTTTTTTAAGAAAAGCCTTCTCTTTTATGCCCTTGCATTGATGTTGTAATCTAAAGTTAGAGATTATATTATTAATCATCCAGCTGTCACCTCCCTGAATCATTAAATACAAGATTGTTACATGGCATATGACAGTATTCCAAAGCCATCAGTTTTTTCTGTTTTTTTCCCTACTGAGGTAAATTTTTATCTACCTGGATAGTTTAACATTACCAACAAAACATTGTTTTTATACCAGATATTTGCTGAGAGATAATGACAGAAAACAAGGTAACAAAAGACTGGCTCAGGGCTCCTTGCTCGAGTTCAAGTCTAACTGGAAGTTGTTCTTAACAACTTTTCTTATATGACAATAATGTATTAGTTTTGTGTTAAAATTGTATGAGATTGAAATATGAATATGAAATACAAATCTAATGAAATTTTATACATAGTAGAATTATTTTTACTATGTTAAAACAGGAACATGGGCGACACACACTGTACTGTGGGACCCAAGTAATCCAAACCCGGTTTTATGGAGGTGAAAGGGTGATGGCAGTGGTGGTTCGTACGGGGTTCTTTACAAGCAAGGGCTCCTTGGTGCGTTCCATTATGTACCCTCCTCCAGTGGATTTCAAATTTCAACAAGATTCATATAAATTTGTTGGAGTTCTTGCAGGCATTGCATCTTTAGGATTCATATATACAGTAATTATTAAGGTAAGTAATTAACCCATGTGTGACAGACATGATGGGAATCATTGTTTCAAGAGTGGGATTTTTAAGAAAAGAGTATCTCTTCCTAATTTACTTAACATAGAATTATGAAACAAAAACCTCAAAGTGACCATCTTTCTCTATGACAATGTGGTCTCTACAGATGTAGCTGCTACAATGCAGCCATATATAAAGAAGTAGAGTATCTCAACTCCCTGGTCATTAGATTTGTTGGGATATTTTGTTTAAGCAACTGGTGAGTCTGCAGATGTCATGAAGATGTCTCTCATTCTGTAGTTTCATCGTTTCAACAGCCTTATATCTGCATTAAGGTGTAGTGCAGACTACACTAGCAGCACAATGAGTGGGAGAGCCTCAGAGACAATTAACAGCATGTGACTAGGCCTCCTACAGTTAATTTTTTTCTTAATCAACATCAACAGTATTTAAAGTTAATTTATGGAGGGCTCAGTACTTCCCATTATATAGGGTTTACAGCCCTTATGGATTAATATATAATATAGTATGTGTTATATATATATATGTATATATATATATATATATATAGTTATTAAGCAGATATATTTGACACCCTAATGAATGTAATGAATGATAGGAAAACACAGCTTGGAAATCACTTGCAATATATTCATATTCTTATAAACACTGAAATAAGTTATGAGGTTGCTGATGAATTGGTTTTGAATTTTCATATAGATATCAACAAATTGGACAGTCCAGGTACATGTAACTAGTTAATTATTTCCCCTATTACAGGTAATGGAGGGGCTCTCAGCATCAACAATAACAATAGATTCACTTGATCTTATAACAATTGTGATCCCTCCAGCACTGCCAATGGCTATGACGGTAAGATTGCCTTCATTATTTTTTTTAGAAAAAAGGAAGAATGAGGATGGAAAGCTATTCAGGACTGATCTCTTAATTTTAGGGATCGTGGCAATACACAAAACAATTACTCTTGTATTGAAGGCTACCACCACAGTGGCACACTAAGTTTTTCATATCAGCAGTGAGTTTGTTGCTATGCAAGCTGCAGGTAAAAGGGACTACTGGTAAAGAGGTCCATAGGAGTAAAGGAGGGACATTGGGTGGGAAAAGGAGCAAAAGTATCTGGGGTTCTAAGGTGAGATTGGAGAAAGTGGTATCTACATATGTAAGCAAAAATGGGTATGTTTGAGGGAATATTCATATATATATATATATATATATATATATATATATATATATATATATATATATATATATATATATATATATATAAATATAATACCACTGAAAAAATTTCTCAAAGTTTACTGTGTGGATAGGACATGGGCAGACTTTGCAGATGTGAGGTGTGTGTGGGTTCTGTGTTGAAACATTTTGTGGGTGCTGGGCGGGTGTGGTCACAGTTACTGCAGGTGTGAAGTACCTTTATATATCCATAAAAATCTTGTTGGTGCAGGACAGGTGTAGGTGTAGTACTATGGATGCATGACGGGTGTAGGTCAGTTAGGCACCCTCACAGACTTCTGCATGATGGAATTGAATGCAGATTTTTTCTTGCTATGGGTTCCCCTTATGTCATAGAGGGAAGCAGGTCATGAGTGATATTGGAAGTTTTTAAAAATTTAAAGGAATTATGTAGAAAAATGTAATTCTAAAACTAATGTCAAGTTACTTTTCTTTTAGGTTGGTATCCTGTATGCTCTACGAAGACTTAAAAAGCAGAAAATATTTTGCATATCACCACGTTCCATCAACATATCTGGAGTTTTGAACTGCATTTGTTTTGATAAGGTAAGAGTTGTAAAATTAAAATTATGTTTTTCCTGTATTGTAAGCATGCTTCTCCATCTCTTCCTTCTCCCTTCCAGTCTTAAATTCTAGATCAGAGAACTTTATCATATAAAGATCCACAAACATAAAGCATCGATAATAAACAGTATAATCTCTCATGATGGAATGATTTAGATATTTAGGATCAAAGATTACTGTAGATGGAGGAATAAAGAGGGAGGTGAAGTCTAGGATCAGTGATGTAGGAAAGGTGTTGGGAGGAAGGAAGAAAGTGTCAAGTTGTAGAGCGATGAGAATGAATGTAAAGAGAAGGTTGTGTGAAGAAGTAGCTGTGTCAACTGCACTCTATGGGGCTTAAATGTGGAGTATAGGAATAACAAAGAAGAAGAGATTAGATATTAGATGTAATAGAGCTGATGTGTCTGAGTAGTGTGTGTGTGGAGTAACACATGTGGACCAAGTGAGGAATAAGGAGGTGCGAAAAGAACTGGTGTTATGAGAGAGTTGGCTGGTTGAGCAGAGTAGAGTGTGTTGATGTAGTTTGGACATATATGGAGAGAATTGAATTGATGACAATACTAAATGCACTGTAAAGGTCGTCATCATCACTCTTTACAGTACTATAGGTTCTGAAAAGATCATCATCACTCTACATGATCCTTCATTTGATTTATTTTATTAGTGACAATCCCTTCCCTATAGATTTATATGAAATTTGTCGGCACTGCTGTGGCTTGGCTATGTTCCAGTATTTCTTTCACTGCTGTATTCTTAGTTAACCACTCTATTTTGTTTTGATAGATATATGAAAATCTTTCCCACAAGCATTTTGTTTGCACACCTAGTTGATGATTTTACCCAAGGGTTAACGTTATATACCACAGGATGTATGATTCTTGTTTCCAGACTGGTACTCTGACTGAAGATGGTTTGGACATGCGAGGAGTTGTACCAGTGTTACAAAAAGCAAGTAAAGTGAAGCTAATTCTAATGACATCTGCAAGGACACTACCTCATGACCATCTACTCTTTGCAATGGCTACTTGTCACTCTATAACTGTCATCAACTTGCAGAAAGTAAGATTTTTTTATTTTTCTGTTCTAATGTGTTAATTCCATTTCAACTTTTTTTGTGTGCAGATTCTTTTGGTATCTAATTAACTCAACTCTCAGTTTGCTGAATGGGGGAAACATGAATGAATACAGTGACCCCTGAGCAGATGAGGGAAGGATAAGAGAGAGGAAAGGAGAGTGGACAGGAAATGACTGAGGGAGATGTGAAGAAAACATATTGAAGAGGAAAATTTTAAAGGTTGAGGAGTTATATGTAAGACTCATGATAGTTGGACAGGTAGGTTGACAGTGGCAATATAAGGATGGAAAGTGGAGCCATACAGAAAACAAATTTGCCTGAGCAGATAGGGATTGAGGAAAAGCGATCAGATAGTGGAGAGACCCTTTTTCCTGCAGTTATAACAGTGATAATTATAACCATTGTAACAATTATAGCTCACCATCTTTCTTAACAGGGTGCAGGCTGGATATCTACATAAATTAAGTAATATCCAAGTCATATCAATAATGTATTTTCCTTTACAGGTAGGGGATCCTCTGGACCTTAAGATGTTTGAAAGCACTGGATGGAGTCTAGATGAGCCAGGCATGGATGATACAAATAAGTATGATATGATGATGCCTTCTGTAGTTCGGCCGAGTGCACCAGATGTTGTTATCAGCAATGAAAATGTTGAAACAGAGGTAAGCCAGACGTCACACCCATTTGCTTTCCAAAACTTTCACACATTTCTCCATTTATCCTGATACATGCTTTTGCATTCTTATAAAAACTTTTCACCCCCTTCAGCAAACTTCCATCCACACCAAGTAACTTCAAAACATCTCACGTTACTGTCCAATCAATTATGTCATGTTTTCTCAAGATATGTTGTAATCATAAAATCTACGCCCCTCACACCTGGGTAGGTCCTTCTTCGGGATCCCAGGAAAGAACTCATAACAATAAACTTACCACATGCTCAGTTTATGTGGCTTATTAAGAGGGTGGCTTCTGCTTGTTGCTGCCTATATATATATATATATATATATATATATATATATATATATATATATATATATATATATATATATATATATATATTATATATATATATATATATATATATATATATATATTATATATATATATATATATATATATATATATATATATATATATATTTATTTATAATTATATATGTATATATATATATATATATATATATATATATATATATATATATATATATATATATATATTTATATTTATATTTATATATTTATATATATGTATATATATATATATATGTATATATATATATATATATATATATATATATATATATATATTTATAATTATATATGTATGTATATATATATATATATATATATATATATATATATATATATATATATATATATATTTATTTATTTATAATTATATATGTATGTATATATATATATATATATATATATATATATATATATATATATATATATATATTTATACTTATATTTATACATTTATATATATATATATATATATATATATATATTATATATATTATATATTTATATATATATATATATATATATATATATATATATATATATATATATATATATATATATACTTTTATTTATATTTCAGCCACCACTGGAATTAGGAATACTTCGTCAATTTCCTTTCTCCTCTAGTCTGCAGCGAATGTCTGTTATCACTCGCCAACTTGGGGCTTCCAACTTTGATTTATACTGTAAAGGTTCTCCTGAGGTAAGTTGACATTAATAATATTGTACCATATCATATGTTGTCATTGAATGTAGATCTCCTTTAAACCTTGTGATTTTGTACTATTCATATATCCTAGTAGCAGAAACAGGAAAGTCTTTAATATAAGATTTCCCTGTTTCTTTACATATGTGCAGTAGCCAGTCACTTCTTTATACCTACACGCATATATTATATACAGTAGCTACTCACTTTCCTATGCTAAGATGTGGGAGTCCTGCATATTGAGAACAAAAAAATAATATGGATAGGTCTTTATCATGAGCAAGGACTTAGTGTAGTTCATTAATGTTTCATGATTATTGCAGCACTTACTGTGTTGACTGCATTTCTATAATGTTTTTTTTTTCAGATGATTGCCAGTTTATCTCGCTCAGAAACAATTCCTACTGACTTCTCAGAACAGCTTCTTCAGTATACCATACAAGGATATCGTGTTCTAGCACTTGCATGGCGTCCTCTCAAGTTGTCATATTTAAAAGCTCAGCGTATCAACAGGGATGAAGTGGAATGTGAGCTACAGTTCCTTGGATTACTTGTGATGGAAAACAGACTAAAAAAAGAGACTACTCCTGTTATTTCCCAACTTCATAAGGCCAACATCAAAACAATAATGGTAACTGGTATGTAACATGTGCTTTTATTTATATTATCTCCTAAGCAGCCTGGTGGTGTAGTGGTTAGCATGCTCTACTACAACCAAGAGGACATGGGTTCAAATCCCAGGTCGGGGGGGCGACAATTTGGGGTTGTTTCCTTTTACACTGTAGCCATTGTTTACTTAGCAGAAAATATAGTTACAAGACATGAGCTAAAGGTTTGCGACCTTGCAATCATGGCAGGAGCAGAAGGATATGATTCCTACCCTCTGGTGTATATATATTCATCTAGGTTGTAATGTACAGGGTACTGTATATTATGGCTTTTAAGATGCTGCATCTTGGAAGGCGCACCCTGATTTTTAAAAGAAATATATATATATATATATATATATATATATATATATATACATACACATAGTGTTGACCAATTTTAACAAACTATCTCTTTACAAATTCATGCATTACAGATTGTTTTAAGTATTATATTATGCTGGACTAAAGAACTTGAGAACAATACTAGGAAGCAATTTGGAGGGGAAAAAATATTCCTTTTAAATGCAGAATTTAAATTTGATATATTTCCAGGAGACAACATGCTTACTGCACTAAGTGTTGGTCGTGAGTGTGGTCTGGTGAGCCCCCAGCAGCAAGTGATTACCATCAGAGCTGCTGCACCTCAGCAGAGTTCTTCTGCAAGCATCACATTCCATGCTAATAGGACCAATAGTTCCTCTTCATCTCTGGTATGTTGTTTTTTGTTTTTTTGTCTTTATTTCATGACATTGCTATATTTATAGTGGTCCCATATTAAGTACATTTATTAGGTAACATACACTCACATGTATACAAAAATCTGTCCGTTATTGCTAATCACCCAGCCAAAAATGACCCTTTCCTCATATAAAGTGTCGTTGCTGAAGGACATAAATGCGGGAGTCACCTTGCATATAATAAGTGGCTACTATACACAAAATATCTCCCTCCATTTAATTTTATTTACACACCAAGAGAAAATTTTCTCTAGATGTAAGATTTTGTACCATTTATTTAATACAACTGAGAACTTAATCCAATACAGTTGTATATATTATATAAAACAAAACTTATTTGTTTTTAATTACATTTTTCTCTTACAGGTGGCACAGCAAGTGGATTCTGTGGTCCAAGTGGATCTTAATGAAAAGATGAATGACTCATATTGTTTTGCCATAGAAGGAAAATCTTGGAGAGTGGTACATCAATATTTTCCAGAAATATTACAGAAGTTAGTTGTTCGTGGAGCCATTTTTGCACGCATGAGCCCAGAACAAAAACAACAACTTGTACTGGAACTTCAGTCTATTGGCTACTATGTAGGTAAGTCTCATAGATTTAGTAATGAGGAGGTTGTTTTAACACACACTTTACCAAGGTTTAGTAAATGTTTCACACATTTTGTGGCAAAACTTGAATGTGGCAGTTTTCAATCTTTGCTTCACAACTCGTAATTTAAACATAATTTTTGGCTACCAACTGTAAAGCAGTAGCTTCTTAAAACAACAGTTACTTTTAAACTCCATGATCATGTTTATATTAACTTCAGTTGGTTTAACGTATGAAAGTTTACCACTGATCTTTGCAGTGTTTCAGGTCCATATTATTTGTTACAGGAATGTGTGGAGATGGAGCTAATGACTGTGGAGCCTTGAAGGCAGCTCATGCTGGCATTTCCCTCTCAGAAGCTGAGGCATCTGTAGCTTCTCCCTTTACCTCAGCCCATCCCAACATCTCCTGTGTTCCTAAATTAATCAAAGAAGGACGTTGTGCACTTGTTACCAGCTTCGGCATATTTAAGTATATGGCTGCTTACTCACTCACACAGTTTGTAACAATCATGATTTTATATTCAATTGGTAGCAATCTTACTGACCTTCAGTTTTTATGGATTGATCTTTTTCTCATAACTCTGTTTGCCATATTTTTTGGTAGAACTGATTCCTACAATGGGCCACTGGCATCGTACTCTCCACCAGCAGCACTTTTATCATTTACTCCAATAATGTCCATTTTACTACACATTTTTATTGTCATAGGTTTTCAGATATTTTGCTTCTACGATGTTCAGTATGAGTCGTGGTTTGTACCATTCAATTCATCACTGGTAGAGGAAGATATATATGCTGGCCATGAAAATTTTGCTGTTTTTTCAGTGTCCCAATTTCAGTATATCATTCTTGCTTTAGTGTTCTCTCGTGGACCACCCTTCCGTCAACATGTCTATACAAATTTCTTTCTTACAGGATCCTTTATAATAATGAGTATTTGCAGTGTGATAATGACAGTGGCTCCTCCTGACTTCATCATTGATTCTTTTGAATTAGTTCTGCCACCTGATGGTGATGCAGAGGCATATTTCTTCAGATGGAAAATAGTCTTGTTATCTATTTTGTATTCTATCTTAGCAGTATTTACTGAGTATGTCATAATTGATTACATTTTTTACCGGAAATGTAGACCTAAATTTCATAACATTTCTAAATCTAAGAAAAAATATCTTGCTTTGGAAAGAGACATGCAAGAAGACAAGGAGTGGCCACCATTAGCTCCTTATGATGCAGAAATGATTGGTAATTCAGACAGAAAAGAACTAATTCTGGATGCTTGCAAGCTTCATAATGCAGCTATGAAGTCAGAGGAAAATGGAAGTGCTCCTAATGTTGTGACAACTGTAACTCAGTTTCATTCTTCTTTGTGAAATATGGTGATGTTTAAGTTTTACAGATCTTAATGTAATATATACTGAAGATAATTATTATAATTGTACATAAATGAATGATCTTAATATTTCTGTAATGCTGTTATACAAATTTTCAACAGTTGGTATGGAAAATTTGACATGTAGGGAAGCCTTGCCAATCTGACTTTCAAGGAAAAGTTTCTTGTGAGGGAGGGAATGGATTATCACATTGAAAAATTAACCCTTTAACCAAAAATATTTCCTCTGTGATCGCCTTGTATAGCACAGTCGAATATATCTTGCACTGCCATACAGTTTTGAACATCAGTTGTATAGTAAATAAATAAATTATGATAATGATTGTGTAAAAATTATGAATATGTAATTCATGTTTTGTACCCTTAATGAGGTGTAAGAAATTTGTGAAAGATTAAATTATATTGAATTATAGCCACTTACCTGTTATGATGTAAATAAAAATAGACCTCTACTGTATTTACCATTTACAGTCTTACTGAATAATATAGAAAACATGTTATGTAACAGACAAGGATTTGAGGATGGTTTGAAACTCACTGAAATCCTGGTCTAGATAGGATAGAATTATTCAGTGTTGACTGTAATTGACGATCATCTGTGCTGCTGCTGCGTACATAAGGCAAAATATTGACAAAAAAAAGTTTTCTGCAATATCACCTCTTGAGTTAGATTAGCAAGGCTTCACTTTATTTCTTTATATGTAGATAAGAAGGAGAGATGAAAGGAGAAATATGAGAGAGGGCTGTGAAAGGCAAGTGTGTCAAGGTCACTTGCAAGGATTATGAGAGGAAAGAATGTATCCATTGAGGTAAAGAGAGGGTTAACCCGGGCAGTGCCAGCGTCATATATATATGTCCAAGGTTGAACCCGTGCGTACTGCCAGCGCCGTATATATACAGTCTCATTTCACTGTCATCGCCTGTCACTGCACGTCTTCAAGGAAGGTTTTAATGCCTTTAAAGTGCTCGTACATAATTTTTATTATTTTTCCAATTGTTTTCAGATGGTTAGGGACCCAATAAATTGTTTTTAAAAAAAATGTAAAATAGCTGGCACTGGGGGTAAGTTTACATTGAGAATGACTACCTCTGCACTGGTTAAGGAACAGTATTCTCCTGACGTATATATGGACTTGGACATAGTATTGGCCCCAGCAGTCAAGAGTGCTTGCTGTGGAAGTAAGTTATCTGAAGAGAGCAAGTTTGGAGGGTGAGAGCAATGAAAGTGAGTATGAAAGGTGTGATATGGGACCTTGTGCAAATGAAGTGGTCTGGTATAGTGGAATGGGTGAAAAGAAATACTTTGAGGTGGTTTGGTTATATTGAGAGAAAGAAGAGTGAAGAAAGTGTATGTGTGTGAAATTGAGGAGCCTAGGAGGAGAGGAAGGCCAATTGTAAGATGAAAGGATAGGGTAAACGACTACATGCTTGAAAGGACTCCCAGACATATGTGACGAACACTTGACCGATGGACATCTCACTGAAGGACATTTGATCGAACAGACATTTCACCAAACGGATACTTATCTGAATTGACATATGGCCAAACTGTTATTTAGCTGAAATGAAACAACCAAACTGACAACTGACAAAGTTCCTCACCTCTTTCATCTATATCTATATATCAGGCTGTTATCCCCCTAAAGGGAGGTAACCAAGACATTACTTTCCCCTCCCCTTCTATGCCTTGTCTTTTTGTAAGAGAATATACAGAGGAGTGGCTTCCCAGAACCCTCTCCATCTCTTTTTTCGCCTTTTATGAACCACAAGGATGTTCTTGCCCTCTTTCATACATATCAAAAAATATAGAAGGGAACTTTATTCAAATCGTTTTTAATAATGTCACATCTGTTAGTGTACTGTTAATAATGAAAAAAAAAAACATTGCATTATTCAGAAACAATCTGCATCAATTTCACTTTGATTAATGGTTGGTATCTTGTTTTGACTTTTTCCCACACATCAAACCATATCAACATAGCCAGCTAACCTAGATGCAATGCAGGGTATTCAGAACTTATAAAGTTAAGCAGATGTTTTATCAGGGTCTTGTTTCAGTGCATTCTACATTTATTTTATACTGCAAGTTTTTTGAACAATTACAATGTAATTAATATCTTATCCTTTATTATCACTACAATAAATATTCCGTTTGGTCAAATGTCCTTTGGTGATGTGTGCATCAGTCAAATATCCGTTCGGTCAAATGTCTGTTCAATCAAATGTCCTTCAGTGAGATGCCATCAGTCCAGTGTTCGTAGGTTATCTGTCCAGCCACACATAAAAAGTGGTGCTGATAAAGGGGGAGGGCTTGAACAAGCAAAGAGGGAATGTTTGGATAGGGAGAGGTGGATGCTCCACTGCTGAGGCCATCCCCTTATGAGATGTTTCCGGAGCGAATGAGGTGTGAGAAACTATAGATAGATAGTAGATGACTTTGGTGAATCATCAGCAATTATTTGGATTACACATGGTCATTGTACTTGCAGCATATTCTCCTTCAACAATAGGATGAAATGTAAAGCATTGTGTGTAATTTAGATTTGTTTTTAGAAAGACAATAGCTGTGTGGAATATACAAGTAAAAAGACCTACATCTGTGATATATTATTATTGGCCCTATCAACAAAATGGTAAATATATGCATATATATTTTCGTTTTAACTATTCATAACAGATCACATTCCATGTACAAGAAACCTTTGCTAATTCAACATTTGATCATACAGTTTTGGATGATTTGGTGAGTTTTCATTATCTTACAAAAGTTGTTAATGTTACGTAAATCCATTCCTAAATTGGAATATGCAGAAGTAATATGGTACTCGCACAAGAAAAAGCATGTGTTGGAATAGAAAGAAAACAAAGTAACAACAAAGGTGGTGCCATAATTGAAAGATCTAACAGCGTGCAAAGGGACGCAATTGGGATTGCAATCAAGGGAGCAGCAGGATTTAGGAATCTGATTAGGATAAAATTCTAAGTAATCAATACTAAGCTATTATCATAAGACTATAACTATGAAAAACTAAAGAACATGCATTATAACTTCCTGTAACAAACATACAACAAGGAAATCATAAAGAAAATAAGTACGTCATTCATAAGACTGATACTTGAATATGCAGCAACAGTATGGAACCCAAACCTGAAAAAGGCTGCAAGTTAGTTCTGTGGTAAAATATGAAAAATAGGTTATATGATCTTGCTATATCAATATTGAAGGTAAAAATATGATTGATATTATTGAGTATATTGTACCTATAGACAGTATTCAAGAGGACACAACAAGAAATTATGAGAAAATCAAAGAAAGACGAAAAAAATGTAACTTCTCCGACAGGTTGATAGACCAGTAAAATAAAATAATAAAAAAAAATACACAAAATTTACATTCAAAGTAAAGTGTACAGCTCTTTACACTTTAAAAGTCTAGATAATTTGAGATGAATCGAGCCAAGATCACCTTAGTGGAATTCGGTCGGTAGCCTATTAATTTTCCCGCCACTAGAACTCTTACTTATTTAAGGTGGTGATTAAATTTCGAGATATCATAAACTAATAGCGTAACATTTACGTATTATTCAAAGTTTTCTCTTTGAATTGCGAAGCGTGTCTGGCGACTCAGGTTTCAGTGTCAAGTGTCGGAACTTCGGAAGCGTATCAGCTCAGTGAAGTTAGTGGACGCCATCTTGTGTGGACATCATCACAGCGGCACGACCAAGGATCTTATCTTAAAAGATCCTTGGGCACGACCAAGGCCTAAGGACCAAGGACTCGACTAACTTCAAAGTGAACACCTTCACGCATCATGCCACCAAAGCGAAACGACCAGGTAGCAGATTTGTACTTCAATTCGGCTGTTAGTATGTATATATGTATACTGTGTATATCCTGCTTGCTGCTGATTCGTATTATTGGATAATATTCCGCAGGAGTCAACGGTCTCGACCTCCGCTGAATATTTACCAATAGAACATCAAATTTAATCCAGAAAAAAAGATGGTAAAAAGATGTCCGGGTCTCCGGTAAAATTTGTTGACTCCTGCGGAATATTTACCATAACTACTAAATATTTGCAAATGATTTAAAAAACTTAAAGGTACTAACATATATGAATGGTGAGATATTTCTCCCACCGTACAAATTCCTGGTCAGGCCTCACATAGAATTTTGCAATTTGAGATGGTAAAATTTTACATCTTCACCATAATGGCGTCTGCTTACGAAATAAAATGGCGTCTGCACTTCGTTCAACTCCCTACTATTGGTCATAGAGAACATTTGATAGCTTCTATATTAATATAACCTAACCTAACCTTAACCTTAACCTTCATTGACAAATAATAGAACCTTGCTCAAACCAGACTAAACTTTACTTTTCAAAGAGGAGGTCTCACAGAAAACATTGAATATCTCAAACTAAGAATTTGCGACGGAAATGTAATCAAGAAAACCTCAAATTGTATCAGGTAATGCATAAATATAACCCTGAATTCTCTAAAGCGTTCTCGTGAAGATGTAAAATAATACCTTTGAGAAAGTACAGAGGCAGGCCACCAGACTCACTACCTTAGAATGGAGAAGGCTAGGAGTGGACATGATATAGATTTTCGAGATTCATTAAAAGAGTGATTATATCATTACAAGGGTAACTGCATTTTAAGGTGTCTGAACATAAAAGTGTGATGACTTAAATTTTCGGTAAATCTGCATAACTACTGCTCGGATGATATCGATATAAATATGAAGTCCTACATACTATACATAGTGTACTCAACACATCTGTGAAGGTTTCAAGCGGAGCTCGTCATTATAAACAAATATAGGACATATATGGCAATCTGGAACAAAGTCTAAGGTGTAAAACCTAACTTTTGGGTAATGAAATATAAAAACCTATAACTGAACCTAACCTAAAATAGCTTAACATAACCTAACTTAACTTCAAAGATGCTTTGCTAGGCAAATTATAACGAGAACCGCCTGAAACCTTCACATGTGTTAAGTACACTATGAATAGTATGTAGGACTTTCTTAATTATACTATCGATATCGTCCAGGCAGTAGTTATGCAAATTTACCAAATTTTCTGATTACTCAAACTTTAACTTAAATTGTAGCAGTATGTATATGTTGGGGTGGAATATTTATAATTTTGTATTGTATAATTATCATGACTTGGTGTTAATTTTATTAACTGTTGTATTTGACATTTTAGGGGCAGAGCACTAAAGAATTGTGACAAAACTGAAACCTATGAGACACAACCATTAGTTGAGTTTTGTCTTTCTATTGCATTGAACAAGTCATACATTGTAGAATTGATGGACTAGATATATCTGAAAATATATTTCGTAGATTAATGGGTATGAGCAGTTGGTGATATTCATCATGGATGTAGTGCGGCAAGGTTGGAAGAACCTGGATGAAGTAGAGCTTGTGGAGGACACATGGAGAAAAAAGCTGATAGAGGCTAAAGCTCTCCCTTACAGACCAAATGATAGTAAGTTTCATGTATATTACATTATATTTGGTACTTAGACCAAAAATCAAAGTTGATTAGAGTTTATTGATAGATTTTGACTGCAAATTGTCTAATTTCCATAAAGACATGCTTGGTACAGAATCACTAGGAGTAAGAATACCTATTCATTAAGTAACATTACTCATGTACACACACTCCTGTATTGTGTGTTATTGTTTTGTATCAGCACCGTGCAGAGATAACATCCTCCCTCCATGGTGGTTAAATATTCACCGAGTGGTTCATGGTTTGATTTGGTGTGGTATATTAGGACAGTAAAACATAAAAAACATGACAACAATTGATTACTCATTATTAAGAACTATCTTATGCTAAGACACATTGTGTATAAGACATATGAATGCATGATTTCACATATAGAACATTGTTAGAATTTAGTTAAACCAACTGGAATCACTTTACATATAAATTATTGCTGATATTTTTATTTCAGAATATTACAGGCTCAGGCAACTTGTGGAGAAAACTTGCTTTGGTGTGAAGTATGACAGGAAAATAAGTGCACGATCAGCCTTCACCATCTATACTCCATTGAAATGCTATGATGATGAATTCTTTGCATTAAAATACATAAGATCCATTATACTTAAACAAGTCCCAGAGCTTCTAGAGGCTCGCTCAAAAGGGGTGAGACTTTGGTCATTCTTATTATATTTAGTAAAAAATGAAATTGGACTTGATTTAGCAAAGTAAGATTGCTGGAGCTGGTCTGTTTCATTGGTAAGTTTCAAATGTGTGATTATGTTGAAGGTTGTATGGAGGAGTAGCTGTACCAACTGCACTTTATGGGGCTGAAACATGAAGTATAGCAGTAGCAGAAAAGAGATTAAAAGTAATGGAGATAAGGTGTCTGAGGAGTATATGTAGAGTAACGTGTATGGACCAAGTGAGAAATGAGGTGCGAAGGAGAATTGATGTTACAAGAGTTGACTGGTTGAGCAGAGCAGTGTGTTGAGGTGGCTTACACATGGAGAATGGAGGAGGACTCGGTAGTGAAGAGAATAATTGTATTTGATGGGAGGGTTGTGATTTTTATTTTATTTATTTATTTATTTATTTATTTATTTTTTTATACATCATATACCTTTGGGGACAGTAGGCATTAATGAAGGCCTTTATGATCGTCAGCCTTCGCCCGTTAGTGGCTTCAGGTTTTATATATTTTTTTTATAGTGACACCACAAATTTCTCATGTTTTCTCTGATGATAATTGCGAGAGAGGCTAATTAATTGCTGCACTGGCACAAATGCATATAACTTTGCAATTCCCGTTTGAGGACAGTGTATGGCAGCTTGGATATCACTATCAAATTATGTTTTTTCACATCAATATTTTGGTTTATCCAGGTTGAATATGAAGCTGAATTTCTTCAAAGTGAATTATTGAGAGAACTACAGAGGAGAAATTTTGACATACCTCATCACCTGTTAAAATACTCACAACATTTACTGGAGCTGATCCAGCAACACAAGGGAAAGTTGATACTTGACAAGGTTAGTATTAATCCTTGAGTACATAAAAGTGATGAAGTAAATGTGTGATCAAGGTGAATGTCTATAGTTTTAGAACTAACTATTGATGCTGGGAGTCTGTTCTAATGGTCAACAACTATAACATTGAAGTATGACTTATGAGCAATTGTGTTATATCTTTGTACTTTTAACTTCGTACCGTTACCTCTCATTACTGACGCGTTATTAATTTCAAAAAGTACTTCTGGATTGATTTTATCAAATTTATTTAGAATTTTAAAGACTTCAATCATATCTCCCCTAATTCTTCACTTATGGAGAGTGAACATGTCTAACTGTTTTAATCGTTCCTCATATGATAAATTACGCAATGTAGGAATAAGTTTTGTCGCTCGTCTCTGTACTCTTTTCAACAAGTTTTGGTCTTTAATATAGTTTGGTGACCAGAATTGTATCGCATATTCAAGGTGTGGCCTTACAAATGCCATATAGAGTTTTTTCATTACTAACCAAGGAACATATATCATAGTGCACTAGTCTAAATATTGTTTTTTTTCCTGACTTAAGGGATAAACCTTTTATTATCATTTACCATATATGTTTTGTGTGTTTATATGAAAATATTATATTGCCATGTAATGTATTATTAATGTAGATTTTTATTATTAGTCAGATGAGCCAGATGATGTATCTTGTGTTTCCATGAATGCACTACGAAAACCAGTCATTAACAAGAAAGAAGTGTGTGTGTCTGAATTTTTGAATATTCCTAGCAAGGTTAGTGCTGTAGATTTTTGTGTATAATTTTGAAAAAGCTATGTGAAAATTATCATATTGAAGATGGGTCATTATTAAGGCAATCAATTTCAAATCAACCAGTGTTATAGTCATGTAGATATACTGCAACAAAAGTTTTCAGCATTGAATTTGATAATGTTCTAGATATTTCAACTAAAAATACGATGTAGAGAATAAAGTTAATTTATTTTATAACTTATTTATGTTTTAGAAATGCATTAGAATATTACAACAACTAGAATGATGATGTTGAATGATAATAGAAAAAATAGATGTACAAACTTTATACCTGTTACCCTTCCGACAATGTGTAAAATATTGGAATTCAATAAGGATCTCAATGCGTGCATATGAAAATTTAAAATTACCTGATAATGTGGAGAGCTAATAATGGCAGGCAATTTGACATTCGTAGTTTGAACCCATTTATTTTATTTTTTTTAATATCTGCCCAAATTGAGGTGCGTCTTATAAGCCCATGTGTCTTATAAGGCATCAAATATGGTACCTTTGCCTGTTTACCACTCATCATGTGTCATAGACTATTTCATATATACTGTAGGGCTATATGTTTACTATTATTTTTTTATGTTATAGAATATGAATTAGGTGTACTAATCTTTACATATTTTCCAAACAGATAGATGGTTTGTATAGGAAACAGTGTCTACCAAAGACTAGAGCTGAAGCAGATAGAAAGCTGAAGCTTTTCATCATATACAAAATGCTTACATCTAGAGAAGTATGTGCATTAGGACCTTCAACTTCCTTTAACCCTTGTTTGTCATAGAAATTTCAACTATGTTTTCTTATTTGAAAAAGAATAGTGATTCATATGTTGCAAGTACATTTGATCAACATAAAAAAATTATTCTTGACTCACTGAACACAGTGTGAAATCCAAATATTGATAAATTGTGTAGTAGTCACGCATCAGAGTAGAGTAGATTAGATTAGATATCAATTTTTCACTTTTGCTGTCATGCATTATATTCAATAAAATTATATGTATCTTTATTTTTAATGATCTTGGTGTTGCTTGCAGCATTCTGGTATTGATGTTCCTGATGAAGTTTTTCCACAAGATGAAGAGGACCAAACAGTGAATGATGAGAATGTCATGATGTGTCAGTTATTCAAGGTTAGATTATAAAGATGGTGTAAGCTATCTTACTGTTCTGATATATACCTTATACATCTAATTGCTGAACCAGTATCTGCTTTGTGGTCATGGCTTAAGCAAGGGAATAAAGGGATATCTTGGACCTGGTATAGTCCAAGCATAGTCATAAATGGATATGGAAGACTAGTTAAATTAATCTTACTGCCATGCATGTTGTTATATTAAACATGCCTGTTTAAGGATTGTCTGTTGAGCAAGAAAGGATGATGGTGTGTGATAGAGATGAATGGAGAGCAGTAGTGAATACATGAGTAATGACCCCCTCCATTTCCAAGCCCATTACCTATTCCTGATCGCCCCGCCTCTCATGTTTCCTGTAATTCTAACCCTAACATTACCACAGCTCTTTCATTTTCTTTCTAGAAAAATGTCTGCTCCCATAGAAATGACCTCCACTGCCTGCTCTTTCAAGTTTGATACACTGACTTACATCTTACGCTCCCTTTCTTGAACACTTTACTACTCATACCAGTTGCACCCGTTTTTACTGATAGCTCTGAATCCCATTATGGCTCTGGTTTTACCATTCTTTGCCTAACCCACATCCTTTATTTGATCTAACCATTTCACTATAATTAACCATTCTTTCTGTCCCCTTACTTTGCCTTATCCTTATCTCTGCCGTATGCCTTTTAGCTTAACATTGTACCATATGACCTTTGATATCCCTGGCACTTACTTAATTCCCATTAACTCACATGAGTAATGACGTGGCTTTGATGACCCATGGAGGAGGCTCCCGTGCATTTGGTGTGACCTATGAATCAAATCAGATGTGGGGAAGGAGAGGGGCCACTAGTTACATATGAAGTACCAAGGATAAACCTACAGGTCCTGTTCTGAATAAGACACCAGCCAGCAGCCACATTTGCATGACTGACCTGTTGTGGTGTGTTGGGCGGGGTGCCCTTCTCTTGTAGAGGCTTAGGGACTAAGTGAGAGAAGTGTATGTATATGTATACATGTGTGTATGTATTCATGCAATATCTTGGCTATCCCTTTTAGGGGGATGTCATCTTGGTATATAGATAGATGATGATAATGAAGCCCATATATTTCAGATTTTGAAGCCTAGACAGATCAATGATGAGTTCCAGAATAGTGTGCTGCAACTTGGAAACAAAAATTATACCTTCAAAACATGCGCCCTAAGATTGTCACCTTCAAGTTCCTTGGATCCTGAATTAGCTGGTAAGTACTACTTGCAGTGTATATACATTTAGAACATAGTAAAGATTCCTTTTTATACAGACTTTATTGGTAATTGCTTTCCATCTTACTTTTAATGTGATACAAATATATAAAATCTCACCAAAGGATGAAGTGAGGTGTCTGGGAAGCCCCTTTGTATTCTCTCCTATGAAAAGACGAGGGGCAAAGGAGGAAGGTAAAGTAATGTCTCCCTGAAACCTAATGTAGATGCCTTGTCTTGACTAACCCCCTTTAAGTGGGATATAAGCTGGGTATATAGATAAATAGAATAACTTGATATTATAATACTGGAATTCATTCATCAGACTTCACTGGAGATGATCAGTAACTGGGAGAAATCTGATCAATGACACCAGACTGGGTGAGAGACCTGACGACTATAACTAATAAATAGTAAAGGTAGGAAATTTTCTTTGTTAGTAGAATAATATATGGATATGATTTTTTGTTAGCCAATCTGTATCTTGCCTTTAACAAGATTTTTTGACAAACTTTATTGAAATGATATTGGTATTCTTTAATGCTTCTCAAGTCTAATGCTATAATTGTTTGCTAACAGTAAAGAAAGACAATTGTAAGGAGATAACATACCATGTGGATATCAGAATAATCTATAAATGTAATAGTTTAGTTTTAAATCTGATTTGATATATGGAAAGAGAAGTTCTTATAAACTTCATTTTATTGTTTAGAAGTGTATAAAAACTAATTAATTTTACTTTGAAATGTTTCTGATATGTGCCAAGCCTTTGACAACTGTTTTAAAAGAAATGACTAATTTTTAGACAATCTTTGGAGTTTATGGCAAATCATTCCAATCTATGGGGTGATAGTCTATTTGATTGAGGGCTTGTATGACAGCAGTGACTGTGATATAAGTTCTTAGTTTTACCTACATCAACCATTTTTGTACATCATTAAGAAGTTTAGAGTTTTCAGCTATGAAATTCTACACAAAAGAAAAAAAATATTCCAATCTAAATATATTTTATTTTACCATATTAGGTATCAACTATATACATTTAATCCTCATGCCATTTTTTCCCTGAAGTTGAATCCACAGATAACATTTTTTTCTTGTAATTTTGTACCATTAAGTTGAATGACTTATCACTTTTCAGTTCTACTTTCATACGCTTAGTCATCTTCTTTTTATTCTTTTTCTTTTTTGGCTGGCTTTCAGTTTCTTCCTTTGTTTTTTTAGTGGGTCCTGAGTCCATCGATGCGTCGTCCTGGGGACGTTTTCTTTTTTTACCTTGTGCACGATCCCTCTGCTCCTTCTTGAGTTGCTTCCTACTTATTTTTGCAGTACCAGCACTTTTTCTGTCATGCCGAATCTTAGAGAAATTAAGGAAAATTTAATTTAACAGCATATCCTAATGAGAATCAAGAATAGTGAGAGATACTGGGGAGTGAGCTACAGTGATCATTGGGTCCTGTCTCTTAAATGCCAATTTCTCCGTGGGCATACTGTACTAACCCAGTTTGGCGTGATTTGGCCTTTACCGGGCATTAGTGAGACTGGGGCTTTAATAACCCTTCAAAATATATACTTTACATCCTTTTCACTGCATTGATGTCATCTAGCACCTCCCCATTTACTCTGACACCATATTATACCATTACTATATCTTACCATCTGCATATCATTTACTTCTTTGAAAACTATATTTTTTAGTTTCCTTACTGTTCCTTCTCACTTAGGCGAGAAGCTTTTTTGATAGATTTTTTTCAAATCTTTGTAATTATTTTGGCTGAATGGCATTTCAATAAAGATGTAAGCAATTGAAGTTAATGAGAAAATGCAGTAAATGTAAAGAAACTCTTCATACACCACAACAATAATGAAATATTTAGCATACCTTGGGTCCATAATTAGAAGGCAAGTCTCGTTTACTGGGATTGGACTTGGAACCCATGTAGGTGGAATGAGTTGCTTCCTCTTGCTCATCATCATCATCATGCTTCTTTGACTGTTTGTTGACATGCATTGAATCTAGAAATGATACAATAATTTAATCTTTCTTTCATCCTATTCTTTTCACAAGACCAAACTATTCAAGCATCCCCGATCTGTTCTTCCAACAATGAAATGCCTCATTCCTCATATATTTGTCTATTGTTTCTTCCTTTAAAATCACCTCATTCCACTAACCTGGAAAACTTAACTTTCCGCACATACAATTTCTCTTTTGCATATAGAGCCCATTCCACAGCCTTTCAAAACAGCTTCTATCATAATATTTAAGTTATTAGCTAAACAACAATACTGTTCCAACACAAATCGATTAAACAGTTTCAATTACTTCTACATTTACAAAAGGAACAGCCTGGAGTATACTCCTACACTAAAACATACATATGCCTGTCAACATACATATCTGTCTAAGTCACGTGCTCATTTGGCCTGATGTAAGCTATTCAATGCCAGGCCATACAGAACATATTTATTGGCAACTAGGAATTTCAACCATAAAATTAAAACAAAGTAAGTATACAAGTGAAATAGTTTACCTCCTTTTATATTAGTAGAGCCTGTATTTTTCTTTTTCCACAAGGGGTTCTTTTCTTTGCTTTTCTCCATCCTTTTTTCACGTGCTTTCAAAACACTGCGATTTTCAAGGGAAAACTCCACAATGGGTCTCTGTTAAATCAAAACATGCACTTGTAAATTTTTCTTATTCTACATTCATCCAAAATGCATAATAATACCTATATTCCCATATATTGTTACAAGGTAAAATAGAAATAGAAATAAAATTATTAGTGAATGCCATTTTTAGAGGAGAAATTGTGTCAGTTAGAGGAAGAATATTTGTTTAGACGAGTGTGTAGGAAAAGGAAATTGAGAGAGAATAAGAGTAAGGTAATAAAATGCACAATGATGGTTGGTGTTTGAATGTTGCGATGAATGAACTGCTTGAGGAGGTGGAATGAAAGATGATAATAGATACCAGACCATTTACCTGCCTTCCAGAAAACTGGCTATTTTAAAAATTGGTTGGTTGTGCATCTAGCAGGCAATATGGTAGTTTACCTTTCTGCCACTTTATTTTAATTTTCATGTCATATGTTTTGCTGGGTACATAAATAGATAGATTTGATCAAGTAAAATATAATCAATCAAAATTAAATAAAAAATGTATTAGTTGCTGTTTCAGTGAAGAACATGGCCTTAATTCCAAGCTTTCTTGCTCACCTGATCACTGGTGAACACCTCTGGGTTGTTATTCACTGCTCTCAAGGCAGCTAATGCATGATCAGGCTTGGTGAAAGAGACAAAACCATAACCTCGACTCATGGGCTTACCATTCTCATCTAGGTCTTGGAGATTCTTCATTACTCGTGTCTGGAAAAGCATTACAATACGGTGAGAAATCAATGTTTTCAGAATCTCACTTGAAAGAACAGTTTCATTACCAAATATTGAGCTACTGTGCTTCCCGATAAAATTAAATTTAAAACCAAATTTAATAACTTGAGATATGGAAACAGGAACCTACGAGCATTGCTCTCTTCCTCAATATCACAATTAAGTAAATACACAGAAACACACTTATACATGGTCTTGTTAGGAATATTCAAGAATTTAAAGCCACAGTGGATAACAGTAGATATGGAGATGGAACAGTACAAGCATAGCTCTTCTCCTATGTGATACAGTTAAGAAAATAAACTCACCATATATAAGATGAAGTTTGTTGCATTACTGAATTCACAAAGTCTGAAGATGCATACAAAAAGGATCTACTGTTTTGAAATTCAAGCTAAGTCACTTAAAAGAAAATAGGGTTGTGATAGATTTCATAACTCTTACCTCAGTTAGTGTAGCTTCCTTTGGTGCATAAGTTTTAAATATTTTGCTCAATTTTTTATCAGTAACAGTTTTTGGCAAATTATTGATACATAACCGGGTTGGGGATACAAAAATATGCAAATTTTTCAACATTCGACGTTTCACTTGTTCTCTTTTAATCCGAAGAACCATATCTGCTTTAGAGACACCTGTTGCTGGTAGAGTTCCTTCACGGATAACTGGAGAAGAATAAAAAATCTATATCAATAACCTCATTTCATGCAATAATGAAAATAGAAGGAAGAGAATGCAAAAAAGAAATATGAATATAATGATATGATCTAATCACAAGAAAAATGATGTGCTGAAATTTGAAAGTAAACCGAAAATAATAACTAAGATGATGCCAGAATTGGAAGAGGTAACATACGAGAAAAGATGAATAGAAACGTAACTGACAACATTAAAAGAAAGAAGACAAAGACACTGTATTACAATATACAAATTGATAAACAACCTTGAGGAAACAAATAGAAAAAATCAAATAAGGAAAAGAAAAGGAGAGGTTAGATATTTGAGGGGAAACAAGAAAAAATTGCGAAAATACAACAAATTGGTGTGTGTGTGTGTATATATATATATATATATATATATATATATATATATATGTATATATATATATATATATATATGTATATATATATATTATATATATGTATATATATATATATATATATATATATATATATATATATATATATATATATATATATATATATATATAAAACTAGACCACTACATTTATGAAAGTAAAATTTCAGTAACTTACATCCTTCTCGGGCTAGATACAAGTTCCGTTTGTCTTTGGGCATTGGTTTTTCTTCATCATTTTTTCTTTGCTGCAATTCCATCCTGCTGATAGCCCTCATGATGTGCATTGAACGGCCATGTAGAATGAATAAGTGCTTGGTGGAGGGGTCCTTCTCAGCCTCTAAACAGTTGTCAGCTGCTTCACGTTCCTGGTGGATAAAAAAGGAAAATCTCATCTCATCTAAATGAAAAATGAAGCAAGAAATTACGTTTTTTAAAAAACGAAGGTAACATCTACGAAAAAGAAGAAAATCAAAATACAGCAACAATTAGTTTCTTCTTCCATCTATCACTATCTATAGTTTCTGAAATCTGGTTCCCTCTGGAAATATCCCCCAAGGAGATGGCCACGGCATAAGAGCTTCCTATCCAAACACTCCCTCCTTGCTTGTTCAAGCCATCCCCATCTATCAGCTTCTCTTTCATGTATGTACTCTTTCTTATATAGGAATATATGTTTTCTCAAGCGACACTGTTTTACTCCAAATGACTCAAAATGTTTTCAATACAACTGGCTGTTTCCCAAACATCAGGTGGCTCTACATAAATACATATTCTAAAACAAATGATACAAGTATTCCATATCTACTAGCTTTTTGGTGAAATCTTAAAACATTGGCTGAATTTGGATCTGAATTAAAGTCTATTTGCTCCGCACCTTAACACTGTAACCATTGCATCAAAAGTATTCAACATTGAGTGAGGGAGGAAAGTGTAGCTTTTTAAATGCTTAACTACAACTAAGTTCATAATTTAATCATTAACTAATAGTAAATGCACAAAGAAAATCATCATTGAATATATACAATACCAAAAACTGTGCAAATGCAGTCCCCCGAGGATGTTGAGTTAGCTGATCAATGCATAGTAAGACATATTTCACAGCTCCATATTTTTCCAAAACTTGTCTAATGTCTTCTTCTGTAGCTTCATATGAAAGATTTTTGAGGAAAAGTGTCCTCTCTTCAGCAACATCTCTACTTGGAGCATCACTGAAAGGCTTCTTACTTGGTGTTGTGTGTTCTTCATCTTCATCCTCATCATCTTCTTCACTGTCACCATCTTTTTCTAGGCCACTATCATCACTTCCGCTGTCATTACTGGAAACTTCTTCTTTGATTTTGGTATTTTCATAATTTTCTTCATCTTTTTGGGTGCCTTCAGGATATTCATTCTTCACATTAGTTGATTCTTCCATTTCTTGTTCTTCAGTTTTGATGGTGGATTCTTCCATTTCTTGTCCTTCAGTTTTGATTTTGCCTGGGGCAAATTTTTCCTTGGGCACAGCCAAGTCTACAGCAATTGGCCTTCCTTTAAAAAGAAAAAATAATCATGAATATAAATTCCTCCTTATCAGCCTGAAAATGGAAAATATCAGTTGGATGAGAAAGATTTTTCATTACAATTAGCCTACAAGTTAAATGAATTTTCACTTTGCAAACTTAAATTTCATGCAAAGCCCTCAAATATCCAGGTTTCTATTCTATTCTACAACCTATGTTGTTTTCCTCCCTCTGCTAGTGTCGCCCTAAGGGATAGTCACGGCAGAAAAGCCTCTATCTTTTTTTTCTTTCTTTTTTCCCCCTATCGCTCCTCCGGGAGGAAGAGCACGGGCTGACTAAGAGCCCGTCAGTGTATGTACATTATGGTTAGGGTTTCTATCGAGGTGGAGGGTAGTTTGTGCAGATGTCGAGCAGCGCTGCTAGAGGTGAAGAGGCGACCACCCGTGCAGCCTGCTCGTACTCGGGATCAGGGGACTCGGCAGCCCGGGAACATAGTCTGCAGGTACTTGGGCAGTGAAGGACGTAGTGTATTAGTGGGTCATCAGGGACTGTGAGGCAGTGTGGGCAAGGGTCGGAGTCTGTGTTTGTTATCTGTGACCAGCAGAGGTAACCAAGTCTTAGGCGGACGAGGTGGGATACTATTTCTTGGGATGTTCCAGGTGGAATTTGAAGTGGTTTCCTCTTGGTTGCAGTCGTGTACCAGGTTGCTGACCGAGAGCCCTGGATGACAAAATTTTCCAGGAGATGAGCAGTTTGAGTGATGGCTGCCCTGTTGACCATTCCCTTAATGCTGGAATAGCTAATAGGGACATGAAAAGTGATGGATGAATTCTCACTAGCTTGGCGGGCTGCTGTGTCAGCTCGCTCATTCCCGTTGAGACCAACATGTCCCTATCCAAACATTCTTTCTCATCTCCTTGAAGCCCATCCTCACACACCTACTCGCCTCTATAAAATGTCTTAATTCCTCCCACATAAACTTTCAGAATGTTCCAGACACCTTCCCTATGAACCCTAGCATAGGTTTTCTCTTATGCCCATAAAACTGCAAATTTTAAAACTTTCCCTAAGTATTCCACAATCATCAATTTAATTACAAATATCTGATCACATAGCCTAAGTTTATAAGTATGTATTATTCTCTCTCACTCTCTTGATTAGTTCACTGATTTAATCTTACAGTACTAAGCATAGTTACCAAGTAAAGGCTTCATGTTGCATTCCTTAATAGCCTTCAGTGCTTCATGTTTCATGCTGTACTGAACAAAGGCACATCCCACCATCTTTCCATTACTCTTTTTCAAAATTGACACTTCACTGATTTTTCCATAATGTGAAAAGTGATCTTCAATTGCTTTTTCATCAGCCTGTAAATAAAATGGATCAGTAAAATTTACAGAATTTTGTTATGTATTACCTCTCCTTACTTTGAATACATTAATCAGTAAATTATTAATTCTACTTACGTTATAACTATGATTTGTTGGTGAAAACGTATTTATACATAATTTATTTTCAGGTTTTTCAAATCTAGAAACAAACTATGAATTAATTTATTTACATATTTCAAACAAATAAAAAGCTTTACTATTTTTAACCCCTTCCCTTCACTACGAAGCATGAAGAATATGAAGTATATGAGGGCTGGCCTACTCCGCTTTTGGGGACATGTCTGGGGAGAATGAAGCATCAGAAGCTATTGATATAGAAATTAAATAATTTTCTGTATGTAAAAACTGTTTTGATACCTTAAATGAAAGATTTCTTATGATAATTCTTCCATTCCTGTTTTTTTTGTTCTTTTGATTCTTGTCCGCCCATTTCCTTTTCTTGCTTCCCTTTTCTTGGTCAAGTGAACCCTCATGTTGGCTTCACCCTTGGCGGCAGAGTTGCTGTTGTTCTCATTATTCCTTTGTCGAGTCAACTTCACCTTGATTATTTTGTCATTCAGTGTTGAATTGTTTAACTTGTTCACAGCTTCTGTAGCATCCTGTATTTCACTGTATACAATGTAGGCTAGTCCTTTAAAAATACCATCTGCAAAAAAGTTAATCATTAATATTTGCTATGTAGTGTGGAAGAGGGGTCTTAATGGGCAGGCCGGTGGAGGCTTGGTGGTGGACCAGTGTTGGGGGGGGGGTTAAACTTCACCTCTTATTGATGTTTCATATAATTATTTTGTTATCTATGAGGACAGAATAATTTTTTCTGATAAGCTTTGATGTATTTTGTATTTATATTACTTCTAAATGTAAACCACTAGTTTTTTTTTGGGGGAAGAGGGGTCTAGAACTAAAAAAAGAGTGACAGATTGTGAATTAATAAAAAAAATAAAAAAAAATGCAGTGCTTTCAGGTATGACAGCCGACGTGCCTAATTTTTGGGTGATAAAATATAAAAAGCTTATATAGCCGAATCAAACCGTACCTAACCATAACCTAACGAATGCTGTATCCTCATAATTAGTTGCCTAACTTTTGGGTAAAAAGCTTATATAGCCGAACCAAACCGTACCTAACATAACCTTATTAAGATAAATTTACCGTAAAAACTGTCTTAACATTAAGGTGGGATGGTATATGGTTATAATAAAATACGAAAATGATTACATGTATCTTTCATGCTGTTGATATTAAATATAATTGCATTGAAATTCAACCCAAACAGATCCAAGGGTCCAAGCTAAGTGATGAAAAAGGAAATGTAATCACTAGCTAAATAACCACCTCTTCATCTCACTGATAAGTACCAAGTATCGAAAATAATGGAATTAATCTTTAATAGACAAACCTACACTAAGGCCTGAATGAACCTTACTCACATAAATCCCACTTTATATGATCTATGTTGATATAGTAGATAAATACAAGAATAAGGCGTGAAAATACCTTAGCATGAGTGACCTGGCTTGCCTATGAAAGGATAGTGGGGAATTAAGAAGTGCCTAGTATAGGGTATCTAGTACCATCACACCACAAATGACACTACAACTTGCCTTTATCCCGGACCAGGTGACATTTTTTCACTGGTCCAATGACACTGAAGTTGTCCTCTATATCCCGTCTGGTGAGTTCCGTTGAGAGTTGCGTAGCTATGACGGAACAGCCGCCACGGTCCTGCTTCGCCATGCTGCTGTGTTGTGACTTGGACCACGTTACCTTCTAAGCACTACCTTACACTCGCATGACTCTTAATAACACACTAGAATTCAACAATATAGATAACATGTATTATGCAGAGGTATCTATCTCGGTCTATGGGTGAAATGTAATAGTTTCCTGGCTTGTTTAGGAATTATATAGATGTTTATAGTTATTGCAGGTGATGTGTGGCAGCTTTTACTATTTACGTGGTGGCAGCTGAGTTAAAAGGATGAAAAGTTCTACACAAAAAAGTGAATATATACAATCCTGTAGCCAGATATGATTAAAATATAATAGTATAATTTAATTACACATGTTCTATTATTAATATTTAGTGCATTATCATAATTCAGATTGTTTGTATAAATAAAAAAGTTTTGTACAAATAATAATGAATATATGCAATCTTGTAGCCAGATATTATTTGAAGATGATAGTATAATCTAATTACACATGTATTAATATTCAGTGCATTATCATAGTTGAGATTGTTTGTATAAATAAAGTTTTGTCCTGTATTCTCTCATAATTGTAACAAGTGAGTGTCGCGCCGCGCCACCCTCCCTTCCTTCACAACACCACCATGGCTGACGTGAGTTGTGTAGATACTTTACTATTATATCGCCAAACATCTGCATTATTTGGCGATTAGATGACTTAAACGCATTATATATTGAACGTTGACGCATCCAATATTGTAAATGTGTCCTGTGTGGTAGTGTAAATACAACAGTGGAGTGAGAATATACTACGAAGGGAAAGGCGGGATTGAGTTGAACATATCTCAGGAAAGTGATTACTCGCCACTAATAACTTATATCCCTGAAAAGAAATACTTTGTTCATTTGATTGTGTAAACTATATTTTAAGTCATAATTATCACGGATTGGAGTTTGCCAAGAGGCGTGGTAGAATGGCTTTGATTCCATGACCCGGCAGGATGACCACTAGTAGTTTTGTACACGTTACATTCACACTGCTGTGCCATTAACCGAATGAAGAAAATCGTGAGGATTATGAAAAGTTCACCTTGCCTCATTACTCGCAGCCGCCTGTGAACAGTGTAGTGTGTTAAGTCAACACGTCTGGTGGGTGGACTTCCCTTGGATCGAAACGCTAACCACACCACTACCACCACCTCAATATAGTTTTAAAACCAACTAAAAGTGCAACATGCATTCAGGTTGCGAAGTGCGGTGAATTTACATAATTAGGGCTGTCTCACACTGGTGAAAGAAACTGGTTAAGTTTTGTTGATGCTACAAATTGAAGGCCTTTAGACATTTTATACTATATACATTATGTATTATATGCAATTCTTTGTGATGTACAAAATTATTGTTGACCATTGACAAACCTTTTTATATTTATTAATTTTTTATTTTTTTATTTACATACAGGTACAAGGTCAGGAGATACGCAAGAAGCGTACCTTCAGGAAGTTCACCTATCGTGGTGTTGACCTCGATCAGCTGCTGGACATGAACAAGTATGACGTGTTGTTTTGCTCACTATGACTTGCAATGTAGTTAGTTGATATATCTGAGGAGCACAAAATGATCAAATCTTTCCTTGAATTGGTTATGTCAGCTTCCTCAGAAATTAAATCTTGAGGTTTATTGGGTGTTTGTTGTTGTATAAATGGCCCTATGCTCCTCAAGGACACTCACTCCAGGGCGTACAAAAGGTTTTTATATTGAACCTTATTTTTGAGAGATAGTAATGTGGGATCAACCCTGGTATACTTAATTGGTATAGGAAATACACTATGTTAAGTTTGAATTGTGTTAGGGACTGGCACTATTTCAATTACAATCATCCTTTAACATTTGCAGGCGGTATGTAACCGATACCCGCTAATGTTAAATGCCCGTGAACATGTGCTGCCCACTTAATAACACTCCTAGACACCCTATTCCTAGTGTGTGTGTGTGTATATATATATATATATATATATATATATATATATATATATATATATATATATATATATATATATATGCACAGCTTACAAGTACGGCAGTGGTACCTGTAAGTGCTTGCTTATAGATACGGCACATGCCTAACTTTTCGGTAATAAAATATATAAGCGAACAAACTGTACCTAATCTAACATAATCTAACCATAACCTAACGAATGCACTATCCTCATAGTGCTCGCTTATAGATAAGGCACGTGCCTAACTTTTGGGTAAAAAGCTTATATAACCGAACCAAACCGTACCTAGCCAAACCTAACAAAACTTGAAAGATGCTTTATCTGGTAAATAATAAGGCACAGGCCGTACGAATAGTGGATTACAACGCGGTACGACTGCCATGGAAAAAGTAAATTAATTGAATCCATAACATTATTCCAGTCACGTACACAATTAAAGTAGGAAGGAAAGTTATAAATAAATGTATTTGAAATAGGTTAGGTTAATATCCTATTAGATAGCGCATCATTTATGTGCTGCCACTTACTTTGTAAGTAAAGTAAGTAGATTTATAGGTGACTGAGGTTTTGTTCACTTTTCATGTAAAGGGTTTTGGGTAAATATTAAGAAGTACAGTGTACATCAGTCTCAATATTAAGAAGTACACCAGTCTCACTCTGCTGGATGAAACTATTTTTTCTAGGAGATTTTGATGTGTTTTGAATTGCAATGACTGTAGTCGAATTGAATGCATTTTGTTATTGAAATCCTAGAACACAGTGACTGTTGCTGTAGTCAAATTGAATGTGTTTTTAGTAGTGACATTACTTGTAACCAGTAAAAAAGGACAAGTAGTCCAATGGAACAAATTGTTTAAGAGAATAAGTTCTAAGATTGGAGATTAGTGAGGAAGTTAATATTGAGAAAGATATCAGAACACCTCAAGTTGTCACCTGGGGAATGATCTGACATGGGGACATTTGGTAATACCCCAGATGGGAATCTGAGGTGGTTGTATGGGTTGTATTCATAATCAAGTTTGTGTTTTAGATTATAGGTTTGTGGAGTGCATGTAGTGTGGTATAAATGATTATAAGACTGGTATTTAGAGGTCAGACTGCAATTACACTAGTGTTATTGAGACCAATGGAAAATGTCAGAGAGGATGTGAGTATGGTCACCAACTCAGATATTTGTAGTGTATGAAAAAAGTGAGAAACTTTTTTTTTTTTTTTATAAAGTCCTTAAGGTTTTCAATATAAATGCCTTCTTACAGTGAGCAGCTGGTGGAGCTCTTCCCCTGCCGCCAGCGCAGACGCTTTCAGCGAGGTCTGAAGCGCAAGCATATGGCTCTTCTTAAGAGGCTGCGGAAGGCTAAGAAAGAGTGTCCTGCTCTGGAGAAGCCTGCTGTTGTCAAGACTCACCTGCGCGACATGATTATTGTGCCCGAGATGGTTGGCTCAATGGTTGGTGTGTACAACGGCAAGACTTTCAACCAGGTTGAAGTAAAGGTTAGTTATTGTATTATAATGTGTAATAACATACGCATTTTATGTGTATAGATAGCTGTTTGACAAATATCAGAATGGTGCATTGCCAATACACTAACCGACATGTCTTGAGAGGTGGGGTCCACCCAAGAATATTTCTTAACTCCCCACTATCAAATCAAAGTGAACAAGGTTCACAGAGAGATGGAGTTCATAGGATTTACCAGGCCTTTACCACACTTGATATGTCTGAAGCTCAAAAGATTTCAAATATTCAATAATAGTGAACAGAAGATTGTATTGGCAGTTGAAAGATGCGTGATATATTGATGATGATAGACTTCCAACCTTTTCAAAGCTTTGGAGCCTAATTTGTTAAGTAGTTTCAAGGATCAAAGTGCTCACTTCTCTGGGACAGGATGTAAAGCAAGTGGAGTTCTATTTCATACTTATGACCAGTCAGTAAAATGATTTTTACTAATACTGTGTAACTAAAGTAATACTGCATTTATTACTTTTGTGAAAATCCACTCCTTACAGTAAAATGTGGGTCTCATGCAGAACTGACATCAGTTACTCATCATGTGTAGGATATTATTAATTTTCCTTTGGCTTTGAGATTGAGCGAGTTGGATTGTCACTAGCATCTGGCCTTATGCAAGTTTTTTAAGGTTATGCAAAACTAAGCATATATGTAACAATTTTGTTGGAGTTTTTCTAGAGATAGGAAGCAATAGGGATATCAACATAATTATTTTTCACTTCATTACCATAATGTACTTCAGTTGCAACTCTGCTTTTGCCATCACCACAATTTCTAGGGTAACAGTAGTAAGCAGTTGCTAATCACAATATCCACCATATAATTTTTGACTCCATCAATTAAATGCCAGGACAAAGTGCAGTCACAACATGGGTTCAGGCATATATATATATATCTCGGCAGTTTCTGCCGAAGCCTTAAGACCCACGCACTAGGAACGTCGTCCGAGATCTTCCTCGCATTTTAGGACGCAGTCTGAGGAATTCTTTATTAAAATGGGCCCAGTGGTGACCAATTATTATGCAAGACCATTTGTGTAGTGGCTAAAGGGTATCACATAACACTTGGTTTGAGATTATATACATTTAATTTATAAATGACCTTCACCATTATTACTTTTTGAGAGGGTTGTGTAGTTTCATAGGAAAATTGCAAATGTGAAATTATTAGGTGTCAAGATTTACTATAAAAGATGTTTGTAGCATTTGTTTTAAATAGCATTTTCATTTCCAGCCCGAGATGATTGGCCACTACCTTGCCGAGTTCTCCATCACTTACAAGCCAGTGAAGCATGGTCGGCCTGGTATTGGTGCCACCCACAGCTCCAGGTTCATCCCACTAAAATAAAAAGCTCTTATCAGTCAAGAAGTGTATGAATCTTTAAGTATCCTCCGTAACAACATTGCTCTCCACACACAATCTTCTTTGCCCTACAGACATTCTTTCATTCATGGCCTTCACCAACAGGTCCTCTTCCATTGTCTCCACCTAAACACATCGGCTCTGCTCAACCAGCCAACTCTTTTACCTCATTTCCAATACTTTTTGAATTTATGCTACTACCATACACATTTTAACTCCCTACATCACTGATTCTAGACTCTACTTCTGCCTCTATTAAAAATATCTTGTTTCCATTCAATGCAACATTCATCCTCCAACTCATTTCATTACTTTGCCTTTATTCACATTCACTCAATTTCCTCCAATACATTCATCCACCAACTGACAATTTCTCTTCTAAATTTGTCACGAAAAGTAAACTTGTGATTCTAATATTCTAGCTATGTGGTGGATTCCGAAGAAAAATTGTTTGGATGAATGTATTGGAGGAAATTGAGTGAATGTGAATAAAAGCAAAGTAATGAAATGCACAAGAGTTGGTGGTGGAAAGATTGAATGGTTCATGCAGTGAAGTATTTTAAATAGAGGCAGAAGTGAAGTCTAGAATCAGTGATGTAGAAAAAGGTAGCAAAAAGGAGCAATGTGTCTGGACAGAATGAGTACAGGTGCGAAGAGAGATGGCATTAATGTGAGTGAGAATGAATTGATACCAGAAGTTATGTTGACAATGAAAAACTACTAAAATATCTAAAATAATATGATGGCATATGTAGTCACCCCTCATGTCATAAATATTATGCAATGAAAGAAAAAAATGTTAGGAAATCATCAGATTCTTCAATGGATATATTGGTGTTAAGTACCTGGTCTGGGTATATTATACTGAGGTAGTTGAGGAAGTGATGAAGCGCTGGTCCCGGCTTGGCTGGAAGGCAGTACATTGACACCTGGGGGAGGAAGGCCAGGGGTTCCCTGTGAAGTGGAGGGAGCATACTGGGAAGGAGGCACTTGACGGGGTGCTTGAGACACACTGGTCTTACTAGCAGGGTCTTCTTGGGATTTCACATGAAGTGTGTGGCGTGGTCCCGTCTGCCAGGCATCATCCGAGTCATCAGTGACTGATGTGTCGACGCTAACCTGTGATGTTTTGGTGTGATGTGGTTAATCAAACATGAAACTGAATTTCTACTCTACAGGATTCCATAGGTTTAGTTTTGATATTCAAGGTAAAGTATGCAAGAGATGTGATCACAGAAAAGTGACATGAGCTGATTACATAAATAGAAAAACGTTTCCCATTGCATTTAATTTACTGAGACTTAAAAAAATGCTATGGGTGTACATGAAATCTAATGTAGCCATACCTGATACATTCCTGGCACTGGAAATCCCAGCAGAAACTGGGCAGCAAAGAAATCGTTGTGAGGCTCCACAGTTTGTGTCAGTGTTTCATTAGGTTCCCCCTGAAAATCATTTAATTAGGCCTTCAGTGAATGTTCTGTGACACCTACTACTATTGTTAATCCTAGCAGAACTACAAGGTCTATAGTTACCTAGCTCGGGCGGATTATTTAATCGCCTTTAATCATGCCTTATATACTACAACTAGGTAAATACACACACACATACTGGACCACAGAAACATATAGGAAGACAAGATAACTAGCCTTCTGCTCCCTACTGGTCATTATTCACCATTAATAAAATAGTGTCATATTAAGCTCTTCCATTCCTTATATATTCAAATATTTGATACATGCTTTTAATCATAGCATAAGTTAATCAGGCTTTCCATGTCATCTTATAATTTAAAACTGCTTTGCTAACCATACTTTGATATCCAGAGTATGCTGAGGACGACTTGTTAAGCTGGAATTAACTGCAAGTGTGACAGATCGCACAGACCGAAAGAACCCTGGTCGCTTGCCATGACCAATAACACCTTCCACTTTCAGTGCAAGCTGGGATGACGTCTGTAAATAAAAAGATTATGAAATGACTGATATATTAATAACTAAACAAATACAAATATGTGTCAATCTATCGTACAAATCATGAGTATCAACACAAAGGTGCTAATACAAGGGGAGGGCTTCAAGAATTTAGGAGAGGTGGAGGCTCTTCTGTTGTGGCCATCCCATTGGGAGATGCTCCTGAAGGGAGTGAAGTGTCACTGATATATAGGTAGATATGAATATGTTCCTAATCAATCAATCCAATCAAAGATCGTATAGACCAGTACAACTTGTGACACTTAAGGTTGATGAATATAGAACAAAGTAATAGTTTATTTTTCCAATTAAATACTAATAACAGCAATTGAAAGAAAACCAAACCTGAACAGAAATGGGATCTCCTGGTGCACGTGGCTGTGGGAGGATAGCAAGCGTTATGGTAGTTTTTTGTAGTGTCTGGAAAAAGAAACGAGGATAGGGCAGAGGGACACTTGTCAGAACTTGAGAGATGCCTTGTAGTAACTGAAGATGTTGTTCCCTTACTGGTTTGACTTCACAAGACACCTGAAAAAAGATGAAGTCATTTCTCTCTTCCTCTTCAGTAAGTAATCTTTTGTCACCAGTACACAAAAATTGCATTATGCTGACTTCAGTTCTGGGAAAACTATAATCTAGATATATACTAACCTGGGCCAGCCTGCGTACAAGAGTGGTAGCTTCTTCCAGTGCACTGATTATAGACTGTGTCTCAACAGACTCCCCACCACCAAGTTTGCTTGTTATTGTAGTGAGATCAATACCAGAGTAATCCTCGGTCAGCTGACCAGCTGAAGGACGAGTAATAATCTCAATCCCCTGAGCCACTAGCAAAGCTCCTTGCTGCAGAAGTGCTAAGTTGCACAAAGTCTGTGGGTCAGCATCAAACACGGACTGGAAGAAAAAAAAAGTTGATAATATAATTATGGCACCATTTTTACATAAAGATATACCACCAATTTATCAGCTCCCTTCATTTTGACGCTTCGCCATTAAATGAATATGGCCGACACATGCAAATTATAATGATGAAGGTAAACTATTTTAAACTAATCATACAGTCTTACTTACTTGATAGAGTGTTCCATATTGTGAAGCCAAGCTGTTGAAGTCTCTTGCTGATTTGGTGAGCTGCTGTGATACTCTACCACACCTGAGAAGGTCATCCCTAGTTGATGTGGCAAGTGATGCTGCGATGGCAGGAGGAGGGGCTGTGCGTAAGGACAGGCAGGCATGGAGCAGCTGGGCATGGCACATAAAGGTCTCTGCACGCAGCCTCACATATTCTTGACAAAAGCTCATAGGCTGGTTAGGTGAACTTGATGCCTACAAATGAATGTAATATATATGAATGAGGAGCAGCAACAAAAACAAAAACATTAATCTTCCCTCATACACCCACTCATTACATAACAATAAACATATCTGTTAATGGCAATGCCATACGTTGATAATGATAACAAAAGTAACAGTTAAATCAAATGGACAAATTAAATACCTTGAGTGCAGACAATGCCCGCAGCAGATGAGTGTTGGCAGCAGTGAGGTTGTCTGCTCTGTCCCCTGAGGCAATTGGACAAGCCTCCCCTTGACTCACCTCAGCCAGGGCAGACACCCAGAAGTGCTGCTGGTCTGAGCACACTCTCCAGCTTAGCACACCATACAGGCCAGCAGCAAAGTTGTGATGACCGTACCTGTTACATAATATGTTTTGGTCACTGATTTTTTAACCTTATACTGTTGTACTTTGAAGATACTTTCAGTTTTTTATGAGGATATTTGTAATATATATATATATATATATATATATATATATATATATATATATATATATATATATATATATATATATATATATATATATATATATATATATATATATAAAAGTTTGGCATCTAACTCTGTCCCTAAGCACTGAATAGCTTAGCTGAGTAGTTTCCAAACATTTAAACAAGATATTCTGTATGGTTTTCACAGGACTTCTCAAGTTCTCATAAATCCCTTCACTTTTAATTCAAACACATTTTATATTATGTCCTGAATGTTTAGTAGTGTTCAGTATATTCTGCTCAGTAGGAGATTAATTTTCTTTACATGCAACATGAATATGAATAAAGAAAAATAAAAAGAGAGAGAAAGAGAACAAATATGCATCATGAGATAATTGTACATATCAACATCATCCTTGGTGAACATAAATGCACACACCTTGATGCTTGCCGTGCCATACAGAATGCAGCCCACTGATTTACACACTTGCTGGCTGCCACCACAGCAGCTTCTGCCTGACTCGACCATATGTGGCCATGGAACACCTGCAGCACGAGTGTCACCAGTGTCACCTGTAGGCCAAAGAGATATGCATGAGACACTGCTATCTAACATTAGCATGCAGTCACTTCATCAGAGATATCTCCTTAAGTATGCTAAAGAGCACAGTAATCTAGTATTATGATCAAGTACATGAATGAAGTGATAAAAATAGCCGGTCTGTGTTGGTTTAGGGATGTGGAGAGAAGGAATGAGAATGGCTGGGTGAAGTGTGTCAAACATTTTGAAGAACAAGGCAGAATGCCAGATTCGAGATAAAGTCTTGAAGAAGTATTTACCAAGAAAACAGGAAACATGACAAACAAGCTGCACATAACTACAGTTTGGCGAGCTGCTGTTAGGTGGCAAAGGGTGATGCATAGAAACCTGAAACTTGCCAAACAAAACAACAATGATGATGATGACGACGACAACAATGACATGATAAAAGATACCAGAACACCTATTGGTCTATAACGAGGTTATAGTAAGTACTACTATAGCACTAGGAGACTACATGTGGGAGAATATAATAGAACAGAGCAAGGCTCCTCTCACCCACATCCCTCCCACAATGTACCAACAGGAAACAATTACAATAGAACACAATAGACTATAACTACTATAGCGTGAGTAATAAAAATTTGGTGTCATTGGTGTCGTTGCTTTGGTTCAAATTTTAGCTCAATAATTTGTTGATTTCTCTCTCCCACTCAGTGCTAATTCTTTACAATCTTAAAATGATAAAGATTGATAAAGAAAAATGTAAATAAAATCCTCATTATTTTCAAATTTTATAAATCGAACACTTAGAAAAGACTTCGGCAGTGTAAGGGTTAAATGAGATGTCCTAAAATTGAAAAAATAATAATAATAATAATAATAATAATAATAATAATAATAATAATAATAATAATAAAATAAAAAAATATAATAAATAAAATAAAATAAATAAATAAAAATAAAATAAAAATATATAAATAAATAAATAAAAAAACTTACCATTAATTTTGTCTTGTGGGAATTAAGAGGAGCCTCTACAGTGAGTTTCTGCACCAGCTTTAACACAGGAGTGAGATGAGGTGTGAGAACATCCGCTCGGTTCCCTCCGAGAGATGCCAATGCTTCACACACCAGCTGACACCCACACACTGTAATGAAAATCAACAATTTCAGCACATTCTTCATATAAATGGCTACATCCTGAAACAATCAGATATTCCTTTATCCTGCCTTTTTGTTTGGTTGTCCCGACAATCATGACAACAGGTCCTTTTTATACATAATTTCATCATCGCATCACTTTTCTCATTGATAACATTCAGGCAAGTTCACACACCATAATCATTTGCTTTGTTCCCTTTTCATAGCAAATACACATTGGAAAAAAAAATAAATAAAACTCCACCCTCGTCTTTTTAAAAGTGAATTAGTGCATGTTAACCTTAGTTGCTCACCTGAAAGTGTGTTGTCCGAGAGTGTGTGAGTGAGGGTGACAGCAAGGTCGTTCATGATGCAAGGCTGAGTCTGGGAGAGTAGCACAGCACAAACCTACTCCACACGTGCCGCCACAACCAACACCAACAACCATCACAAATAAAATAGAACATGCATACAAATTAGTATAAACATGAATATAACATGAAGTATCAAGGAATGGAGTAATACCTCAAAAGAGCACAATGAAAAATAATTCCCTATCACTATAATTTCACTATCAATTATTCCTCTTTCCTTTTCTTTTCACTATATGGTCTATAGGTACCTAGTTTGGGGAGACATTTAATAACTTTTCTTTTTAACTCGCCATAAATAATTCAAATGTCTTCATAAAAATCAGAAAAATAGTAATTGCAAATTTTTCCCATTAACCCAAGATAGTTTGGGTAGTTAAGAATTAATGAATATCACAAGGATATTTATCTAATGACTTGTAAAAGACCTGCGTATCATCCCAACACATGTGGAGCAATCATGACCATTCACAATCAAAATGTTACTCTCACCTAATGCCATTAGGTATCAAAGGAGCAAACAAAAATTAAGCATAATTTCTCTTACCCTTTTGATCTATTGTATACTAGATGGATAGGGACAAGTACCAAACTTAACACTAAAACTGGAGGAAATAAATATAAAAGTCACAAGGTAGTTAAAAATACTGATGGATCCAATTCACCATATAGACACATGAAAAACTGTAGTATTGCTTAATTATAACAAAAAAAACTGCCATGAAATCATAACCTTACCAAACATGAACGCAGGCCAAGGGGTATATACTCTTCTGGGGTGGGACCTGCTGACTCCCCTTGCTGAGACGAGCTAAACACACTCTGCAGCAAGCTGATGGCAGCACAATGTGCCTCTTCACACAACTGGCTGTTTTTTTGTTCTTCATACCTTAATGAGATTGTAAGAAACTTTATTAGAAAAGTTGAAGAACTGCGCACAAAGTGTGCATGGGTGTGTGTATGCGTGCCTTGCCTTGGTTACTCCCCTTTAAAGGGATAACAGCCTGGTGTATGTATATATATATATATATATATATATATATATATATATATATATATATATATATATATATATATATATATATATATATATATATACATATATATATATATATATATATATATATATATACATATATATATATATACATATATATATATATATATATATATATATATATATATATATATATATATATATATATATATATACACACACATATACATGCACATAAAGCAGTAGATACTATAAATTATTAAGGAATACACTAGACTTACATGTACACTGCAATATTAGTGAAAAGCTGAAGAGCTCTGCAAGCCACTTTTATGTTGCTGTCATACACACACTCACAACAGAGTTCAACAAGGGCACAATCTGAAATTGTGAAAACAATGTGTATTAAAGCCATGGAATACCAGAAATTATATTTTTGTTGATAAAAAAACTAATTTGAATCTTCTCTTCTATTAAATAATGAACAATATGTATATCAAGGAAAAACAAGGTGTATCACAAAGCAGACTGTCATGCATTGTTCACAACACTGAAGGAAGGTAGGAGACACTAGGCACTAGATGGAAAATGTGATGGACTTCACTAACATTAATATAAGGCATCTCAAATATTTTCAAATAAGTAAGAGAAAGCCAAAGTAATGAATGTGGTGTCCTTGCCTGGAGTTAGTGTTATCCTTGGGAGTGCTGGGGCTGCAGTGAGAGAGGCCAGAACTGATAAAGCAGTGGTTGTCATAGCAGGGTTGTGGTGAGGTAACTTGGTGAATCTGACCAGAGTCTCCACATTATCTGCAGACCAAGCATGTGGAGCAGCTTCAGCCAAGAATCCCAGTTCACCCAAAACAGCCTGTCGTACACCTAGCCGGGCTTCACTTTCCAGGTTACCAATCAAAAGGTCCACCTAGAACACACAAAAAAAATTACTTGATGTACACATACACAAACACAAGTAGTTTCTCTCCTATGAAAAGACAAGGCATGGAAGGGAAGAGTTAAGTCTTCCTGAACCGTAATGCCATGTCTCAGCTACTCTCTTTCAATGGGGATATAAGCCAGGTATATAGATATAGATTACATAAATAGATAGAAATCACTATCAAATAATATTAAGTACCTGCTGCGGGATATCCACCAAGCTGTGTGCAGCTAGCTGGGTAAGGGTGTGTAGGGTGGTGATCACAATACGTTGTGTTGGGTATTCCTTCAACAGCTCCAGGCACAAACTCCGTACCTGTGGCCCATCAAGGAAGAACAAGTTATAGAAAATTAACCAAATATTAACACAACCAAAAAACATTATGTGTTAAAGCTATGGTCACATTAGTTACGGATACCACTGGATAAGCAGTTTTGTCTAAATTGGATGCCTACCAGGCTTGCTCATAAACAGTAATTTGTCACATGAGCAGAACCAGCTACCCATTCCATGGCGGATCCTGCCACTCACTTTAAAATAGACAGCTTCAGTGGACGGAGCAAGTGAATTGGCTCTGGATGCAATGGTACTGGCAGCTTGTTTTCTAGTTCACCAGTATGTTGATTCAAAAGAAAAACAAACTAGACAGTAGCTCCCCATTCACACTTGTCATTAGCCACAAAACATCTTATTTACATGCAAGTGTGTAATCAAGTTTTTGTTACTTATTAATGTACAGTCCATGATGGATGATTTTTCTTAATCAGTCAATGCATCATATTAAGGCCTAGGGGGTAAGTGAGAGGAGTGTGTGTATGTATGCACGCCTTGTCTCGGCTACCCTCCTTTATGGGGATAACAGCCTGGTATATAGATAGAGAAATCATATTAATATGTATTAAAATTTTATATGTAGATCCATTATTCGTGTTCCCATAGTGTCAACTCACAGTAGCAGCTGTTTCAGCATCATGATGCATGTGCTGGAACACCTGGATCAACTGCAGCTTCACATCTACAGGTGTTGCCAATCCTCCAATCATATGGATGAGTCTATCACACATGTTCATGGCAAAAGTCCTGTGAAATGAGATTGCAGATAGATATATTAAAATATAAGTTGAATATAATAAGGTACAGTGCTTCCTCCAATTTTGCGTGATCTGATTTTGCGATACGCCAATTTTGCAACTGAGATATTATGCTGAAAAACATGGGGAAGGCGTGAACAAGAGGATCCAGTCATTAATTACACAATTTGTGAGAGCCCCAGCACCCCCCCGATCCTTCAATCCTCCCGCCAACCCTGGCCCAACAACAATTTTCCCCATAAGGTTAATTAATCCAATTTTTGCAAATTCGCATTTTGTGGCCTGCAATGTCAACCAATTTCATGCAAAATTGGAGGAAGCACTGTATTGCATCATATCATGTAACAAAGAACATGATATAATATGGATCTATCTAAGGTAAAAATTAGGAATGTGTGTGTATTTCACAAGCTAACTTTGATTTTGCAGCATATTTTTCAGCTGCCATGATAGCAGCCTGAAGCTCTACAGACTCCTTGGCATCCAGGGCCTCACGGATGAGATGTTGGACCCTTCTGTTCTCTCCCACAACACCAGACATCCAGCCCAGTGTACGCAGGGTGAGTGCTCGGGCCAACTGTGGAGGAGAACTTGTGTAATGAATAAGGTTGTTCTGTGTGCTGCTTACCACCTTCTTTTACACCTCCTACAATGCAGTTTCGAATGCAATTTTCATGAAAACTGCAATTAGCAATCACCAAGTGAAACACTTTGCAAAACTATTGTTAAGAGCCTCAATGTGTCAAAAATTCTGATTTCAATAAAAGTATTGGAAGAAATTAAGAAACTTCAGTAAGGTAAGATAAAATTCTATGGTTAATGTTTTTTTTACTAGTTAAAACTGGCAGAGAAGGACACTTATTTGCAATCCCAGTATTCACTACTCAGTTTCTAAGCAATCAATTAATTTTTAATAATTTCTGCTTTTTGAAATGGTTGCCACATTCATTTGCAGATTTCACCAGCATATATGATGCATAAACTCTGCATTATCAGATGAAAGAGCAAGATAAGAATCAGGACATAGTACACTGTGTTTAGGGATCAGGTAAGTGTGATTACTGATAGATCACTTATTTTCTATTGACAGGGAATATAACAATACAACTCACCGGATCATTGGAGTGCATGACAGTTGTTATACGCCGCAAAAACTCATCCACATTGATAAGCTTGTCCAAATGTCTTCCGCATGATTCCACCACTTCCACAACACACACACGTACAAAGTTGCTTCTGTTTTGTAAAAAAAAAATTTTGTAAGCAATATATTCATAATAAAATTTTTCTTTCTCTGCTTGAAAAGATATTGTTTTTACAAAATATCAAAGAATTGTAAACCATTAACTTGGTTTATGAATTTACAAACCTGTTGAAAATGTTATTATGCAATGGGCCATCAGCCAAATGGTAAAGGACCACTTTAACATTCCACCTTCATGACAAAGATGATTCTGGTTCCAAGTTTCACAGATCACCACTCATAACATTGGTTTTATAGTAAAAAATTTGTCCTATAAACATAACACATTCTCTGAAGAAAATTTGATTTAAACTATCTTCAGAGAATGAAAATGTAATTTACATAAACAAACATTAAGTTCTGTAAAAACATAAATAACTTCACTTACCCTGGTGTTTCTTGCCTGAAGACCTCAGCTAATTTTAAAAGGGCTGAATTGATCAATATGGGAAATGGGTACTTTTCAAACAGTGCTGGAAACTTTGATATAGCTTCACACTGCTCTCCAGTTCTTGAAGATTTCAGACCTGCAACATAATCATAAGATCAGCCTTTCAGGTTTTATAAGAAACATAATTGGTTTGTGCAGTTCCATTTCAAAGGGAAATGCAATCCTACCCCAGACTGATAGTTTTCTTTTCTCTTTTCTGGATTCCCATTTTCCTCAACTTGACAAGAAAAATTAAACCATTGATGATCATAGAACCTACATAATAAGTTTGACAATCCTATCCATCAATATTCTAACACAGAATTCTCAGCATCAATGTAAACCGTCCCATCACTACACAAGGTGGTGTATGTAACATCTCCATAAAATTTTATAATACAATCTTAAAATACAATACATCTCTGATGAGCGTTCCTTGTCAATTGTTGATACGTGTGAGTTGAGACGAGTAAAGGTACTACAGAGTCGGACTCATCTGGTACAGGATGTATCAAGTGTCGTTGGGAATATCTTTTATGACATTGTCTAGTAATCCAAGTACTGCACACTAGAATTAATCAAGAGAAGGAGTTGGGAGATATTTTTACCAGCTCCCAGCTCCAGCCAAAAGTAGCTAACTCCTCGTCTCCTGACTTTGACTCCACACCGCTGCTATTTTGAAGGAATCAGATAATTTTTTCATGTTTTTCCGTGAAGGGCTATTTGCCGAGAAATGATTATCATATAAATTCAAAACATATCAAAATCCATCAGAACAGAGTGGGATGCCAGACAACAAAAATTTACCCCCCTTACTTTAATCCTATTGGTTGAGGACTACCAACCCTTGACTATACTGTGAATGTGGCTGTAAATGTGAAGCAAAATTGAGGAGCACTTCCAAAATATGTCTGCTTCTGACCACGTTCTCTAAGCTAAGAATTATGGTGATTACATGATCCTTCCAAACCATATAGTTCTGCTAGGGTTAATGGGAGAATGCCATCTCTCTCACCAAGAAGCTGCCATGAGCCAGGATCAGGTATATATTTCGCAGGAATCAGCAGCCTTTTTCGAACACAGATATCTTTTATCTGGGCTAAATTTGATGCTCTTTTTAATGGAGCTATTTATTTATTTTTTTCAACTAAATCCAACTTTCCCTAACCTAGCCTCGTCAGTTGAATGTTGGGATAATAATAAAACCTAACCTATCAAAACCTAACATTTTCGAAATAAAATTATTGGGTGGGTAAGGGTGTGTGTGCCCCTCTGTTGTGAATCATCTATGTAATAATACTTATTCATACATAAATTTCGGTAAAATTTTACATCTTCACCATAATGGCGTCTGTTTACGAAATAAAATGTCATCTGCACCTCGTCGAACTCCCTACTTTTGGTCATAGAGAACATTTGATAGCTTTTAAATTAACCTAACCTAACCAAACTTTAACCTACATCGACAAATAACAGAACCTTATTCAAACCAAACTAAATTTTACTTTTCGAAGGTCTCACAGAAAACATTAAATATCTCACAAATAAAAAATTTGCGACGGAAATGTAATTAAGAAAACCTTCTCAAAATGCATCAGGTAATGCAAAACTTTAACACTGAATTCTCTAGAGCATTCTGGTGAAGATGTAAAATACCTAAATTTCTATTGGTTTCTTGAAATAGATAACTAATGTACAATATACTGATCTAAATACAGAAAAGAAAAGTATGGAGACCGCCGACTCCAGGAGAATGTTATCCCAGGATCGAACTTGTAACCCTCAGACTACGATTAAAAAAAGGTGATTAAATAATGCCCACGAATTAGGCATCTATAGACCCTATAGTTCTGCTAGGGTTAACGAGAGACCGCTATCTCTCTCACCAAGAAGCTGCTGTGAGTCAGGATCAAACTCGCAACCTATAGGACACGAGCCAAGCACTGTACCATAGACCACAATAAGAATGATGGTATTTGTTATGGAATAACCCGGCCACCACTCACCTCGGTCTAACTCTAACAATGCTGAGTTGCCATCCTGATCCTGGTCATTAAGGCCAATGTCTGTAAATGATATTGGTCTGGCAAGGGCGGTTGCCATCTCCACGGACTTCTATAAGCAAATAAACCCCTGAAGTCAGCCTCTTTCTGCATCCGTCACTCAGCGTGTTCAGTTCAGACGAGCGTCAGTGTGGTGCGCCTTTACAACGGTGAACGGTGGCTTATCTTGTTGTTGGTCTTGGTGTTGGTAGCAACAAGAATGAAGTATTGAGGGAAGTGTGGAAGAGTGTGGCTGTCCCGACTCCCGAGTATTATAATATAAGAATATAAGAAATGAGGAGACTGCAAGAGGCCAGTTGATGACCTACACGAGGCAGTTCCTTGTCTCCTACCCTTGGAATAATCCAATATATATCCATCCCACCTGTTATCCCTCTTCAGTCTAAATAATGATGTGACTGATTGTAGGAAGAATAAACACATTGAGATCGAGTACGTAAGGATGAAGGTTGAACAATGACCACAGTAAGAAGAAGAAAAATTATAATAACGAGCTAACCACTGTAATGCAGGACGCGAGGGAGGGAGGTGAGGGTGGATGTGTATATGATATTTAGAAAGGCAGTACACAGGATGAAAACTAATAATAAAAAGTAACACTGAAGAAGAAGAAAGGATTAGGGTAAAGTTATGAAATGATTTTCTGATTGATAAAAAAAAAGATTATAGGGTTATGAAGATCAAATAGCCAATAAGGTAGTCAAGAAAATTATAACTAAACTAAAGAAAATGAAGACTCTGAAATTTAAATGTGTCCAATTTCTCAGTTATGTATGAAAAATGATAATGTAGAAAACGTGAGGTGGGTTGAGACATGCATGGCTAGGAAGGCAACGCCAGACAAAAACATACGAACATTATTTATTTGAATAAGCGGTAAAGATTCGTAAGACGACCCATTCGATTAAGTTACAAATACTGCAGAGGCATATGAACCTTACGTACTTACATACATGTAGAAACCCATGTGATTCTAGCTAGTGCATGCTAACCACAGGAAGCGAGGAAGTGTGGGAAGATATTACGGAAACATGGAGAAATTAACTCGTGAAGGAGGGAGGATGATAAGAATAAGATTTTTTTTACGTTCTCACTACAGCACGAACATCAGCACCAGCAGCACCACCAACAGGAGAGGGAATGTTAACACCTTTCAGGAGTGCTTGGGTGAAGGAAGCGAGGTCAGTGAAGAATCTGTCTGAGTTGAGTCTCTCAACCTACAAAACGTCCAGTCCAATGCACACACAACCTTCCTCGAGTCTCGTCTCTGTTCCACTGTAGGAGCTGGTCATCGTTCAAATGGTGGATGGTTCACTCACTCACTCAAGGGTTTGCTTCATTCAGTTACTGTACAACCATCCGGTCGTTGAAGTATTGTTTCCCTTTTGATTCGTGTTCATTGATCGTTTACCTTTGTAGCGGAACTCTAGAAAGAATTTCGTTTTCATGTGACGGATTTTTGTTTATTTATCTATATTCCCAATATACAATATATTTTAGGGTATCTACACCTGCATCATTGTAGTCAAAATCTATAACTAATGCAAAGACGCTTGTTGACAACCATAATCTATAATTTGTTCAATGCCAAACTAGATACTCGTATGTTAGAAAATGTTAATCACGGATTCAGGGATTACAATCTTTCTGTCTCTACTCTCAAGGATGGACTGATCGAGCCATCACACTTCCTCGCAACTCTCTCCACATCCATTACTAGCTGTATACCGAGGTTCAGTGTTAGTTTAGGAAGCACCTCCACCTGGCCTCAGCTCAACACTGACTCACTAGGTTAAATAATGATTCGAAGGAACAAACTTTCTTTCCGTTTATTCAAAAGTTTCTATTTACAAAATATTACAAAAATATTTACTATATAACATATTTATACAAAAGAGCATTTTTTTTTCCTAATTTAATAACAATCCACGTAATTTGCGAAAATGTACAAATATATAAATGATAATAATGACAATATCAATAGTATTAATAGAAATAATAACAATACTAGTAACAATACTACTACTATTACTACTACTACTACTACTACTACTACTAAAATAAAAAATAAAAATAATGAAAATAATGAAAATAATAACAACAATAACAACATTAATAATACTAATGATAATAGTAATACTAATACGTACTACTACTACTAATAACAATAATAATAATAATGATAATGATAATAATAATAATAATAATAATAGTAATAATGATAATAACAATAATAATAATACAGAGATGGACTGAACTTATAATGTAAACTCATTAAACTCATATTTCTTTGTTCTTTATAACACCAAGGGTTTCACGGTGAAGACTTCATACATAACACGTAACACCAGCCAGTGACTATGTACACCAGTCACAGATATATAAAGGTTTGTTTTTCTTAAACATTAAAAAAAAAAAACAAAAAAAAAAAACACACATGATAGAAGATCGCTGCCTCAGTTCTGTTCCCTTGGTCAGTGTTCATGCATCAACGTGTTCCCATTTACTCATTTACATAATTTCCATGAGCTCCTATATCTCTCTTTACCCCTGGTGTTCAGTTCTCTTATTTGCACAGTACAAACACAATTTCTCTTCCTCCATGTACACATACAAACACACACAAAACAAATGTTCGTGTTACATTAAGCAAACATTTCCTTGCCGCACCACACACCTGCCGTCGATTACCTTCATCAAACACGTCAACTCTGCATGAAACATATGATGGGGAAAATGTTTGCCGCAGAGCATTAATAAGCTTCCTGGTTTCCGAGCACAAACACACACACACACACACACACACACACCATGTAATAACACAGTAACAAAAGATGTATACAAATTCACACAACATAATTAACAAGAAAAGTCAAGAGTTGGTTTTCTGTCTCGTGCACCAGACTGACGGCTCTGCTCTGCTATTCATTTCACTTTGCTTCCGTTATTTTCTTTGTCACTGTCATCACCACCACACACTGTATGCCCTTTGAGGGAGTATATCTTTATTCTTAATCGGTTGTTCAAAACTGACTTAAGTAGAAGCTCACTACTGTAGCCTTGTTTTTTTCTTTCTCTTTCACTTAAGGCTAATTAAAAGACATCGGAAAAAGAAAGGCAGCTCCTCTTACAAAATAATAGGTGCTGATGCCGCTTCAATTTCAACTTGGAGTCTAAAATATTTCGAAGTTAGATTAACACCGAGTTCAGTTCAAGTTCATTTCAAGGCCGGGGAGAACACTACCTATTTCATATATGTATATTTTTTTCCACACTTTCTCCCTTCTCTAAATACAATAGGAGTTTCGAGTACGGCATATTCTCGCCTCCACCTTTACGATATCGATGCTCCACTAACGTAATATCACAGATCATTACGATAAACAGCACACTTGGCCAGAATAGTGTGACGTCAGTAAACTTGCGACCCCCATCACCACCATTACTACCATCACCACCACTACCATCACCATCACTACCACCACCATCACTACCATAGCCTTCATCCGGTAACACATCAAGCAACGAAAACGAATGCCAATTTCATCTCACTTATGATGTTGGTATCATCTCCGTCTATCTTCCCCCTTTGTTTTCTCTCTCTCTCTCTCTCTCTCTCTGTTTTATCTTAGCAATGATGAAATGTAGTGTACAAAAGTGAGTTCTGAGTGTCGTTGATCCACCTGCAATGTGCCCCCGTGGAGCTGAGCGTGGGCCGCGGCACTCTCCCGCGGTCCGTTGCGGGCTGTTTTCGGTGAGAGGTTGCGTAGACGGGTAAACTATTTACTTAACAGTGAACGACTAGAGTTTGTTTGAGTTTGAGTGCGATGCAATCCTCAAACCGCACTCTCTCGTTTATTTTTTTTGGCTGTGTTGGGCGTGAGGGGCTCTCCCTGGTCCTCTCCCTGGCCGTGATAGGACCCCCTCGGAGATTGAGATTCATGCATCTGGCAGATGTGAGGACCAGGACCTGATCTGACTTTCTGTTCTCGCCGAAGAGTTCCCTGTTGGCTCTGTGAGGGTGAGCCTCCAGAAGGCGGTGCCGGGCAATGAGTCAGGCAGTACTGGGAGGCGTGCGGAGTATGGCACGGACGACCGCTCGACCCCTGGTACAGGTGTGGGAAAGTGGTGTGGAGCGCTGGATCGGTTGGCTCGTGGTGACGCTGCCGTCGCCTCTCCAGCGTGGCCTGACCCTCCAGTTCCGGTCGACTGCAGCTTGGAGGGAACGCGGCTGCCGCCCCCGCCTCCGCCGCCTGCAGAAGTTAAATTTGTACGCTTTAAGAGGCTGCAAATGAATCATGGTGATAGAGCGCATCGGTTAAGCCAGATGAGGCGTTACATGACCTACTGTGTGTGTTGGCTGCTGCGTACTGTCTTGGTGACACTCAACATAAAGAAGCAGGTGACCTAATGGTGAAAATTAACTGGAACCTCAAAATATGAAATTCTGCTACCCACAAGCGATGCCAGTGACTGTGTTTGGGAATGTGCTAACTTACCGCCGAGTGTCATACCTGTGCCTGCGGAGCGTCAGTGAAGTAAGGCACAGAGGAGGCAACAGGTGGCTGCCCAAGGGCGTGAGCATGGGCGTGAGCATGGCTGGGTTCGGGACACAGTAGCTGGGTGTATTCTGAAGCTCCAACCTGAGGACGAGTGAATCACCAGTAGTCATATGGGAGTTTTAAGCTGAAGCAAAACACACACTGTTAGAACCATGATGCCAACAACACTATCAAGAGCTTTGAGTGAAGCAGTGCGTGATACTGACTTACCGCTGGGGCTGCTCCGGTGTGGTGGGCGGAGGGGTAGGGAGGCCCGCCGTTGTGGAGGAAGAACGAGGAGGAGGTGGAGATGGTGGCTATGTGGGCACAGTGGTCAGGACTATTACCGGGATCTGCCGGGAGGATACTTGAATACTGATAACACCCACTCCATCCCCCTCACACTATAGACTGTGTCCCGCCACGCAGGGATCGCTGTCCACGTAGCCCAGCTGCTTACCACCCTCGGGCTCATCGGCCTCTTTAAGTGTTACGGAAAGGCTTTGTGGTGAGTGATTGATAAAGTATGCTCTGGTGACGTGAGTGAAAAATGGTGACCCTTTACATCCAATAAACCTGTCACAGCCACAACTGTTCCTCGCCTACCTGTCTTGACTAAAATCCATATTTTTCTATCTGTCCATCCACATCTATACCTCATCTTATTGTCCCAGCAACAGTTTTAGCTACACCTGCTACTCGCTAAGTTTTCCTTGCCACATTTCCATCACTCACCTGTGGTGTGGGAGAGGAGGTCAGGGTCTCGGTGGGGCGATCCTTCGGAGGGGAGAGCGGTGGAGGCAGCATCCTTGCTGAGGGTACTGTGTCTCCTGGGAGAGGGAGGAGGAGGGGGCACACGACGGCAGAGCTTCAACCACACCATAACGCCCACTCCGACCACCAGAGGCACCGCCACTACGCCGGCACCCACACCCACCACCAACGGCACCCCTGGTCCCCGCTCACGGTCCCGTGCCGGCTCTGAAAGGAAGAGTGCCGCAACATCAGCAGGGAGGCATAGCACACTGTACTGTGGTGGAACAAGAGTTCAAGACGCTGGAGACAACGATGAATCCTTCCATGCCTGTGCGTGTGTCTCGTCTCCTGTGTGTGCCATGGAAAGGCCAACCCACTACAGTTACCGTCACAGTGTTGAGCAGGCTGAGGGGTCCCAGGACGACTCGCTCACTCCATCACTTTAAACACACCCCAATGGCTCCCAGACTATGTCGCTCACACACATACACATACACACACACACACACACACACACACACACACACACACGAACACACACGAACACACACACATACACACACACTTCAAGCAGGAAATCGACCAAATACACAACCGAAGTACTGGTTTGGATGAAGGCCAGGCAAGGCCATTAGGGGCGGAGGACGGTAACTCACCTGCACTGGTCTCCTCCTGCATCTCGAGCACCCTGCTGGTGTAGGCCTTGAGCTGGGTGGCCCGAGAGGCGCCCTTGTGGTTCATCGCTGTCACCGTCACTTTGTAGGCCGTGGCGGGGCGGAGGTTGGTCACACTGAAGGACGGTGAGGGCCGACTCACCTCCACCACGGGCGTCATGGACCCCACCTGATACACCTGGAAGAAGGCAGGCGGGAAGGAGTCACCACATGCTGGACGAACATTAACTGAATAGTGGTGCACGTTTGTGATGATGATGATGATGATGATGATAAAAGAGGAGGAGAAGGAGATCACAGTACCTGAAGTAGGAATTCCTGGTTGAGTCCTCCATCATCGCCGGGGAGGCAGGTCACTTGGAGGGAGCTGATGGTGACGTCAAACACTCGGCAGTTGTGGGGAGGATTGGGCTTGCCTGAGGAAGGGATGAGGATGCCATTATCAACACCACTGGGAAGGTATGAGAGGCACCACAACCACCACCAAAACTACATGTTATTTAGAGGCCTAAGCAAAATGTATCAAAATAGTACGACCTTAAAGAAAATATGTTACGAGTGAGACACCGCCGCATATGACACAGTTTGTGGCCGAAATATTTAGTATTTCAATAATAAATAATTTACTATGATTATTAAACGGGAGTAACCGCAAATCTGAGTTAGTAAAGCTCGTATCACAAATGGGTAATCTGCATCGCTCCCTCCCCCAGCACAGTATTATATTAAACCATCATACCGCACTGAATAATACTATACAAAGATATAGTACGAAATTACATATCCGTAATTAAAAGTCATGTAAGTTCTATACACAAATAACTGATGATGATGATGATGATAATAATAATAATAATAATAATAATAATAATAATGATAATAATAATAATAATAACGATGATAATCATAATAATAATAATAAAGATAATAATAATTATAATAATAATAATGATTGTAATAGTAATAAGTGACGATAACAAAAATCATTATAATGGTGATGATGTAAATGGTAGAAATAACAATAGCAAGAACAAAGAACAAAACAATAATAATGATACTACTATTACTACTACTACTACTACTTTTACTATAACTATATACTATAACTTTTGACTGAGATCGGTCGCCTGCATGGGTGAGGTCGAGTGTAAGAGAAACTTTGGGTCAGCTTAGTCGTGTTTGGTGACGGTCGTGTAAGGTCAGACGCACGGCCTCCACGCGTGACCTCTTTGTACAGTACATACACCGTTACCCACAACCTACAACCAGCAAGTTACACCCATAACCAGAAGCTCACTACATTAGGTTTATTAATCTTCAAGCCTGCTCAACAACGCCTGGCTACCTCGGCTACAAAGTCAAATCTCACCTAACCTAACCTAGCCTAACCTAACCTAACCTAACCCAGCAACACCTGTTACATATGGTGGCAGCCCGTTACATCACCACCATCACCAAAACACCATTAAAAACCAAATCTAAAACATCACTATAGTCTCATTACATCACTACCATAATTCCATGACACCACCACCACCACAACACCTTACCACCTTCACTTCACACCACAACCACCACAGCCCGACACAAAGGCATAACTCTTCATTTTCTCTCAACTCTCTCGCCCCTCTCATTACGTCTGAGTGGCTTCACATGTTATGGCTTCGAGTTGTCTGTATAGAAAAAAAAAGTTACTTACGTCCCTATAGTAACTCTTACTACTGCACCTGTACTACTATTACTACTACTACTACTACTACTACTACATCTTTCCAGCTACCAATAATACATAGATAGTATTACTTATAGTGAGTTTAACCGAGTACAAAAATACACAATGAGAAACAGATAACAATACAAAATAACATACGAAGTCAAACCAGGAAGGGGAAGAACAACATAGTTAGAGAGATAATAAGAGAAGAGCATGAAGTGAAACGGCGGGAGATGATGAAAAAAGGGTGAAGAGAAGGGGGAAACGAATATGAAGAGGGAACGAAACAATGAGAGAGAGAGAGAGAGAGAGAGAGAGAGAGAGAGAGAGAGAGAGAGAGAGAGAGAGAGAGAGAGAGAGAGAGAGAGAGAGAGAGAGAGAGAGAGTAATGAAAAATAAGACGATGAATGTGATTTGAGAGAGCGGAGGAGAAAGACTGAGAAAGAGAGATGACGGGCGGAAAATGAGTGACAGCGAAGGTGAAGAGGGAGTGGCAGGGTGCAAAGGGAGAGATGAAGGGCGGAAAATGAGAAATGGTGAAAGTGAGGAAGGAGCGACAGGGCGGAGAGGGTTAGAGAGTAGTGTGTCAAACTAACCAACCTGCTGCTACGATATGGAAGACACAGGGATGGGCTTGCACTCCGATGCTGTTGTTAGCCCAGCACAGCAGAGTCCCGTAGTCCAGCTCGTTCATGGGGGTGTAGTTGACTCGAGACTCTGTACCCACCACCACAAACCTGCAACAACTCACCACCAACACCAGTTACAGTCCACTTCACCGTGCTTAACCTTGCGATATCACCACTACCAACACCACCACCACCACCAACAACAACAACAACCTGCGACAGCCACACCATCACCACCACCACCTAAATCTTAACTTGCAACAGCCACACACCATTGAAATTTGAAGCATAGCTCGCAACACTTCAACACCACTCATGCCACGGCCCTGCAACACTATCACTGTTACGTGTTTCTACAGCGTGCGTCACCATCTGTCACCAACGCTCACGTTCACATACACCAATTCCTTCACGCCTATTTCCACACCATTCACCCTCACAGTATAAATTTATCATCTCACCACCACCACCACCACCACCACTACCACTACCACTACATCATCAAGAAATAAAACAGAATATCTCCCTCGTCACCCACCACAGACACCACACATTAACATCAGCATCACTATAACACCACAACGCCACCTTGGCCAACACAACACACTGCCACTTACCGCCCATCAGGCACGTCTATTGCCTCCGCTGTGTTGTTGAAGGTCCAGCGGAAAGTAACCTTAGGAGGGTTGGCGTCCACTTTGCAGGAAACCTCAGCGTTCTCCAACTTGGCCACCGAGTGCTGCGTTCTATCCTGGACGCCACACACTGGAGCATCTGCAGGATATGATACACATAAATATACAGCGATAGTTCCTCTGCCTGTAATACATTCCCGATGGTGTCTGGCAGGGATCGTGTAGCAATTTCGATGCGACATATTATCTTCTTTTCTAAGCTTTAGCATCGTTAAGAAGCCGGAGAAGTAAGACGACGAGACGGAAGGGAAAGGAGAAGCTTTGGAGTGAATGGCGGTGATCTAAGGGACCGTAAGTCTGACCCTGCTCGAGTTAGGGCCAATCAGGGCAACATTAGCGGTGATTGCTACATTCACCTGCCTGGTCGATGCCTCATTGTACACGCACGTCCCTCTCAGAAGTCCGAGACGCAGCAATCACTTTGTGCGTATATATGGGGATGCTTCCTCGATTACGCAACGAAAGGATGTTTTAGAGATTATTATTATTGTTATTATTATTAATATTATTATTATTATCATTATCATTATTGTTATTGTTGTCATTATTATTATTATTATAATTATTAATATTATTAGTATCACTAATAGTAGAAACAATAACACCAGTAACATTAAAAGTACTGTAGTAGAAGTATTCTTATGTTTTAAAAATCTCTATCTATATATCTATCTATCTATCTATCTATCTATCTATATATATATATATATATATATATATATATATATATATATATATATATATATATATATTATATATATTTCATCGTCGTCTTTTTCTTCCTTCAGAAAAGGAGTGATACCAGCAATTGGGACATGAAAGTGCGCGTCCAAACAGAAACAGAAACACACACACACACACACACACACACACACCTGCAATACTCACACTTCACGTCGAGGTGGAGGGGCGAGGAGGAGGAGGTGGCCCGTAAGTTGGTAGCCTCACAAGTGTAGTCGCCGCCCCTCGCGCGGTTGACTCTCTGCACCACCAGGGACATGTTGGAGACGAACACGCCCGTCCCTGCCACCAGCACCACTCCCTGACAGGCGACGCGAGGCAAGGGAGGAGCAAGGAGACCACATGATAAGGAATAATGGAAATAGTGATACGAGTATATTGTAGAGGTTTGGGAGTTATGTACACACAAAGGTTTGACAACAGACGAATGTGGCTTTGTTGGTTTATTGCTGCAGCGTTGGTTGTACACAAGTAGACAGAGCCCAGGGAAGGTGGCCGTGTGTGTTGTCTGGGGAGCCCCGACGTGGGGCTCCCAGACGCTACTCTGGAGGTGTTGCCTGGACTATGTGTGGTGGTAGACTGATAGTTGACTGACTGACCGACTGTGTGTGTGTGTGGGTAGCTTATATTGGGCGTCGCGGACCTGGTGGTCAGGTGAGGTGAGGTCACGTTAATCTCGACCTCAGCCGAGGTCTCGAGGGAGGAAATTATAGGCTCTGGGTGTGTGTGCACCTGGGTATGTAGGTGTGTGTGTATGTGTGTTGTCACTACAATATATTATGTAGTATATATGAGAGAGAGAGAGAGAGAGAGAGAGAGAGAGAGAGAGAGAGAGAGAGAGAGAGAGAGAGAGAGAGAGAGAGAGAGAGAGAGAGAGAGAGAGAGAGAGAGAGAGAGAGAGAGAGAGAGAGAGAGAGAGATAATATATATATATATATATATATATATATATATATATATATATATATATATAAGCTCTACAAAAAGTAATTTGGTTATAATGATAAGCTGAGTGTTGGATAAAGAGGAGGGGCTGGAGATATACATGTACAGGACCTGATTAGGAAGTAGTGTAACTATCTTGTGCTGTGCCTGTTAGAAACATGACCTCAAACCTGATCAAAAACATAACAGCACCTGACAGTGTTGTAAGCTGTGTCTTCCTTAGTAACACACACACACACACACACACACACACACACACACACACACACACACACACACACACACACACACGCACGCACGCACGCACCCACGCACGCACCCACACCCACCCACACACACACACACCTCGGTATGTCACTTGGCAATCTCAGGCTCCAGTCTCGCTCAAGGTGCAAAATTTTCACTGGTGACCAATCAGTTGCTGTCCTCCTTAAACAAGAGGATGGGGTGTGTGGTATATGAAAGGTCACAGCCTTACCCATAGATCGAGCTATAATGAGCTCAAAGCTCTCCCCGGCAGGGTAAAAGCTGACGATCACGGGTCCAGCGCGTGATCCTCAATGCCATGATGAAAACAACACACTTTTTATGTCCAAGCGTCATTTCAATCTTTATCAAGTTCCAAGAAAATAGTGAAATTCCAAGGTTCTGGCAGCGCTCGCGTCCCCTCGCTGCTCACCCTCATGTTTTTTCTCCATTTTTAATCAGGTGGTACGAGGTATAATCTTAAATGAATAATCTTGGAAAATGCATGTATTCTTTACTTACTGAATTAGAGGATACTGCAAAAAATCATGCATTATTTCTGATGGGATTATAGTGCGGTAAAAATGAATAAATGCATATATATATATATATATATATATATATATATATATATATATATATATATATATATATATATATATATGTGTGTATATATATATATATATATATATATATATATATATATATATATATATATATATACATATATATTTTCCTCACCTCTCTCTCTCTCTCTCTCTCTCTCTCTCTCTCTCTCTCTCTCTCTCTCTCTCTCTCTCTCTCTCTCTCTCTCTCTCTTGACGTCCCTGCTTGTTCATGTTTTGTCACGTCATCGTCACACTCACCAACACTTTATGTGGAACTCTTAACATCTATGATCCTGACAAGTTAGTTGACATAAATATTTCTTCAAATTTATCAATGTTCTCTTTTTCCCTGTAACAATTTTTCACCATTGTCTGCTTTATTCTCCCTTCTCTTCCTCCCTCTTTCATTTTAGCTCCTTAATATAATTAGCTTCTTCCGTTCACTATTACTCACGTTATGTCTCCAGGCGACCTTCGAGATGGTGGGTTTAGCCTTGACCGAACACTCAAAGTACACGTCGTCGCCCTCCTTTATCCTGCCGGGGTCCAGAGAGCGACCCAGACTCACCTCCACCAATGGCGCGTCTGAGGGAGAAACATATACTCGTGAGGTAAGGATTGGAAGCAGGAATGAGAGGAAGGCTGCACAGTGAGTTAGAGTACAATGGTGACTGGACTCATGACCTGTAGTAGATGGAGTGAGCCTTGAGAGCAAGTAGTACGTGGATGAGGTCACTAGAGAGCATGAGACTGGGTTCTGGGGTCATTTTGCACACAGCGGCTGTCATAAACTTAAAGGTGGATCATTAATTACTATAAAATTCACTTAAAAATGACCGCAAATGGACTTTTCCACGTTAGTAAGTGTGGAAAATTTTTTGACGTTTTACACATTTTAACTTTTCTCGGTTTAGGAAAACTGGAGCAAAAATTAAATGTCAGAGAGCGTGCAGCGTAACTTTTGGGACAGATTTTTGTGTGTTCATTACTTCACTGCGCAGAGGGACCTCACGACATCAGCTCACCTTCCCCGGTCAACACAACGTACCATCACCACCACCACCAGACATTTCTTTCCGGACCCAGAGCCAACATGATCGAGAGAAAGGGATGTGGGTGGTAGTGGTGGTGGTGGTGATCAAGAACAACAACAACACAACGACAACGAACTTGCTCCCTGAGGCCACACTCTCCTCACAGACTCAACACAGACAGCTCTCTGCCTCCACCACCTTGCCTTGCTGACCATCACCCTGCATCACCCTACCTCGGCTCTAGTCACCCTAAGCCACCCCACCTCTCTACCCATCACTGTCCTACATACATGCCAATAAAAAATAAAATAAAAAAGAAACTTAATACAAAGAGGCAGAAGGGGCTCTCAAAAATGAAGTCACGCGCGCCATCCTGGAGTTTACAAGAAGGTGGCGGCGAGGCAAGGGAAGGCATTGTGTCAGTGCCTTCCCATCACGTTCTCAGGACTCCAAGTACCTGATTCTAATTCCAGGACGCCCTCATGCTACCTTTGAACTCTGTATAAAACAAGGGAACCACCACTCCAGCCCTTCGCACTCCCCATAGCGGGGTTGTGCGCTGTCTTAACAAACTGGACACGTCTGGAATACACAAACAACCACTGATGTACCAGCAGTATATGATTTGAAGTAAATGACATGTTATTTTTTGTATCTCCTTATAATTAAGCTACTGTCGCCGCAATCCTCAGGTGATAGTTTTATTGTTATACTGGAATTTCTAATTAGAATAAGAAAACAAAAATCCATCAGAAGGCGCTCATGCTGTCTCCTTGTATTGATTCACCTTATCCCTGCCTTACCTTGCTTCCCCATCACCTTGCCTTGCCTTGCCTTCCCATCACCCTGCCATGTCCTGCCTCGCCTCCCTCTCACCTTGCACCACCTTGTCTTGCCACACCTCTCCTGCCTCGCCCCTCCCTCCCCCCGCACTGCCCTGCCTGCCTCGCCCACCCTCACCCTTGACAACACACTCACAGTTGATGGAAAGGAGGCGGGAGTCCTGGACGGCTTGGTCTGGAAGCTTCTCGTTGGTTGCCTGACAGATGAGCATCGCCCCGTCGTCCTCGGCCTTGGGCGTAAACTTGAGCACCGACACCGTTACGTTGCCTTCCTCCTGCGCCTGTAACACCCAATTTTGTGCCGCTTACTAACAGCCCCTTACCATCAATACCCTTCCTCTACACCACTTTAATACCTGCTATACCACGTCAGGTCTTGTCATGCCGTGTGATATATTCGTGGGATTTCTTACTCTATTTTTCATCCCGACGTTGATAGCAAACCAAACCCAAGGTCTCCATACTTCAACAACAGCCGTCACCTCTCACAACTCTCCTCCCGCTGGCACTCACAGCGAGACAACGACATGGTTGGCCTCCGTGAGGATATTCACTTCACCGTAGTTGCACTGAATGTTAAACAATAGCATCGAATAAGAGTAGAAGAACAGTTTTGGTGACCTAACTCTCTCTTGGGTCTGTCCAGCTGCTGTAATGCTGTTATTTACTGCGTGCTATTAAATGCAAAATGACGACATTATACGGTAAAAAAATGTCTTCTCATGTTACGATTTTTTCTCCATTTATATTCAAAGTTAAATGATCCTGAAATATCCTTAAAAGAGTCGATACAGCTGCTCAAGCCGTGTTTTTACATGTGGAAAATCTGATCACGTTTCCGAGGGATGAAAAAAAATAGAGGATTTCCGTGCTCCAGATATATTACAAACGACATGAAAAGTTCGTGCACAAGACACTTTTAAAAATTTGTATCTCATTATTTTTAAAAGTGACGGACAACTATTCCATAAATATTCCCAGATAAACAGTAATGATTTTATCAGTATTCGAGAAATGGATTTAAGTTTGAAGCGAATGAATTCTGTTTGATATCAGACATATGAAGCTTGATAGCAATTTGATTGTGATCTGTGTTAGTGCAACTCTCTCTCTCTCTCTCTCTCTCTCTCTCTCTCTCTCTCTCTCTCTCTCTCTCTCTCTCTCTCTCTCTCTCTCTCTCTCTCTCTCTCTCTCTTGATAATGTAGTGTATTATTATACATTTTTATGGTAATGTATATCATATACACCAGATGAAATGTAATCTTAGCTTTATAGGACTGAATGCCCTACGTAGCAGAATTATGATGCTCTTTTGTTCTGAATTTTTATCCAATAAACCACATGAATTTGTGGATTTAGAATGAGGCAACCATTTGATGTTACTATACTGAATATTGGATGATAAACTGTGAGGCTAATGAGGCATATGCTTAGTGATTGTCAGTATTATTCTAAGAAGATAAAAATAAATTCACTAAAGATTGAAATATTGTTGCGTCATGGTGCTGGTGATACTGAAGAAGGTAAATTTTCTATCAATCTTGTGAATTAATTTATCATTTAATCTTATGAAATACTTCACACAATTGTAATGTAATAACAAAGCTTAAGAATAGATGTTGTTTATCCGTGAAATGACATTCGAGGCTTAATCTGACCTGCAGAGGAAAACTCTATTTCCTCACAACACACACACACACACACACACACACACACACACACACACACACACACACACACACACACACACATTACAGCCACCTGCCCCACAGTCACCGTGGGCAGGATAATCGACTGCCTTCATCAATTACTGGGTGGCCGCACTACTGGCTTAATGCACCGCCTCAAATGACCTCCACCCACCGTGTTCCACCCACTCACTCACACACAAAAACATGTGCTCACTGATCACCGACACTCATGTATACATGCAAACACACGAGGCACAATATATAAATATTAGAAGCCAAAAGATTAAACAAACACACACACACCACACACACACACACACACACATGCCTTAAGGGGTCACTGTATACTGGCAGTCATTCCCTCGCGGCCTCAGAGCTCTAGGAGGGGAGCTGGACTGACCTTAGCGTGTGAGGGTGCCAGCATAGTGGAGCCAAGCCACCACACCACGGACGGTGGCGGACGGGACCCCCACACCTTGCACTCCACTTCCGTCTCTTCCCCTGCCCATGCTGACTTGACCTCCTCCACCCTCACGCCCACGATGCTCACTGGAGAGGACAACCACGGCAAGTAAGTAATGAGAAAGAAAGAAAGAGAGAGAGAGAGAGAGGGAGAGAGGGAGAGAGAGAGAGAGAGAGAGAGAGAGAGAGAGAGAGAGAGAGAGAGAGAGAGAGAGAGAGAGAGAGAGAGAGAGAGAGAGAGAGAGATTGGTTAAAGGTGGCATCTAGAACCGTGGTCGGTCACAGGTGTCTGGTGGTGTCAAAACAGAGCCTGGCCGCGTCAAGGAAGCTCAACCAGTGTTCAGAGGATGTTTTGAAAAATAAGGGGATGAAAATTTGATGTTACGCAAGACACAGAAAGTGGCGTGAGGGCAAAGGTGACGGGGCAAAGGAAAGGAAATCAATTAGTTCACTTTAAAATGATTATAAAGATGGATGTGGTGGCGGGTAAGGGTGATAGTGGTGTGGGTAGCAATCAAGGGAGTGTCATTTAGTGGATTACAGCGTCACCTGGTGCTGCAGAGGCCCTCGGGAAGGTGGTGTGGTGGGAGGTGAGGTTATTAACGTGTGCTGTGGTGATGTTATGGTTGGTGTTACGGCAGGGAACAGAGTGCGCTGCTGGTGGTGATGCAGGCGGTGTGTTACTGGCGGAGGAGGACATATTTTAAAGGTAGTGTTGAGGGTTACAAAGGTGATGCAAATAATGTAGTGGTGGTGACAGGAACCTTAAGGTGTCACACTAGGATGTAAGTGACAGGTGGGAAGGAGAGAGGTACCAGCTTACACGTCAAGTCGATGGTGACGGTGGTGGTGGCAGGCTGAGTGGTGTTGGTGTTGGTGGCAGTACAGGTGAGGCGGCGGCCCAGGTCACCGCGGGTCAAGGGGGCGAGGGTCAGCTCATTCTCAACAACGCCGCTGGAGGGAAGGTCACTATCCACATCGTAGGTGTCGTCGAGGACCTTCTGACCCTCATACCACATCACGGCGGGAGGGGGCCAGCCTGGTGGTGGTGGTGATGGTGGTGAGGATGGTGGTGAAGGGATGGTTGTCGTTGTGGTCGTGAAAATGATGGACGTGGTAATGGTGGTGGTGTTTGGGGTCTATGATGGCTGGGGAGAGGGTGTGGTAGTGGTGTCTGTGGTAGTAGTGGTGGTGTGGTGGTGGCAGAGTTAGTTTTGGATAGGGCAATGGTGGTGGTGGTGGTGGTGGTGGTGGACATGAGAGAGTTGTGTGGGTGATAGTGTGGTTATGACGGTGATGATGAGAGGATATTACTATCATCATTATCATTCACAATAGTTAGGACAGCAGCAGCAGCAGTAATTGAAGTGGTGGTGGTAGTAGAACAGGTAAGTACACTTTAATCAATCATTTACTACGAGGTCAGGAAGACAGAACTATTAATGACACCTCTGTAGTACACATGATGTAACTGTAACCATTAACAACACCACTATTAACGGAACAGCCGGTGTATTTGGGTGCACCTATGTTATTAATGGCACACGTCCATTATTTTAGGCCCAGCTGTGCTACGTATGGGAGAGTTTCTATTAATGGCGCACGTTTCACTAATGGCACAGCTGTAATAGTGGTGACACAGGTGTGCTTTCAGTGAGACATGCGTAATGAAACAGCTGCTGAACGTTGGGTGGTGGAGGCTCACCGTCGTCATTGGTGCAGACGAGGGTAGGGGCGGCGTCCTCCAGGAAAGGGCCGACCAGGGGCGTGTCGACAGGCATGAGACCGGAGTTACCGAGACGCCAGCTGACCCTCGCACGGCTGGGGGGGACTAAAGGGGGGGGAGGGAAGGTTAGTGGTGGTGGTGGTGGTGGTGGTGGTGGTGAATATGGTGGGAAGGAAACATACAAAACACACACACACACAAAAAAAAATCTCTCTCTCTCTCTCTCTCTTATGTACTAGGTCGCCGAGGTTATCCCCACAGACAAGGAGGAGCGATAAAAGTGTGATTCAGAAGGTGATTATTTATTGGGAAATGTATTGGATGATGAGAGAGAGAGAAAAGAGAGAGAGAGAGAAGAGAGAGAGAGAGAGAGAGAGAGAGAGAGAGAGAGAGAGAGAGAGAGAGAGAGAGAGAGAGAGAGAGAGAGAGAGAGAGAGAGAGAGAGAGAGAGAGAGAGAGAGAGAGAGAGAGAGAGAGAGAGAGAGAGAGAGAGAGAGTCAATTAATACTGATAATGAAGTTGTCCAGACAGCGACACATTTCATTCATCATCTAACTTTCGATTAACGATAAATTGTGATCTATGATTGTATGTGTGTGTGTATGTGTGTGTGTGTGTGGAGAGAGAGAGAGAGAGAGAGAGAGAGAGAGAGAGAGAGAGAGAGAGAGAGAGAGAGAGAGAGAGAGAGAGAGAGAGGAGAGAGAGAGGAGAGAGAGAGAGAGAGAGAGAGAGAGAGAGAGAGAGAGAGAGAGAGAGAGAGAGAGAGAGAGAGAGTTATATATATATAGTAAATCACACAGAGCCTAAGGTCCAAAATAGATGGTTTGTACTTAGCTTATTGTAAATGCATTCACAAGTAATGCAGTTAACCAGCCGCCAGGACGCTGGGTCATAATAGCGTTATCGGACACCTTGTTGGAAGACATGGTGGTCAAGTTTGTGTTTAAAAAAAGGTCAATTGTGTTACACTGCACACCATAGGGTAGAGTGTTGTTCCATTCTCTAAGGAAGTCATTAGTAGTGCAAAGTTTAGTATCGTTTGATTCGATCTGTTTATATTTCAGTCACTAATTCACAAAGTACTCAGTCCAATCACACTGCTCGAGATGATCTGTTCAAAAATCTAGTGTCTGTGGGTGTCTGGTGGACGCGCCCTTAACCATCACTCTAATGACACTTGTAACTATTAATGGCTTGAGGAAGATGCACTCGACTGGATTCCGTTGGACAAAATAAGGGGTGGAGTTTGTTTGTCAAGTTGATTGCAACATACTACAGTTAAAACGGCTTTTACCGTACTCCTGTATCATTCAGTTAGCAGTAAAAGATAATTTTGAAAGTGTTAATTGTGTTGCGATGCACACATGACCCTGGAATTCAATCAGTCGCCCCATCGTTGGTAAGGAAATATTTGGTGCAAAATAGTCGTATCTGGCAACATTCCAATACCACTTGTTCGTGTGCTTTCATCGCGCGCAAACAGACAACTAAAATAACTATATAGCCTTTGAATATTTTGAAACGGTCGGTAAATTTACTATGTACGCAAAGTTTGCTCTACGGTAATAAGCTGTCTTGTTTTGCAGAGGTGTGGCATCATTTACTGCGCTACTCTGGATAGATTGTATTTCATTATCTGCAGCGAGGTGTGCATCTAAGCAGCAGAGGTGGAACGATTTCGTTAAATATAACAAATAAAACTAGTAGTACGAAAAGAAAATAATTAATGCAAAGATTCTACGTGCATGAAGGGCATGTAAGCTAGTAGCATTGTTGTATACGTACGGAAATACACAACTAATTCTGGAGACAAGTAGAAAATAGAGAAGTTACGAAAGTGATAGTGATGATGTCATGACACTCAGAAACCCTAAACTTCGTCAAGTATAGGAAAGACAAAGGAACAGAAAGGAAGTGTTACCACGAAAAGAAATTCCATTAAACATCAATATGTAGATGATCACGATACCTGTGGCTCCTCATTCTAGCTTGGGATTCTAGAGCTTAATTATGAAAATAGATCTAGCAATTTTAGGGTCATGTGTGTGTGTGTGTGTGTGTGTGTGTGTGTGTGTGTGTGTGTGTGTGTGTGTGTGTGTGTGTGTGTGTGTGTGTGTGTGTGTGTGTGTGTGTGTGTGTGTTTAGTGTAATTACGGGTAGTGGAAAAAATGTACGAAACGGTTATGCTGGCGTGGAAAAAAATAGGACGTGTTTTGGGTTAGAGTTAATTAAGGAGCAGAAGTGTCCGTTGAACGTGGTCACTGCACTTAATGTCGTGTGTCATCAGATAGCATTGGTGATCGGGAAGTGCTCAACCAACGCTTTTAATTAGATTCTGTCACTCATATACCTGCAGAAGAGAAAAAAAACCCCTATTATTTATGTGATTTCTTGGCAAATTAATTTTCAGCTTGTGCATTGTTTCTTCGATTAGTTGATTAATTTCTGAATGCCTTTTCTTTCCATAATGTTACATGGAGCCAAAGATTATAAGACGAGTGATGTGATTTTTATAAAGTTTAATAAATATAATGTGAAATTTTTGATAAACCAGAAAGTATGACTCGATTAAGCATCTGCTGTTGTTTATTTTCACAACATTGCTGCTTTAATGTGACACGTAATTTTATTCCGCTGTTCTATCGATACTTTTTATTCATTCATTTTTATTTTTTACAAACTTTAGATAAGAATTTTGAACCATTTCGCGTTCTCGTCTCAGTTGTGTGAAATATGACGAGTGTGTTGTTTCCCGAATTGTTTTTTTTCCACCTGGTTTTCAGTCGCACTAAATTACAACAACAGGAACGCAGGTGTTTTCGCCCAGTTACCTTGTTTTCCAGGATTTTTTTTGAAAGGTCAGTACAAGATATACATACTACGTTGCTTTGTCTTGCTGGCGCGGTCACTGTCTGATGCAGGCGGCTGTCTTTGATTAATTTAAACAAGGAAGTCGTCTTTAAACATTTCCAACTTTCTGCCAGACTCGAACGTCTTTAGTCAGTGATGGCGGTGTTTTGATTTTTGTGAAGATGGCAACGTTTCTATCTGGGGTTTTGGAAGCGTTTGTTGAATAGTTGATAAACAGCATACTTTTATGAATTCTATGAGAGAGAGAGAGAGAGAGAGAGAGAGAGAGAGAGAGAGAGAGAGAGAGAGAGAGAGAGAGAGAGAGAGAGAGAGAGAGAGAGAGAGAGAGAGAGAGAGAGAGAGAGAGAGAGAGAGAGAGAGTTTCTACATTTCAGATAATCAAATAACATAAACAGGGGAGAGTGCATGCATACCATAATATACTGCACAGGGAGACCACGGCAACGGCGCCTGTATTGCACGCATCAAAGGGTTAACTTCCATCAAGCAGGTAAACATGTGCTGTCACCTGAAGTCGCGATGAAAATAGTAACATATTTCCAGTAGTTAAAGGTCAACAAATTTATTCCCGTAAAGTGTGTTGATAAGCAGCAATATATCAAGTAGTTTAGAAAAAAACCCAAAAAACTATAAAGTGTTTTCTTGGTTTAATATGATAAAAATAAATAATAAGAATAGACAACCAATTATTTCACCTGAGCGGACAGGCTGCCTTCCTCCCAGCTGCGTTCACCCCACGGTACACAACGGTAACATGTCTCGCGCCAAGAATGTTACCTTATTATGACGGAAATAAGACAGAATTAAAGGGAGGAGAGGAAATGATCTTCGAGGAAACAGAAACACATATCCTAGTACGCTCTCTGGAAAGCCTTGCTGGGAACCATTACGTTCTGTAACGGATGTATATTAAGTTCGCTTTTTGGAACGTTTTTTTCTTCTTCTTTTTATGGACATTGGATTGCGGCAAGAGTGATTTAGTGATGAAGATTATACGAAATCCCTTGTGATGTGTCATTACCTGCGTCCACGTGATACCAACATGAAAGCAAACCAATTACACTAATTATGCGCTGCACGGGTAGTGATGGTGTTTATTGTACGTATTCTGAGTACAAAAAACGATTTGAAGTTTTCTATATTACCTAACTATAACACATGTTTTGGTGAATTCAAGAGTAGCATGAATATGGCATTTCTCATAAATAATATACGAACTTGTGAAAATAGTGCATACGACATATTCATGGTATAATGATTATGGTATATAATATAAGCTTGATTATTAACTTCATTCCTGGTTCAGCAATACAGCAGATTACATGGCTTAGCTTGATGTGAGTACGTAGTAAGATCATCTGTTATTATATTCCGTTGAAGAAACTTATTTCATTGGACATCAAAGGATTTATATGAGCAAACGTGGCGAGCTAAGTGAAGCTTTACTCTTAAACTGAAACTCCAGTGCATAATTCTGTCCAGTTTCCTTCCCGCCGCCCCGTTCCTGCCAAGAGTGACAAGTGACATCCAAGTAAACGGGAAGGACTTCAACTCTGACTCCCTGTCCAATGTACCTGACAATAACTTGAGCCGCCTGTCACCGCCTCCACACGCCTGGCGGGGAACAGGTGTGCAAGTTTACCTTACCGTGTTGATGGGAATTAGTGAAAGGCACAATCTAGTATTTAATTAAAGGTATACGATTTGTTTGCGCAAGAGCACTTACACACGCGCGCGCACCCCCCCCCCTCCCCACACACACACATAAAAAAACCAAAATAATACCTACAGAATGACATTTTTTCATTGCCATGGACAATATTCACGTTACGTTTATTTCACTGTAAACAGCAAACCATAAACTTTAATGTGCTACGTCCCTTCTTTATCTAGTATGTATAATTTCCACATTTCCAACACATTTCCTATCTGCATCATGTTCAGTTCACTCTCTTCTCATTATAAACAGATTATCTTGCATCACATTTATAATCTGATGATATTCTAGTCGTCGTCTAACACCAGCTATTGACGTCCGCACAACAGTTAAGGTCCGTCCACACAGTGCCTCGTCTGTGGTGGTGGTGGTGTTCAAAATGCTCACGTGCCCACAATACAACCTGAAGCTGCTCAGCACGCACATCACTTTTGAGCATTAAAGGGGGACGGATTTTGACGGCTCTCTTCCAAACAGTTCGTCATACAGGAAAAGTTTTCTCAACAAATCTTACTGCATATTGGAAGATATACAAATTTTATTCCCATAAATTTTCTCGTATCTATGAAATAAGATTGTGGCCCGTAAACATCGACCAGGATTTGGGTCGAACATGTCTTGGCCATTTTATTTTGCAACTATTAGTCATACAGGAAAAATGCAAAGAAGCAAGGTTGTGTTTCTGATAAGTTCTATCTGATTCTATCTTTCCAATTAATTCCATAATTTTTGAAAGAAACGTTTTGCGAAAAAAAACAAATGTGTCCTTTTCTCGGTTACTTAAATCCAATTCCATTTCACTAAAGTTTAAAAGAACAGACTTTTCCTGCTTTTTCTTTACTATTCAATACAATTTTACGTAAACATCATATTTTTTGAGTTATTAAAACAAACTTTTCTGGCCAAAACCCCAAGGAGTTTGTTGCAGAATATCATGAAATCTCAACACTTCAGAATAACATGAAAATCGTTATTGTCGTGTAATCAACAGTTACGTGCACCACTGCGTTTAATGATGATACTAAAAATAATTGTATTCTACATGGTTCGTCTTGGCGGTAGAGGTGAAGTGACTTGTAGTGTTAAACGAGGTGGAAGTGTTGACGAATACAAACAATACTCGCTAATTAAAGGTGAAGTTGTGGAGAGGAAGGTAAGTGGTGAGACTATGACCTTTGTGATCTCTCGGAAACATCAGCCATAGCTTCAGGAACACTCCCTCAGGCGCACAGAAACACCACCACCACCACCAAACCCGAGCAAACTAATGAAATATGTATATATATAACATGTACAAAATAGATGACAATATTTTTAATCAATAGAACCACAAGTTTACTGCATCGTGGAGGCAGCTTATCTTAAAGTCTGCACTGAATAATAATCTACCAAGTCACCAGTCCCGTGACGGCGTATTGACATGTTACTTTTATGAATAACAAATAGCAGTTCCTAAGAAGCTGGAGAATATTCCTTTCTAACAAACTAGTCTTGAGAATGTGAATTGTTAGAACACGTGATAGTTCTTGTAAAATCAAGGCTCAAACCCACACTTTTCCTTCTAATTCCATGTTTTTTTCCCCACAACATGTGATGACAACCGAGGTGACAACGATGACAGGTAACTGAACGAAACAAGACATTGAGGCAGTTTCATCATTCATTTGTCATTCATTTCCCGACAGCCTCGTGTATTGCCGCATGATAACCGGAACAATACAACCACATCACACACCAAACGAAACACAATGCAATGTTTTGTGTGCAGAGGTGGTCAACTTTTTTGGAGGATCATAGGAAATTCACAACAATGACGTATTGCTGGCCTGCCGGCGACCCATCCTGCCTAACTGCAAATTAATGTTTTGATTTATTGGACACTTTTAGCATCCTTCCTTTGCTATGAATGTATATACTTGCACACTGTTCACCATCTCGTCCACTTTATATATAGTAAAGGGGAAAAAAAAAATATTCATATTCCATAAAAAAAATATGAATTTTGATACGACATCAATACTTAATTGATTATTTCCTATAAAAGCCAGTGATCTCAAGGGAAGTTCATGTTTACAGCAAGACTGGCAACATTGTATCATTGAAATAAAATATAAATCTGATGAAATTTGATGCAATCATTCATATTTTGCACAACTTGGAAGTTTATATTGGTTGAGGTACAAAGCTTATCTATTTGTTTGTCTATCCTTCAGCTTATATACCTTAAAGTCTATCTATTTATCTATTTATCTATCTATCTATCTAAATATACATTTTTTTAACTAAACTTTCTCTCTCTCTCTCTCTCTCTCTCTCTCTCTCTCTCTCTCTCTCTCTCTCTCTCTCTCTCTCTCTCTCTCTCTCTCTCTCTCTCTCTCTCTTTATATATATATATATATATATATATATATATATATATATATATATTATACTTGCAAGCTGCTGATTGCAAAGGTATAACAGATCGAGACTAGATAAATCTATATCATCACATGACTGGGACGTGCTGCCACACACACTCACTCACTCCATTCCTGAGGCTCCCTCCGAACCAGCCTCCACGCACACACCTTTCTTATTCGGGAAAAAAATATCTTCTCAACAGGATCGATTAACTTGTGGGGCGATCTCATGGGAGCGTCTCTTACAAATGTATCCCGATGAGCCGGATGGAGTTCCAGGAAGCGTGCCACATGTCGTTCACGCACCATGTAGATGACAACCTTCGCATCAGTCTCGCTCAACGATCAATGATTTGAGACTCAGTCACTACAGTGATGCCACATGATTCTACAACGGTAGCTGTTAGTAAAGGCACCAATTCTTCTTTTCAGGTTGCTATTCATTGTCCACGTCTAGCAGCCATAAAGTAAGTCAGGGAGGACAAGTAACGCCGTCGTATGATTTCTTCACGGGATCCTCTTATGTAGTGCATTACTAAGGTAAATGAAGCTCTCTTACATCTCATTATTCTCATCACACGCATGACTACACTGCACTGTGTCACCTTATAAGCCTGCAAACACCTGCATCTTAATCTCGGTACAATAGATCTTATGACACAATGGCTTCCTTTCCCTCCAATGATTACGTGAAGCTTTCGGTTACATCGACAAAGTGACCTTGATATTGCCAATAAACGTTGGGCCATGACTCTTGTCTACGACTGAGTCTGGAACCAATCAATGCAAATGTTGAATAGTGATGCAGGAAGGACATACGCTCGTGAGACAGGAAAGAAGGAGGACACGTCTTCACAACACTCTTAGCCCCGCGCTGCAGACCAGTTATTGCATCCATGGTCTCCACAAGAACATCACAGAGTCACATATATTTCAGAAACCCTGTCTTGAGGTTAATAATGGACTGAAGCGTCCGCTGGCAAAACTCACAGCGGCCTTATAGAAAAGACGTTATATGCAAATGTCTGGATACAGACAATTGCTGACGTACCAAATATGAACCCCAAAATACTCATGTCATTAGGTGACACCAAATTGGCATAAAAAACAAGTGAGCCATCATATACCATGCACACAAATCCCATTAACTACCCGATGGTTATTGCAGTCTAATTGGTCAAATTTTCCTTACATATATGAAAATAAACAATATACAGTTGTAGAAAGTATTCGTCCCAATGAGGTAGCCAACACACCACTCAGTATATCTCTAGACTTGCGTCACAGGACACAGGTTTCCAGTAAGTGTGGCAGCGAAAGTTTCACGCGAGGCAAGGCCACTTCGACCTTGGATGCTGCCCGTTGCATTTCTTGGGAAGTTTTGAGTTTCCCATTTGAAGGCATTACACAACTCTGGCTGCAGACTACTACTACATAATCCTACACATAACAACAACAACAACAATAAAAACAACAACAATAACAACATCGTCATTTGGAAAGATTAAGAGTGCAAACTACCCAAATAGATTTACTGCCTTGAGTTGAGGATGGTTGTCACCACACGGGATCCAAAGTCAATGTTACAACCTACTCAGAACTCCAGGATATGAATTTTGTAAAACGTAGGTGAGGAAACGCCAGAACATCTTATACGGGCTACGTGTCCTACTGCTGCTGATTATTGTTAATGTGATCTGAAGATCACATTGATTAGAACATATTATGTACTTGTTCATAGTCATAATTCTATCATACAATATATTATTTGGTATTAATATTTCCCTTTGTATGAAATAAAGACACAGTATTGCACAAACCATTAACACAGTTATCATGACTTGTTTCCAGGTGGTGATGCAGCAGTGCAGGCGTTACCTTTTAGTAATACAGTGTCGTGTGTGATCAGGTGGTAGGCAACGATACGCGGTGATTTTATGCGAGCAAGAATCGAATCGTTTTCATGATTCTTTTGTCAAGAGTCATTCAGTGTGGAAAGCTTCGACACGCGAGACACAACTGACTCACACAGAACGAGACTGTGAGACAATGGGTGGAGCGACACTTCGACAAATCATTGAGCTGCAGACTCAAATGCATCGCTGTTATTTTGTTTGCCATTCTTGAAACTGTTTATTCTGGGGGTTGTTGGTATAGTTTTAATCGAAAAAAGGATATTGCATTGAGCGTGACTTGAAATGACGTTCTAAAACAAATGTTATATGACATTAATAGCTCACAATCGTCACACAATACTATGATGTGTAATGCAAGTTACAGTTACAGTGAGCAGCTGGTCCACCATGACCCCCTTCCCCCGGCACAACACAGCTGAGTGAGGGGAGGAGGTTCTCACTAATCGTGCTCCCTTCTCATTAAATGTTATCACGTTTTGTTTGTTTCTTTCCAAGTCTCCCCCTCTTGTTCTTCATTATCTTCACATAAAACAGCAATAATAGTATTCTCTCTTAATAAACACTTTTTTCCCTTTAACAATTATCAGCCACTTTAACACTTGGTAACTAATGTGTATAAATCATATGATCATACAACACTTAAAATTTATACTATAATCTAAAATCAGTTACCAAAGTTATGCCTTTCCTCCCAAGACACACTGTACATATCCTTAATAATAATGAGTGTACTTTAAAAGATGTTATTATTTGCACTGCATCAACTTCAACATTTTGCCGGGACCGTGTATGAGCGACTGAGACATTGCACTTCAAGTTTTTCGTGTTGACTGTGACTGAGCCATAAATGTTGGGAGCTGCTGGCGCTGAGAGGTTTTAAGGTGGGCTGAGCCAGCTCTTGACACACAAGGCAACATCTCCCTCTCAGTGATGGCGGCTTTTTGGGGGAAGAAAACATACCCTTCAATGCTATTTTTGGATTTTACATCAATATGCTTAATGGTGATGATGAAGTCAGTAATTGTATTGTCATATTATTTTTTTCTGCGATTAATTCCACTAATTTATTTGAATACAATGATACATGATTAGCCTTGTGAGAGAGAGAGAGAGAGAGAGAGAGAGAGAGAGAGAGGAGAGAGAGAGAGAGAGAGAGAGAGAGAGAGAGAGAGAGGAGAGAGAGAGAGAGAGAGAGGAGGAGAGATGAGAGAGAGAGAGAGAGAGAGAGAAAAAAAAAGATATACGTTCGCGTACACTGGATCCTGAAATATTAACTTTTGACTTTTCCAGCACGTTCCTCAGGCAGCCTCGCCAAGAAAGGGATGGAGGGAAGGGCAGGCAGGTGTTGGAGGGAGGAGCAGGTGGGGACAGAAGAGTCGATAGAAACAACACGGCGACGACACACACACACCCACACCCACACACACACACACACACACACACACACCTTGTAGCCCGAAACAATAAATCTCTTCATAAAAAAAAACAGAAGCAATCAGTGGAGGAAGAAAATTCATGAAAAAAATACGTGTTTCTCAAGTGTGTTTCTTAAGTGTGGTAAAAGTGAGGCAAGAAGAGGAAGGAGCTCAATCAACATTTGTAAGAAGGTGCAGCAGGAGGGACGAGACTCGCTAACAAGGTGGCAGGTGGTTCCCAGTGTGTGTGTAAGTGTGTGTGTGTGTGTGTGTCTGTGTGTGTGTATGTGTGTGTGTGTGTGTGTGTGTGTATGTGTGTGTGTGTGTGTGTGTGTTAAATTTGTCTCTGTAGTAGTGGTGGTAGTGCTAGTATTACAGAGATGTGGTGTTAATGGTGTAAATGATGATGAAATTAGTGGTGTTGATGGTGATAGTGGTGGTGTTGATGGTGGTGGTGGGAAGGTTCCATCTCTTCTTTCGTCTATATTTTTCCACCTTTGATATTTTTCGGAGGTTCCTAATTAGTGGGCAGGTAGTGGTGTGGCATCTTCTTCCTCACACCTCAACTGTTTTTTATTATTTTTGAAAAGTCTGGCAAAATTCTTTTTGGTCTAACTTTGTCTCAGTTTATTTGTGTTTGTCTGTCTGTCTTTGTCTTTTACCTCTTAATATGTAGCACTTCTATGTCTTCCCCCCCCCCTCTCTCTCTCTCTCTCTCTCTCTCTCTCTCTCTCTCTCTCTCACCTATGACAGTGAGGTTGGTGCGTGTGTTGGTGGTGGGGGAGAGAAGATGGTCCACTCGGCAGCGATACACTCCCGCGTCCTCTGCCTCCACCCGCTCCACCAACAGGGCCGCAGGGGAGGTGTCGGTGCGGAATGACGTCCTCCTCGCCAGGGTCGTGTTGGCGTCAGGCTTCGTCTCCTTGGGTCGTCCTCCAAGCAGCTCCCTGTAGTCGTAGCTGTGGAGAGTGATGGAAGGTGATTGAGGGTGGAAGTGGGTATTGTGTGTGTGTGTGTGTGTGTGTGTGTGTGTGTGTGTGTGTGTGTGTGTGTGTGTGTGTGTGTGTGTGTGTGTGTGTGTGTGTGTTATCTATCATTTTTCACCTATAAGAGTGTTCAGGAATGTGTGAACACCCAATAGGCTGCGCTGATTGATGTGGTGTTGTGTGGTGTGTTGTGGTGTTGAGTGTCATCACAGGAAGGAGTGGCTGCAGCGTGCCTCTGTGTGGTGTGTTGGGTGTAGTGTTTCATGGAGTGCATCAAAAAACGGAGTCGGTGCTTAGCGGTGTGGTTGTGTTGAGTGTTTTTAGCTTTTATTGCATCGTGTGTGTGTGTGGGTCTGTGTGTGTGTGTGTGTGTGTGTGTGTGTGTGTGTGTGTGTTCTTTCTTCTGTCCTGAAGTCTTGTTGTTGATGGTATCTTTATATAAACGAGTGAAAAATGTAAATTAATGTCAGCGTGTCCATTCGAGGTGGAAACAACAAGTCTTTTTCACGTTAAGTAATTACATCACTCTGCAACATGGTAATATATTTCCATTACAATGACTGACAAGTGAAGATTCATCTCGATACATTTCAATTATACACACGAGGAAAGAAAACAGGTATGCATATGTATAGCCGCTCACACGCCTCTTATTGAAGTCCATCCACGGTACTGCGAGAGGCAGCAATGCGTCAAAAACAGAACAGAATGAAAACCCTGACAACAATGGAACACAAAATCACACATAAAAACAAATCAAATATTGTTTTCATACGGGAAAATATTTGTAATAGGCCCAAGGGTATTAACTTTAATTTTGCCCAATTCAGAATACACTCAGATTTCTATATGAGTTACCTACATGCACGTCTATTGACTTTATAGTTTAGTTTGATATGTATAAACTGTATGCTTGCGATCGTCAGTTGTCGTTTCATGATATATTCACTTTCTAGTATCCTGAAGCAACTTTGCGAGGCATATACAAGGGAATACAAGGGAACACAAACAGCAACAGACCCTAGGCTCCCTGCGAAGGCTGTTTGATATAACTACCCTACACTAACTACTTGAATGCGTTATTTATTTTATTTTTTAATTTTATTATTTAACTCTTTTTTTTAATATACACTTATTTAAATTCAAATATTATAGTAATGACAAAACTAATTCCAGATTCATGATCAGCATGCCCGAGAACCCTTTGGTACCAATTTTCATGAGATTCGGAGGTGTGGAAAATTGCATGAAATTTCGTAGGGTACACCCTTAGAATTTTTGACATAAATCATATATTTTACAATAACTCGAAAATTATGGGGTTTACGTACAAAACGTATATAATATAAAAGAAGGAGAAAGAAACGCTTGTTCTATTAAGTTATTGTAAACTGAAATTGGAATGTAATTAAAGATGTAGGAGTGTAAAGTATTATGCATTAATATCTTTCACAAAATTAAAATTTTCTTCATAAGTAATAGAGTTATTGGAAAGATGATGACAGTATGAGATAGACATGATCAAACTCCATAACGGTACTTCTATGCAATTTTCCCTTAGGACTAATATTTACGTAGTAAAATGGGAACAACCTTTTTATACCTTAATTCTGATGGAATTTACGGGCCACAAAATGAAAAATCCAAATATTATAGTAATGGCAAAACTAATTCCAGATTCGTGATCAGCATGCCCAATAACACCATGGTACCAATTTTCATGAGTTGTGTTGAAATATTAACAAAAGCTTAACCTAACCTAACCTAACTAAAATACGTTTTCCCACCCCTTGGCTGAAATCAAGTATTTTTTAAATAACTCGAAAAGTATGAGGTTTACGTCAAAGATGTACAGAGTAGTCAAGAAAGAGTGGGAGACGTGCATTCTTTTGTGTTATAGTGAAATGGAATTCGAATGTAAGTATGGATGTTGGAAAATCCAAATATTATATAGTAATGACCAAACTAATTCCAGATTCGTGATCAGCATGCCCGGTAACCCCTTGATACCAAATGTACGAAATATATGGGGTTTACGTACAAAACGTATATAATACAAAAGAAAGAGCAAGAAACAAGAGAAGGAGACAATAAAGGCGATTGACTGTCACAACTCACTTTACTCAAGCACACTTTGATCAGGCGCATAGCAGCTCCAGGCAGACCTGACTGACTAAGTCTTATGTTGGGTTGGGACAAGACTCAGGTGTGCTGTGTAAAAGCTTGGAAAGTTTCTGAGGTGAATGAAAGTTATCTCTAGTGTATTGAACTATTCGAGCAAAGATGAAAGCAAAGGCAGCTACATCGAACAAGAAGCCAAATGATTACGGCTGAAAGATGTATAGCAGATATCAAAAAGGGGCAACATGAGTAGTTTTCTGGTTACTGAGCACGAAAGAATCTTAAATGTTGCCTTTTTATCAAGCCGGAAAAAAAGGTTTGGATGGAGACAAGAAATAGTTTGCAAAAAAAAGGGATAATATGCGATTTGATGGCATACATTTTTAGTCACCGTGTACTAACAGTTCCAGCAAAAACATGATCAATGCAAAAATCGACTTTCCTCTCACGTATTCCAATAAAAATGTTAAGACCCTCCGACGACATCCTTGCCTTTTCCCTACACATCTAACTATAACCCAAGAAATCTTAG
>JAPQNM010000022.1:4518811-4548811 GCA_029783475.1 Metacarcinus magister
TACTACTACTACTACACCTGATCAACAACATTAATGATACTAATGTTGACAATGATGGTTAATTCCTTTGTGTATGTGATCTTCTCTCCTGTTTTGTTCCATCCTAATTACCACCGACTCTCGTGTGCTTTGTTTGCATCTCTTTTGTGTCTTAGCAAGAATTGATTTTCTACCACTATTATCAAGTTGTATCATTAACCTACTACTACTACTACTACTACTACTACTACTACTACTACTACTACTACTACTACTACTATTACTATTACCAGATGAATGTTTTGATGGTGCTGTCTGTGGTCGTTTGTTAATTTGAGAACCACTCAACCCAAAAGCTTGAAATTCGAGGCCACGCGTTACCTGAATATGGCAGGACGAGCATGAGATATGTTATTAGCGACTCGGGTCTACGGTGCATGTATGAGAGAAAGAGAGAGAGAGAGAGAGAGAGAGAGAGAGAGAGAGAGAGAGAGAGAGAGAGAGAGAGAGAGAGAGAGAGAGAGAGAGAGAGAGAGAGAGAGAGAGAGAGAGAGAGAGAGAGAGAGAGAGAGAGAGAGAATTACCTGGTACAAAATATACTGTAACACTACAACGAGAGGCTACGAGTGACGTCCTGAGAAGTGAACGTCATTCCCCTGTACAAAAATTATCAAGAATACCATTTACTCCTCGTCTCCTACACACTTGTTCCTCGGAAGTGACTTACATTAAGACAAAAGGGAACGGTGGAATGTTTCTTTTCTCTCTCTTTCTCTGTCTCTCTGCTTTAAGTCGTGTGTGTATACTCAAGATTCCGTGGCTGCAAGTGTAAGTGTTTAGGGGCGTGCAAAGAGGAGGGAAGAGAGGACGTGTTGTGAGGCGTGGAGTGTGTTGCAGGGAGTGTTGACGTGTGTTGCTACAAAGGAGGAGGAGGAGGAGAAGGAAGAGGAAATGGTAAAGTAAGAGGAGGAGGAGGAGAAAGAGGAAGAGGAATAAGAGGAGAAAGAGAAAGAGGAGGTGGTACGTATCAAAAGACCCTAAGACGGCAGGTAAGGTAAGTTACGAGACATTGATGTACAGTGAAAAGTGTTGTGTGTTGAAGGTGAGTGGTGGCAGGTGTTGCAACAGCGTGGTGTTGTGAGGTGAGGTGAAGTGAGGTGAGGTGACGTAATTGACGCAGTGCACAAATGGAGGTACTGTTGAAAGGGATGTTGCGTGAGGTTAATCAGCGTGTTGAAGATGTAACGAGCAAGGCGGTGGTGCAGGGTGGCGCGTGCTGGAGAGGTGTTAAGTGGCGCTCTCTAAATAGTGACGAGGGTTGAAAAGTGGTGTTGGAGAGAGGTAAGGGACTGAATGCTGAAGGGCTGCCAGGTGGAAATATACTACAAAATGTGTACTGAAACGTATGACGAATTGTAATACATAGAAGTAATAGCAGAAAACGTCACGAAAGTATAGTAAAAGTGATACTAATAATGATCACTGCTTCTTACGGCACCACATTCGCCTGCCTTCCAGTTCACTATAGTTCTGAGAAGCGAGCGTCGTCTCTGGCCACTCTTCCGCCCCATTAACCAGTCTGTACAGAGATGAAGTTCAGTACAGAGCTCTCTTTCACTCTCATTTGTGTCTGCCGTGCCCATGTTCGTCCAGGGCTGCACGCTGGCCAGAGTCATTTAGTCCAGGGTTGCCTTTCGCCTCACTGCTCTCTCCCCCTCCCCAGCCAGGCACAGTCAGAAGGGACGCTCTGGGAGGAAAAGTGATGCGGCTGACGTTTCTCTGCTATTTGTTAGTGTGTGTGTGTGTGTGTGTGTGTGTGTGTGTGTGTGTGTGTGTGTGTGTGTGTGTGTGTGTGTGTGTGTGTGTGTGTGTGTGTGTGTGTGTGTGTTTATTTCTGTCTCTGTATGTCTGTTTGTCTGTCTCTCTCTTTGACTCTTACTCCGCATTGCCGCAGATTCTTCCGCTTCTCGTTTCACGCATCATTTCTCCGATAACTTTACTCATGTTACTCGTCGTCTCAGGCCAAGTGGTACTGAAGGCTGCCACAGAATTTTCAGGACAACTTTTCAATTCTTACTCTGGTTGCAAAACAGTTGATTTAAGAATACTTGTCAAACTGAAAAGGGTCAGTCGTGCATGTGTAAGGTATCTTAGTTTATTTTTTCTTTCTGTGCAAGTAATGAAAAATTCATAGTCTTTAATAAACTATGTTCCAGGATTTATATTTCCAAAAAACTCCTTTTTTCTCTTGAGAGTTTTGTGACTGCAGTTATTATTTTTTTTTATTTATATTTGTTTACCCTTGTGACTGGTGCTTCAATAACTGAATAATATATTTGTGAATACAACGTCAGGAGAACTACTGAAATGAGTCAAGGTGAGCTGCTCGTGTATTTCAGAGACTATTTCCATCCACCCCAATTATCTCTCTCTCTCTCTCTCTCTCTCTCTCTCTCTCTCTCTCTCTCTCTCTCTCTCTCTCTCTCTCTCTCTCTCTCTCTCTCTCTCTTTCTCTCTCTCTCTCTCTCTCTCTCTCTCTCTCTCTCTCTCTCTCTCTCTCTCTCTATTTCTCTCTCTCTCTTTCTCTCTCTCTCTCTACTCAAACAAAACTGTAAACACGTCTCCCGCCACTACCACTCCTCCTACTATTACTACTATCACTACCACTACTACCATCACTACTACTACAATACTACTACTAAAACTACTACTACTACTACTACTATTACTACTACTACTACTACTACTACTACTACTACTACTACTATTACTACTTCTCGTAGCACTAGTCATTATTCAGACCTCCACTACTACTCACACAGCCATCAACATCATCTTTCGCCAATATTTGGTCACGCGATAAACTTCCGTGCACGAAATTGCTCGTGCCTAGAATAGCTTTCCCATAATTTGTTTTTTCTTGGCCGTCCATACACGAGGAACAAGCCTACAGGGAATAGACTCCACACGGCGCGACCCAGCAGTGGTGAATGTATGCTCCCTGGAGCCTACACTTTGCTCAGGGAACACGGGAACGAGAAAAAAGGAAAAAAGAATAAGCGAGAGGAAAAAATAGTTGGAGTATTTTCAATGTCGGTCAGTCAATGTGTGTGTGTGTGTGTGTGTGTGTGTGTGTGTGTGTGTGTGTGTGTGTGTGTGTGTGTGTGTGTGTGTGTGTGTGTGTGTGTTAATTCACGTATAAACTAGGTGAGCGTTGTGCACAAATAACATAATAAAAAAACCTCCAACACTAACGCTTCGCTTCTCCATATGTTAGCGTTAAAGCGAGATGCTAAAACATAACTGATTCAGCCACATTCAATTAGCTTCTGGGAAGTAGTAAAACAACCTTAAAACGGAAGCAAAAGCTGTGTAGAAACACACACACACACACACACACACACACACACACACACACACACACACACACACACACACACACACACACACACACATACACACACACACACTTCAACCATAGTCTCGGAAACAAAAACCTGCAGATACACGCAGACGGGTACGGAGAAGGTACGTACGTACCTGGAGGGGACGGGGACGAAGTATTGTGTAAGAAAACAGAGAGTCGGTTGCCTTGTGGCTGTGACCGTCGGGAAATATTTGGTGAAGGCTGCGGCAGGAGCCCTGACCAGCCAAGGCCAAGGTAAGAAATCGAGAAACATTTAATTGCAGTCGAGACAAGGACCGCTCGCTGGGGAGGGGGAGGTGGTCTCACAGGGCCACTGAGGCAGAGGACTGATAAAGGAGGAGGAAGGGAATGAACCTCGGCTATTTTCGGATAGAAGATGGCGAAAAATACAAACTAACAGTGAACTAAATATGTCTGTAGATGCATATGGAAGACACTGAAACCTAATTGATTCACAACCGCAAAGAAGTTGAATCAAACGAAAATATACAGAAGACAAACCTACAAAATTAACCTTCTGTTATTGCTGTCGTTTAGGAAGGAAAAGAGGATGAGCAGGAGAAGGAGGAGGCCGAAGAAGAACACAAAGAAAGAACAAACAGCAGTAGACCTGTTGGCCCACACGAGACGGTTTGCAATAAACTGCACTATCTGATCTTAAGTGAAAGACGCAGGATAGTAAAGACGAAGGCTCCTCCCCACCCACCGTTCTCTCCAGATGGAGTTGACAGGAAAGACAGAAATCCATGGAGCATGAAAAAAACTGCATGAAACTTTTCTAAGAACGAACAAGAACTATCACTACTGCTACTACTACTACCCAGGCCAAGTAAATGGTGACCTACAGCCTCGAAAAAACTGGTTTCATAAATACATTAAGAAACCTTTGCTTGAAATTTGCTACGATGACGAATAATATCTTAGGTACAACTTAGATTAAGAAAAACAATTTATCTAATCTGTTCTTGAAGGGTGTAACTGTTATACTATCGGCGACATTGGAGGGCAGAGAATTCCATTCGTTAACGATCCTATTGAAGAAGTGGTTGGCTTTGTCTGACGAGAATCTTTAAACAATTATCATAAAACTGTTATGCCTGATTATTATATTTAATCAGTCAACTGTAAAGTACTCTTCTGCTTTGATGTTACCAAATCCTTTGAATATTTTAAACACTTCTATTTGATCACCTCGCACCAGGGGAGGAGGAGGCAAAAAAATAACAGCAGAAACATTAGCAGCAAAAAGAATATGAAAAGAGGAAAGAGAAAAAAATTATAATAAAAATAAGATAATAACAATAATATTATTATCATTACAAAAGCAGCCACATCCTTGCTTGTGTGTGTGTGTGTGTGTGTGTGTGTGTGTGTGTGTGTGTGTGTGTGTGTGTGTGTGTGTGTGTGTGTGTGTGTGTGTGTGTGTGTGTGTGTGTGTGTTCCTCTTCCTCGAGGGCCGCTTCACTACACTCAGTGCCACAAGCGCCACGGTATGCAACGTATCCTCAGGTTTTCCACACAGTGTTGAAGTAGGTTACCACACTGTGAAGAAGGTTGTGGGGTTTTGGTATTTGACTAAGCCACCCCTCAAAGAAAACACTAATCTACTACATTCACTATTACGTTTCCCCATAAATCTTCACCATCATAGCATTAATATTTTTTCCATAAATACATAAATATTCTACGTGCTTTCCCACTGTACGTAGGTGTAAATAAATCAATAAACACGAACTGAAGACAAAAAATACAGAGAATATATAGAAAAAATACAAAACAATCTTTATCCATAAAATATACGTGAAAATCTATATACCCAATTTATGTTAGCTTAATCATCTTCGTATAGAGTGACTTGGTATATAGGACAAGTTTTATTGTCATATGTGGAAGTGTGTCCTCATAGAAAACGATGAGCGGAGACTCTTCATAGAACGACACCAATTAGTCTGAACGTCGATAGGATGAGAGTGTATGACAGTGAGAAATACAGAAATATGAGAATGGCTTCCATGTTTGTTCTGTATTGAGTTTTTGAAAAGGCTATACAAGCAACTCTTTCTACAAAACAGAATGACGCCTCTTCTTCTTCCTCATACTCCTCTTCCTTTTCTTCTTTTTCTTTTTCTTCTTCCTCCGCCTCCCTCTCCTCCTCCTCCTCCTTCTCCTCCTCCTCTATACAAATTCCATGATAGTTTTTCCATACTACATGGTATCACTTCCTCTTCCGGCCAGCTTCGGCTGGAGGGAGGGGTGGGTGGGGAGGAACCTTCCACTTTGCTGTCTTTTGTCTCTTATCAAGTAGATATAGTAGTAGTGTAGCTAAACAGACAGCCTCGTTAGGTCCAGTAGGACTGTTGCTGTCTGTTCTTCCTTTGTACTCCTTTGTACTCCTCCCAACTTAACCTAACATAACCTAACCTACTGCTACTACTACTACTACTACTACTACTACTACTACTGCTACTACTATTACAGACAGGTGGTGAGAGATGTGCAAATCTCGGGGCAGCAGGTGGTAGGGAGAGGCAGGGTTTGGTGGGAGTCAGCAGGAGGTGGGGGGGCGAGGGGGGGCGGTTGCGAGGAGCTGGCCGGCGGCGGGATGGGTTCATATCGACAGATCGACAGCGCCGTAAGTTAGCCAAGACGCGCCAGCGGAGTGAGAAGAAATTTTTTAAAGGTTCTATAAAAGAATTCAAAGCTGTTGAGGAGACGCAGAGGCCCTGGACGCTCCTGTGGTGCCGCCGGGGATGCTTTGAAATTTATATCTACCTTATGAAGTCCAAATGTGGCTCCCGCTCTATTCTGTATGGACTGAATAACGTCCTTTGGTGTAGGAAGGAAGATTTTCTCGTGAGCGACGAAAGGACGAGGCAGGAAAAAGGCAGAGTTGGGGTGACCATTAGAGAAAACGACTGAAGGGCCACAGTATGTATGTATATTATTCCAGATGAGACGCGTTCACAGAAAAAGCAAGGGAAGGACAGAGCATAGAGGATAAAATGATATTATATGCTGTGTATAGTGCATGGCTGTATGTTGTTATACGTTCGTTAGTTCCTTTCCCTAATGCTAACCCTCCTCTCTCTCTCTCTCTCTCTCTCTCTCTCTCTCTCTCTCTCTCTCTCTCTCTCTCTCTCTCTCTCTCTCTCTACAAAGAAAACGATGAACGAGAGCAGCAAGGAGAAAGGAGTTGCATGTTGTACATACATTGTAAGACCGTTCGTTAGTTTTCCTCTCTCTCTCTCTCTCTCTCTCTCTCTCTCTCTCTCTCTCTCTCTCTCTCTCTCTCTCTCTCTCTCTCTCTCTCTCTCTCTCTCTCTCTCTCTCTCTCTCTCTCTCTCTCTCTCTCTCTCTCTCTCTCTCTCTCTCTCCAAATTACAATGAAAAATGTGTGCATGTATATGTGTGTGTATGTGTGTGTGTGTGTGTGTGTGTGTGTGTGTGTGTGTGTGTGTGTGTGTGTGTGTGTGTGTGTGTGTGTGTGTGTGTGTGTGTGTGTATGTGTGTGTGTATGTATATGTGTGTGTATGTATGTGTGTGTGTGGACGCACGGGTGTATGTGTAGAACTGTGTGAGCGGAAGACCAAACATTTTCCCACAGTTTCCCTCACCAAACTCTCCCTAACACTTCTCTCCCAAACACTGCCTTGCCCACCCTTTCACCACCCCACCGTCCCTCCCCCCACACACACGCCCACCACCACCACCCAATTTTAAGGTCGTGAAAGAGGTGCGCCGGAGAAACGGGGAGTGTGTGGCGGGGCGACGTAACGGGGCTTGGGGCGTATTCAAGTCTCCATCGACAATCCCTTCACGCCCCGTCTAAGAGATTGTGTAGGAGTCCCAGAGAGTCTTGTCATGGCCTGCCCGCCCGACCTTTTCCTTCCAGCTGCCGATAGGATCCTCTAGTCCCAGCTGTCGATAGGATATTCTTCCCTTCACACTCCACTACCAATCCTCACACGACGCTCACATATACGGTGGTACACGCACGCGCACGCACACACATATAGCAACGCAACCACGCCCAATTTTGTACTTGGCTATGTCCTCAATGTCTCTGGCTCACATTTTGGCGCTTAGCTCATTAAAAGAAAGTAGTCACCTGCTTCATCAACATATACCTTCCCCACCTCTCATTAACACCCTTTGAACATCTTCCTCTTCCTCTTCCTCTACGCAGCGCTTCATTAATGTGCGATTTTTTTTCTTTCTCTCTTTCTCTCTCTCTCTCTCTCTCTCTCTCTCTCTCTCTCTCTCTCTCTCTCTCTCTCTCTCTCTCTCTCTCTCTCTCTCTCTCTCTCTCTCTCTCCATTTTCCAATTTTTACCTTTTTTCCTCGTTCTCCTTCTCCCAGCCTCCTCCCTCTCATACGTTGGCATAAATATCTCTTGAGTGCGGAGGAAAAATTCTCTCGGGGGAATATAAGGCGAGGAAACACGACACCTGCCTGCCGTGATGTTGTTGTTGTACTGTGGGGCGGGAAGTAAGGGCCCCACACGGTAACCTTCTTACTATGCAACCCAACTACTTGTGTTAGGCACTAAAGCGATAATCCGATAACAGATAATTATCGAAGTTACTATTTTCTTATCGGACTATTATCGGAAGTTAACCTCCATTTACCATTATCGTACCAGTTACTTCCGATAACCTGATTTCAGTCCGATAAAGTCCGTTATTTTTTGTCCGTGTGAGAGTTTCGTATTCGATCGTAAAGTTAGATGGGTGTTTGGCATGAGTTCGATCCACGAGTCTCTTAAATCTGATTCGAGGCTTTACTCATGGGTTTGGGTCGTTGATTCATTGGTTGAGTGAGTGTGTGTCGGAGTGGGTTCGATCACTAAGCGTCGCGGAACGGTGAGCTGCGCTGGGCTGGTGGTTTTCTCGTCTTGTTATTGGTGTGCAGGTGTTTCCTATATTCATGACTAAGGATTACCTGCGCTGAAGGATGTGTTGTCAGGAAAATGTTTGTTGTTAAAACCTTTTTTTGGTGTTTTGTTTATCCAAGGCTCAGCAAGGACATCCTGAGGCCAGGCAGTCAAGGACTTTGACAAGCTGGTCTTCCTGAAGGACAACCATAACATAGTGTCATTATCATCTCATCAGTAATAATTTTTTTTGTACATTTTGGCAAATTCAAATTCTGTATACAAATATTGTATCGTGTACTTAATAGTTTAATAAATATAGGTACATTCTAAATATACCTTTCATTTTCCACCGTAATGATTATCTGATAAATTGAAATTTAGTTCATGGTTACAAGTGTTTGAAAACAGTAATTTTTTTGTAGTAAAACTATCGACAACCTTGTATTTATTTTTGTATTTAGCACAAATTAGCATTTTCTATGAGTTAAATCTTTTTTTTTTTGTCATTTGTTTATATTAAAAAGGTTAGTTATCGAATTATAATTAACTAACGATAACTTGATATAAAAATATCGGATTATCGATATAAGAGTAAAAATTGGGGTTATTGGATTATCGTTATCGAAGTTAACGTTTGGTTATCGCGCCCAACGCTGCCAATTACTATGGAGTGCAATTGTGGCTACCATCTCTCTCTCTCTCTCTCTCTCTCTCTCTCTCTCTCTCTCTCTCTCTCTCTCTCTCTCTCTCTCTCTCTCTCTCTCTCTCTCTCTCTCTCTCTCTCTCAATATTCAATTGTATTCTGTTATCTAATTGCATTATGTGTTGTTATCTAATTGTATGATTACCAAACTGAATTAAACTGATTATGCTTAGTCCCCTGATATTACTTTATCGTTTGAATCTTTATATTTACGTCCAGTTCTCGCACCATAACCTTCTCTCATAACTGTTTCTACGAGTCAAGTCAAGTTGGGAAGATTTAACACCGTAATTTTTTGTTGGTAATGTTCCTTAAGCTAGGTATCCACGTCGCTGCTATTCCTTGCATATTTCTATTTCCTTCACATGCTCTTTTAATATACAGTCTCTTAACAACAGCAGCAGCGTATGAATGGCTGGCCTAATAAACAACGTCATTAATTTCAGGAGCCCGCCCTCATCAATATAGTTAAAGGTTATCTTCATTACATGCTTCTTAATTAATAATTTTTACGATCTCATTGAAAGTTAAGCTTTAATGGTTGCCGCACGATCTTTTCTTCTGAGTTTTAATACTTTCTTGGGTCTCTTCTATTTTGTATTCTATTCTCAATGTCGTTCAAAGAATTTCATCTTCTTTATATGGCTTGATTTGAATAGCTTATCGATATCTTCTTGGAATTCATTACAAGACATATCTATTTGGGTTATTTCACTATTTTTAGATCATAAGACGTGTTCGAGTAGATATCAGCCGTGATTTCATCTGTTGTATCACTTACATATGTAGATTAAAAGCTGATTGAATAATCCCCCGAACTAGGCATTTATATACCACATAGTTCTGCTAGTTAGGTTAGGTTTAACAAGAGAGCACTGAGAGCTAGGATCGAACTCGCAACCCTTAGGCCACGAGCCGAGCAATGCACCATAGAGCCCCTTATATCACTTACATATGTAGGTAGAGCAACATAACTAAGGCAATCTAGTCCTGGGTATGCCATGCCACTCATCACTTTCATCCAACCAAAATATTTCCTTTTTATACTTTTCTTCTATATCTTTCTTATCGCTAAGAGAGCCATTCAAGTTGTGATCCCTTAATAACTTAGGTTCTTTGGCAGTCTTTTCGTTACGTCCATCTCAAAACTCATCTCTGCACCTCTTTATATTTGTGTCATGTTCCTTACCAGCTTATTTGCGCAGGTATGATTACTTCCGCGTCTTACAAAGCTGATATATAACATCTTTTTCTTGGTTTCCGTTCTTACATCTCTCGTTAGGTAACATTTTTTGATTAGTTTCTGTTTTGCCCTGAAATTTTGATATAAATTTATTCATATACACTCTAAAACCAAGTATATTGTGTACTTATACTTGCTTCCTGTGTATTTCTTTACAAATTCCTTTCAGTCTATCATTCTTTCCAGAAATTCAGTTCTTCTTTATAATGTTTTTGAAAATTTATAAACAATAAAAAACAACTCTTAACTCATTCAGTTCTTGCGGCACACCGTATGTGCCAGCAGCGTCTCCCTCTCCTGTGTTTGCGGCACGACGTCTGTGCCAAGATCTTTATATAATTCCCATGCATATACATATGATGTATAGGCCAGTGTAACAACTTTCATCATTATTTACAAATTTCTATTGTCTTATGTATCAGAATTACCGTTCTTATGAGTATTTATGTGATATTCAATAGATAATTTTACGGTACGATAACTGCGGTTTGGCAACACCACCGGCAGCAATATATAACCGTCACTCCGTCGGCCGTCAGCGACGGGCTCTTCTAGCTAGCATTAGATATTGGATATTGAAAATATTGGAAATATTGGAAATATCATTGCAGCATCTGATACACCTAATTAAACTGTACAACTATCATTATGAATATTTGTTTTATGACTAATAATTACGCAGTAAAATGAAACTTAATATTTATATAAAAACATGACTTTCCTCCTCAATTTCCCGAAAGCTATTAGAGATATTTGAAATATCATTGCAGCATCTGATAGACCTAATTAAACTGTACAACTGTCATTATGAATATTTGTTCTATGACTAATAATTACGCAGTAAAATGAAACTTAATATATATATATATATATAAACATGACTTTCCACCTCATTTTCCCGAAAGCTATTAGAGATATTAGAAATATCATTGCAGCATCTGATACACCTAATTAAACTGTAAAACTGATACTATGAATATTTGTTCTATGACTAATAATTACGCAGTAAAATTAAACTTAATATTTATATAAAAACATGATTTTCCTCCTCATTTTCTCGAAAGCTATTAGAGATATTGGAAATATCAATCCAGCATCTGATACACCTAATTAAACTGTAAAACTGATATTATGAATATTTGTTCTATGGCTAATAATTACGCAGTAAAATGAAACTTAATATTTATATAAAAACATGACTTTCCTCCTCATTTTCTCGAAAGCTATTAGAGATATTGGAAATATCAATCCAGCATCTGATACACCTAATTAAACTGTACAACTGATATTATGAATATTTGTTCTAAGACTAATAATAACGCAGTATTTCCAATATCTCTAATAGCTTTCGAGAAAATGAGGAGGAAAGTCATGTTTTTAAATAAATATTAAGTTTAATTTTACTGCGTAATTATTAGTCATAGAACAAATATTCATAATTTCAGTTTTACAGTTTAATTAGGTCTATCAGATGCTGCAATGATATTTCCAATATCTCTAATAGCTTTCGAGAAAAGGAGGAGGAAATTCATGTTTTTATATAAATATTAAGTTTTATTTTACTGCGTAATTATTAGTCATAGAACAAATATTAATAATGACAGTTCTACAGTTTAATTAGGTGTATCAGATGCTGCAATGATATTTCAAATATCTCTAATAGCTTTCGAGGAAATGAGGAGAAAAGTTATGTTTATATAAAAATATTAAGTTTCATTTTACTGAGTAATTATTAGTCAGAGAACAAATATTCATAATGAAAGTTGTACAGTTTAATTAGGTGTATCAGATGCTGTAACGATATTTCCAATATCTCTAATACCTTTCGAGAAAATGAGGAGGAAAGTCATGTTTTTAAATAAATATTAAGTTTCATTTTACTGCGTAATTATTAGTCATAGAACAAATAATCATAATATCAGTTGTATAGTTTAATTAGGTCTATCAGATGCTGCAATTATATTTCCAATATCTCTAATAACTTTCAAGAAAATGACGAGGAAAGTCATGTTTTTATATAAAAATACGGTTTTATTTTACTGCGTAATTATTAGTCATAGAACAAATATTCATAATATCAGTTGTACAGTTGAATTAGGTGTATCAGATGATGCAATGATATTTCCAATATCTCTAATAGCTTTCGAGAAAATGAGGAAAAAATTAATTTAAAAAAAAGTAAAATTCAGTATTTATTAGTACTAGTGAAAATATTCATAATGACAGTAGTAGATTTTAATTAGGTCTATCAGATGCTGCAATGATATTTCCAATATCTCTAATAGCTTTCGAGAAAATGAGGAGTAAAATCATGTTTTTATATAAATATTAAGTTTCATTTTACTGCGTAATTATTAGTCTTAGAACAAATATTCATAATGAGAGTTCTATAGTTTAATTAGGTGTATCAGATGCTGCAATGATATTTCCAATATCTCTAATAGCTTTCGAGAAAATGAGGAGGAAAGTCATGTTTTTATATAAATATTAAGTTTCATTTTACTGCGTAATTATTAGCCATAGAACAAATATTCATAATATCAAATGTACAGTTTAATTAGGTGTATCAGATGCTGCAATGATATTTCCAATATCTCTAATAGCTTTCAAGAAAATGAGGAGAAAAGTCATGTTTTTAAATAAATATTAAGTTTAATTTTACTGCGTAATTATTAGTCATAGAACAAATATTCATAATATCAGTTTTATAGTTTAATTAGGTGTATCAGATGCTGCAATGATATTTCCATTATCTCTAATAGCTTTCGGGAAAATGAGGAGGAAAGTCATGTTTTTATATAAATATTAAGTTTCATTTTACTGCGTAATTATTAGTCATAAAACAAATATTCATAATTACAGTTGTACAGTTTAATTAGGTGTATCAGATGCTGCAATGATATTTCCAATATTTTTAATAGCTTTCGGGAAAATGAGGAGGAAAGTCATGTTTTTATATAAATATTAAGTTTCATTTTACTGCGTAATTATTAGTCATAAAACAAATATTCATAATTTCAGTTTTACAGTTTAATTAGGTCTATCAGATGCTGCAATGATATTTCCAATATCTCTAATAGCTTTCGAGAAAATGAGGAGGAAATTCATGTTTTTATATAAATATTAAGTTTCATTTTACTGCGTAACTATTAGTCATAGAACAAATATTAATAATGACAGTTTTACAGTTTAATTAAGTGTATCAGATGCTGCAATGATATTTCCAATATCTCTAATAGCTTTCGAGGAAATGAGGAGAAAAGTTATGTTTTATATAAAATATTAAGTTTCATTTTACTGAGTAATTATTAGTCATAGAACAAATATTCATAATGACAGTTGTATAGTTTAATTAGGTGTATCAGATGCTGTAATGATATTTCCAATATCTCTAATAGCTTTCGAGAAAATGAGGAGGAAAGTCATGTTTTTAAATAAATATTAAGTTTAATTTTACTGCGTAATTGTTAGTCATAGAACAAATATTCATAATGACAGTTGTACAGTTTAATTAGGTTTATCAGATGCTGCAATGATATTTCCAGTATCTCTAATAGCTTTCGGGAAAATGAGGAGGAAATTCATGTTTTTAAATAAATATTAAGTTTCCTTTTACTGCGTAATTATTAGTCATAGAAAAAATATTCATAATATCAGTTATACAGTTTAATTAGGTGTATCTGCTGCTGCAATGATATTTCCAATATCTCTAATAGCTTTCGAGAAAATGAGGAGGAAAGTCATGTTATTAAATTAATATTAAGTTTCATTTTACTGCGTAATTATTAGTCATAGAACAAATATTCATAATATCAGTTGTATAGTTTAATTAGGTCTATCAGATGCTGCAATTATATTTCCAATATCTCTAATAGCTTTCAAGAAAATGACGAGGAAAGTCATGTTTTTATATAAAAATACGGTTTTATTTTACTGCGTAATTATTAGTCATAGAACAAATATTCATAATATCAGTTGTACAGTTGAATTTGGTGTATCAGATGATGCAATGATATTTCCAATATCTCTAATAGCTTTCGAGAAAACGAGGAAGAAATTAATTTAAAAAAAAGTAAAATTCAGTATTTATTAGTACTAGTGAAAATTTTCATAATGACAGTAGTAGATTTTAATTAGGTCTATCAGATGCTGCAATGATATTTCCAATATCTCTAATAGCTTTCGAGAAAATGAGGAGTAAAATCATGTTTTTATATAAATATTAAGTTTCATTTTACTGCGTAATTATTAGTCTTAGAACAAATGTTCATAATGAGAGTTGTAAAGTTTAATTAGGTGTATCAGATGCTGCAATGATATTTCCAATATCTCTAATAGCTTTCGAGAAAATGACGAGGAAAGTCATGTTATTATATAAAAATTAAGTTTCATTTTACTGCGTAATTATTAGCCATAGAACAAATATTCATAATTTCAGTTTTACAGTTTAATTAGGTCTATCAGATGCTGCAATGATATTTCCAATATCTCTAATAGCTTTCGAGAAAATGAGGAGGAAATTCATGTTTTTATATAAATATTAAGTTTCATTTTACTGCGTAACTATTAGTCATAGAACAAATATTAATAATGACAGTTTTACAGTTTAATTAGGTGTATCAGATGCTGCAATGATATTTCCAATATCTCTAATAGCTTTCGAGGAAATGAGGAGAAAAGTTATGTTTATATAAAAATACTAAGTTTCATTTTACTGAGTAATTATTAGTCATAGAACAAATATTCATAATGACAGTTGTATAGTTTAATTAGGTGTATCAGATGCTGTAATGATATTTCCAATATCTCTAATAGCTTTCAAGAAAATGAGGAGGAAAGTCATGTTTTAAAATAAATATTAAGTTTAATTTTACTGCGTAATTGTTAGTCATAGAACAAATATTCATAATGACAGTTGTACAGTTTAATTAGGTGTATCAGATGATGCAATGATATTTCCAGTATCTCTAATAGCTTTCGGGAAAATGAGGAGGAAATTCATGTTTTTAAATAAATATTAAGTTTCCTTTTACTGCGTAATTATTAGTCATAGAAAAAATATTCATAATATCAGTTATACAGTTTAATTAGGTGTATCTGCTGCTGCAATGATATTTCCAATATCTCTAATAGCTTTCGAGAAAATGAGGAGGAAAGTCATGTTTTTAAATAAATATTAAGTTTCATTTTACTGCGTAATTATAAGTCATAGAACAAATATTCATAATATCAGTTGTATAGTTTAATTAGGTCTATCAGATGCTGCAATTATATTTCCAATATCTCTAATAGCTTTCAAGAAAATGACGAGGAAAGTCATGTTTTTATATAAAAATACGGTTTTATTTTACTGCGTAATTATTAGTCATAGAACAAATATTCATAATATCAGTTGTACAGTTGAATTAGGTGTATCAGATGATGCAATGATATTTCCAATATCTCTATTAGCTTTCGAGAAAACGAGGAAGAAATTAATTTAAAAAAAAGTAAAATTCAGTATTTATTAGTACTAGTGCAAATATTCATAATGACAGTAGTAGATTTTAATTAGGTCTATCAGATGCTGCAATGATATTTCCAATATCTCTAATAGCTTTCGAGAAAATGAGGAGGAAAGTCATGTTTTTAAATAAATATTAAGTTTCATTTTACTGCGTAATTATTAGTCATAGAACAAATATTCATAATATCAGTTGTATAGTTTAATTAGGTCTATCAGATGCTGCAATTATATTTCCAATATCTCTAATAGCTTTCAAGAAAATGACGAGGAAAGTCATGTTTTTATATAAAAATTCGGTTTTATTTTACTGCGTAATTATTAGTCATAGAACAAATATTCATAATATCAGTTGTACAGTTGAATTAGGTGTATCAGATGATGCAATGATATTTCCAATATCTCTAATAGCTTTCGAGAAAACGAGGAAGAAATTAATTTAAAAAAAAGCAAAATTCAGTATTTATTAGTACTAGTGAAAATATTCATAATGACGGTAGTAGATTTTAATTAGGTCTATCAGATGCTGCAATGATATTTCCAATATTTCTAATAGCTTTCGAGAAAATGAGGAGTAAAATCATTTTTTTATATAAATATTAAGTTTCATTTTACTGCGTAATTATTAGTCTTAGAACAAATATTCATAATGAGAGTTCTATAGTTTAATTAGGTGTATCAGATGCTGCAATGATATTTCCAATATCTCTAATAGCTTTCGAGAAAATGAGGAGGAAAGTCATGTTTTTATATAAATATTAAGTTTCATTTTACTGCGTAATTATTAGTCATAAAACAAATATTCATAATTTCAGTTTTACAGTTTAATTAGGTCTATCAGATGCTGCAATGATATTTCCAATATCTCTAATAGCTTTCGAGAAAATGAGGAGGAAATTCATGTTTTTATATAAATATTAAGTTTCATTTTACTGCGTAACTATTAGTCATAGAACAAATATTAATAATGACAGTTTTACAGTTTAATTAAGTGTATCAGATGCTGCAATGATATTTCCAATATCTCTAATAGCTTTCGAGGAAATGAGGAGAAAAGTTATGTTTATATAAAAATATTAAGTTTCATTTTACTGAGTAATTATTAGTCATAGAACAAATATTCATAATGACAGTTGTATAGTTTAATTAGGTGTATCAGATGCTGTAATGATATTTCCAATATCTCTAATAGCTTTCGAGAAAATGAGGAGGAAAGTCATGTTTTTAAATAAATATTAAGTTTAATTTTACTGCGTAATTGTTAGTCATAGAACAAATATTCATAATGACAGTTGTACAGTTTAATTAGGTTTATCAGATGCTGCAATGATATTTCCAGTATCTCTAATAGCTTTCGGGAAAATGAGGAGGAAATTCATGTTTTTAAATAAATATTAAGTTTCCTTTTACTGCGTAATTATTAGTCATAGAAAAAATATTCATAATATCAGTTATACAGTTTAATTAGGTGTATCTGCTGCTGCAATGATATTTCCAATATCTCTAATAGCTTTCGAGAAAATGAGGAGGAAAGTCATGTTATTAAATTAATATTAAGTTTCATTTTACTGCGTAATTATTAGTCATAGAACAAATATTCATAATATCAGTTGTATAGTTAAATTAGGTCTATCAGATACTGCAATTATATTTCCAATATCTCTAATAGCTTTCAAGAAAATGACGAGGAAAGTCACGTTTTTATATAAAAATACGGTGTTATTTTACTGCGTAATTATTAGTCATAGAACAAATATTCATAATATCAGTTGTACAGTTGAATTTGGTGTATCAGATGATGCAATGATATTTCCAATATCTCTAATAGCTTTCGAGAAAACGAGGAAGAAATTAATTTAAAAAAAAGTAAAATTCAGTATTTATTAGTACTAGTGAAAATTTTCATAATGACAGTAGTAGATTTTAATTAGGTCTATCAGATGCTGCAATGATATTTCCAATATCTCTAATAGCTTTCGAGAAAATGAGGAGTAAAATCATGTTTTTATATAAATATTAAGTTTCATTTTACTGCGTAATTATTAGTCTTAGAACAAATGTTCATAATGAGAGTTGTAAAGTTTAATTAGGTGTATCAGATGCTGCAATGATATTTCCAATATCTCTAATAGCTTTCGAGAAAATGACGAGGAAAGTCATGTTATTATATAAAAATTAAGTTTCATTTTACTGCGTAATTATTAGCCATAGAACAAATATTCATAATTTCAATTTTACAGTTTAATTAGGTCTATCAGATGCTGCAATGATATTTCCAATATCTCTAATAGCTTTCGAGAAAATGAGGAGGAAATTCATGTTTTTATATATATATTAAGTTTCATTTTACTGCGTAACTATTAGTCATAGAACAAATATTAATAATGACAGTTTTACAGTTTAATTAGGTGTATTAGATGCTGCAATGATATTTCCAATATCTCTAATAGCTTTCGAGGAAATAAGGAGAAAAGTTATGTTTATATAAAAATACTAAGTTTCATTTTACTGAGTAATTATTAGTCATAGAACAAATATTCATAATGACAGTTGTATAGTTTAATTAGGTGTATCAGATGCTGTAATGATATTTCCAATATCTCTAATAGCTTTCGAGAAAATGAGGAGGAAAGTCATGTTTTTAAATAAATATTAAGTTTAATTTTACTGCGTAATTGTTAGTCATAGAACAAATATTCATAATGACAGTTGTACAGTTTAATTAGGTGTATCAGATGCTGCAATGATATTTCCAGTATCTCTAATAGCTTTCGGGAAAATGAGGAGGAAATTCATGTTTTTAAATAAATATTAAGTTTCCTTTTACTGCGTAATTATTAGTCATAGAAAAAATATTCATAATATCAGTTATACAGTTTAATTAGGTGTATCTGCTGCTGCAATGATATTTCCAATATCTCTAATAGCTTTCGAGAAAATGAGGAGGAAAGTCATGTTTTTAAATAAATATTAAGTTTCATTTTACTGCGTAATTATTAGTCATAGAACAAATATTCATAATATCAGTTGTATAGTTTAAATTAGGTCTATCAGATGCTGCAATTATATTTCCAATATCTCTAATAGCTTTCAAGAAAATGACGAGGAAAGTCATGTTTTTATATAAAAATTCGGTTTTATTTTACTGCGTAATTATTAGTCATAGAACAAATATTCATAATATCAGTTGTACAGTTGAATTAGGTGTATCAGATGATGCAATGATATTTCCAATATCTCTAATAGCTTTCGAGAAAACGAGGAAGAAATTAATTTAAAAAAAAGTAAAATTCAGTATTTATTAGTACTAGTGAAAATATTCATAATGACAGTAGTAGATTTTAATTAGGTCTATCAGATGCTGCAATGATATTTCCAATATCTCTAATAGCTTTCGAGAAAATGAGGAGTAAAATCATGTTTTTTATATAAATATTAAGTTTCATTTTACTGCGTAATTATTAGTCTTAGAACAAATATTCATAATGAGAGTTGTAAAGTTTAATTAGGTGTATCAGATGCTGCAATGATATTTCCAATATCTCTAATAGCTTTCGAGAAAATGACGAGGAAAGTCATGTTATTATATAAAAATTAAGTTTCATTTTACTGCGTAATTATTAGCCATAGAACAAATATTCATAATTTCAGTTTTACAGTTTAATTAGGTCTATCAGATGCTGCAATGATATTTCCAATATCTCTAATAGCTTTCGAGAAAATGAGGAGGAAATTCATGTTTTTATATAAATATTAAGTTTCATTTTACTGCGTAACTATTAGTCATAGAACAAATATTAATAATGACAGTTTTACAGTTTAATTAGGTGTATCAGATGCTGCAATGATATTTCCAATATCTCTAATAGCTTTCGAGGAAATGAGGAGAAAAGTTATGTTTATATAAAAATACTAAGTTTCATTTTACTGAGTAATTATTAGTCATAGAACAAATATTCATAATGACAGTTGTATAGTTTAATTAGGTGTATCAGATGCTGTAATGATATTTCCAATATCTCTAATAGCTTTCAAGAAAATGAGGAGGAAAGTCATGTTTTTAAATAAATATTAAGTTTAATTTTACTGCGTAATTGTTAGTCATAGAACAAATATTCATAATGACAGTTGTACAGTTTAATTAGGTATATCAGATGATGCAATGATATTTCCAGTATCTCTAATAGCTTTCGGGAAAATGAGGAGGAAATTCATGTTTTTAAATAAATATTAAGTTTCCTTTTACTGCGTAATTATTAGTCATAGAAAAAATATTCATAATATCAGTTATACAGTTTAATTAGGTGTATCTGCTGCTGCAATGATATTTCCAATATCTCTAATAGCTTTCGAGAAAATGAGGAGGAAAGTCATGTTTTTAAATAAATATTAAGTTTCATTTTACTGCGTAATTATAAGTCATAGAACAAATATTCATAATATCAGTTGTATAGTTAAATTAGGTCTATCAGATGCTGCAATTATATTTCCAATATCTCTAATAGCTTTCAAGAAAATGACGAGGAAAGTCATGTTTTTATATAAAAATACGGTTTTATTTTACTGCGTAATTATTAGTCATAGAACAAATATTCATAATATCAGTTGTACAGTTGAATTAGGTGTATCAGATGATGCAATGATATTTCCAATATCTCTATTAGCTTTCGAGAAAACGAGGAAGAAATTAATTTAAAAAAAAGTAAAATTCACTATTTATTAGTACTAGTGCAAATATTCATAATGACAGTAGTAGATTTTAATTAGGTCTATCAGATGCTGCAATGATATTTACAATATCTCTAATACCTTTCGAGAAAATGAGGAGGAAAGTCATGTTTTTAAATAAATATTAAGTTTCATTTTACTGCGTAATTATTAGTCATAGAACAAATATTCATAATATCAGTTGTATAGTTTAAGTAGGTCTATCAGATGCTGCAATTATATTTCCAATATCTCTAATAGCTTTCAAGAAAATGACGAGGAAAGTCATGTTTTTATATAAAAATTCGGTTTTATTTTACTGCGTAATTATTAGTCATAGAACAAATATTCATAATATCAGTTGTACAGTTGAATTAGGTGTATCAGATGATGCAATGATATTTCCAATATCTCTAATAGCTTTCGAGAAAACGAGGAAGAAATTAATTTAAAAAAAAGCAAAATTCAGTATTTATTAGTACTAGTGAAAATATTCATAATGACGGTAGTAGATTTTAATTAGGTCTATTAGATGCTGCAATGATATTTCCAATATCTCTAATAGCTTTCGAGAAAATGAGGAGTAAAATCATTTTTTTATATAAATATTAAGTTTCATTTTACTGCGTAATTATTAGTCTTATAACAAATATTCATAATGAGAGTACTATAGTTTAATTAGGTGTATCAGATGCTGCAATGATATTTCCAATATCTCTAATAGCTTTCGAGAAAATGACGAGGAAAGTCATGTTATTATATAAAAATTAAGTTTCATTTTACTGCGTAATTATTAGCCATAGAACAAATATTCATAATTTCAGTTTTACAGTTTAATTAGGTCTATCAGATGCTGCAATGATATTTCCAATATCTCTAATAGCTTTCGAGAAAATGAGGAGGAAATTCATGTTTTTATATAAATATTAAGTTTCATTTTACTGCGTAACTATTAGTCATAGAACAAATATTAATAATGACAGTTTTACAGTTTAATCAGGTGTATCAGATGCTGCAATGATATTTCCAATATCTCTAATAGCTTTCGAGGAAATGAGGAGAAAAGTTATGTTTATATAAAAATACTAAGTTTCATTTTACTGAGTAATTATTAGTCATAGAACAAATATTCATAATGACAGTTGTATAGTTTAATTAGGTGTATCAGATGCTGTAATGATATTTCCAATATCTCTAATAGCTTTCAAGAAAATGAGGAGGAAAGTCATGTTTTTATATAAATATTAAGTTTAATTTTACTGCGTAATTGTTAGTCATAGAACAAATATTCATAATGACAGTTGTACAGTTTAATTAGGTGTATCAGATGATGCAATTATATTTCCAGTATTTCTAATAGCTTTCGGGAAAATGAGGAGGAAATTCATGTTTTTAAATAAATATAAAGTTTCCTTTTACTGCGTAATTATTAGTCATAGAAAAATATTCATAATATCAGTTATACAGTTTAATTAGGTGTATCTGCTGCTGCAATGATATTTCCAATATCTCTAATAGCTTTCGAGAAAATGAGAAAATGAGAAGGAAAGTCATGTTATTAAATTAATATTAAGTTTAATTTTACTCCGTAATTATTAGTCATAGAACAAATATTCATAATATCAGTTGTATAGTTTAATTAGGTCTATCAGATGCCGCAATTATATTTCCAATATCTCTAATAGCTTTCAAGAAAATGACGAGGAAAGTCATGTTTTTATATAAAAATACGGTTTTATTTTACTGCGTAATTATTAGTCATAGAACAAATATTCATAATATCAGTTGTACAGTTGAATTTGGTGTATCAGATGATGCAATGATATTTACTGATAAATACTGAATTTTACTTTTTTTAAAATTAATTTCTTCCTCGTTTTCTTGAAAGCTATTAGAGATATTGGAAATATCATTGCATCATCTGATACACCCAATTCAACTGTACAACTGATATTATGAATATTTGTTCTATGACTAATAATCACGCAGTAAAATAAAACCGTATTTTTATATAAAAACATGACTTTCCTCGTCATTTTCTTGAAAGCTATTAGAGATATTGGAAATATCATTGCAGCATCTGATAGACCTAATTAAACTGTACAACTGATAGTATGAATATTTGTTCTATGACTAATAATTACGCAGTAAAATGAAACTTAATATTTATTTAAAAACATGACTTTCCTCCTCATTTTCTCGAAAGCTATTAGAGATATTGGAAATATAATTGCAGCAGCTGATACACCTAATTAAACTGTACAACTGATATTATGAATATTTTTTCTATGACTAATAATTATGCAGTAAAATGAAACTTAATATTTATTTAAAAACATGAATTTCCTCCTCATTTTCCCGAAAGCTATTAGAGATATTGGAAATATCATTGCAGCATCTGATACACCTAATTAAACTGTACAACTGTCATTATGAATATTTGTTCTATGAATAACAATTACGCAGTAAAATTAAACTTAATATTTATTTAAAAACATGACTTTCCTCCTCATTTTCTCGAAAGCTATTAGAGATATTGGAAATATCATTGCAGCATCTGATACACCTAATTAAACCGTACAACTGTGATTATGAATATTTGTTCTATGACTAATAATTACGCAGTAAAATGAAACTTAATATTTATATAAAAACATGACTTTCCTCCTCATTTTTGCGAAAGCTATTAGAGATATTGGAAATATGATTGCAGCATCTGATACACCTAATTAAACTGTCCAACTGTCATTATGAATATTATTCAATGTATAGATTGAAAAATCATAAATTATTAGATGACAGGCGATACAAGAAATTTTTTGCATTATCACGGTGAATGGGTTAATGCTTCTTAGTCGATGTTGCCTAAGTTTACTCACATGGTTAATTGTAAAAATAACTGAACTTTACTTCTATTTTAAACATTCTCTCCAACTTGGTTCAATAATACCTTTTCCACTGATAAGTTTAGTAAATTGTCGACCCAAGATTTTCTTTCTCTGCAGCAGCATCAAAGGCTTTCCAATCAACTCTATTGTAAAAAGCGACGGTTAAAATGATTTCCTCCTCAGTCATAATCTAAATCATAAAGTATAAAAGTGTTATTTGGCGTCAAGTGTCACCTCATTATCTTCCTCCCTATCACTACTAACACTTTGTTGTGGTGGTATACGTAGCGACACTATTACTATTCCTCCCTCCACTGTACTAATTCCTACTGCCAATACTCATATTTTTACTCTCACATTCATGGTACAATATTTCATGGTTATGGAGGCTCTTTTATTTTTTGTTAGTTTCAATACTTCTACCTTTTCATATCGATCTTTCATACACACGTCATACCCTTTAACATCCAATACTTTCTCTTTTCCTTTTATAAATGCATTCACTTGTGTTTCCATGCTGTACACTACGTCATAATCTGGATTGAAAACAACATCCTCTATATACAACATTAAGAATAAGTACATTTACTTGTGTATATAGATCTTTTCCACTTTCACTTCTAAGGCTATCGTGTATGTGTGAGGGTTTGGGGGGACCAGGTAGAGAAAGAGAAGAGAGAGAAAGAAAGAAAAAAAAAGAGAGGGGGAAAAAACAGGTATTAGAACAGACAATGAGGAAAGATTCTGGAAGGGACATACACAGAAGAGAATTACATAAAATTATATACAAACTCAGACCATATGGACGGAGACCCTGAGACCGTAACTAGGTGGTCCGTCCTTAAACTAGTAGAGTAAACTTCATCAAAACCAAACGCAATTAAAAGGAACCAATCTATGTGCACTACAGGTTCAAAGAATGAATTAAGTTTGTGTGTTCGGGGCCCTAATGGCATACATCTGTTGGGAGAGAAAGAAAGAAAAAGAGAGAGAGAGAGAGAGAGAGAGAGAGAGAGAGAGAGAGAGAGAGAGAGAGAGAGAGAGAGAGAGAGAGAGAGAGAGAGAGAGAGAGAGAGAGAGAGAGAGAGAGAGAGAGAGAGAGAGATAGTCTTCTTCTGCGTCTCAGTCAGAAGCTGGGAAGTCGTCAAACACAGAATTTTAAGAGAGAAGGAGGAGGAAGAGGAGGAAGAGGAGAAGGAGAAGGAGTTGTAGAAGTAGGAGGAGGAGAAATACAAGGAGGAGAATGAATGAATGAATGAAGAAAGGAAGGGAGGAAGGATGAAAGGAAGGAAAGAAGGATAAAAGGAAGGAAGGAAGGAAGGAAGGAAGGAAGGAAGGAAGGAAGGAAGGAAAGAAAAAAAGGAAGGAAGGAAGGAAGGAAGGAAGGAAGGAAGGAGGTTAGAGAGAGGCAGGAAGGAAACCTCGGGAGATTATTGAACATTCTGCGGCATACTGAACGAAATCTGACTCCAGGACGGCGACGAGTACAGACGTGAACTTCAGAGGGCGCGGGAATTGGCGGCGGCGACGATAATGGGGCCGAGGACGAGGGGACGAAGGCAGGGAGCATGTTCAGGGCTTGGAAAATGGGGAAACAAGGCAATACGTAGTAATAAGGGTCGGAGATGGAGACTCGAACGGACTGTAGTGTATGAAGTTAACGTGGTAGTGTTGTAGTGGTTGGCTTGGTGAGTGTGGGTAAGGATGGGGGAAAGGATGGGTGTGGAATGGGTGTGCATATAAGGATAGACAGGTTGTGTTGGGGTGAGGAGGTGACAGAGGACGTGGTAGTAATAATGGGAAGTGATAGAGACATAAGGCAGGAAACTGTTATTTGGTAAGGAAGTTTGTTAAAAAGTCATTGGTCAACGTAGTGACGGCAGGTTAAGGCGATGGTTCTTGGAGAGAGGAAAGAAGGAAGACGAGGAATTGCGAAGGATAAAGAAGGAGGAAAAAAAGGGAGGGATGCTATTGAGGAAAATACCGGTGAATGTAGGAGAGAAAAGCGAGTGATAGCGAAGAGGAAAAGCGAGGGATGGATGAAGGAGAATAGAGGGGGAAAAAAATAGGGTTAGAGAGCGAGGCACGTGCGATATAAAAGAATAGGGAAGGGTAATGACGGTGATGAGGAGTGAAACCATTGGAGGAGCGAGGAGGGAGAGAGAGGAGCAAGTGATGTGGAGGTTAAAAGAGGGAGTGACGAGGATGATGGGGAGGAAAATGATTGGAAGAGGCGGAGGGGATGAGAAAGGATTGGAGGCTGGAGTAGTAGTAGGAAAAATGATAAAGACAATGGAGATAGATGATGACATTGATGAGAGGAGAAGGAGGAAGAGGAGGAGGAGGAGGAGGTGGAGGAGGAGGAGGAGGAGGAGGAGGAGGAGGAGGAGGAGGAGGAGGAGGAGGAGGAGGAGGAGGAGGAGGAGGAGGAGGAGGAGGAGGAGGAAGAGGAAGAGGAGGAGATATAAAGTAGAAGAATGACGACGAGAAGGCAAAAAATAAGTCAGAAAAATAGAAAAAGAATGAGGACGAGAGAGAGAGAGAGAGAGAGAGAGAGAGAGAGAGAGAGAGAGAGAGAGAGAGAGAGAGAGAGAGAGAGAGAGAGAGAGAGAGAGAGAGAGAGAGAGAGAGAAGAGCATGAGTAGGCGATGATAAAGAAAGAATAATGGGGAAAGAGATGATGGGAAAGCTAGCGTGAAATGGGAAAGAGGAAGAGACGGAGAGGAAAGAATAGTAATGAAAAGATAAAGTATAGATAATCTCCCTGAATGAGAGAGAAAAAAAGAGAGAGAAAGAAAGAAAAAGAGGGAGAGAGAGAGAGGGACAAAAAAATAAACAGACAGATTGACAGACAGGCTGACGGAGAACCAAATATTATGTCGAATCCCAATAGCCAATTTTTTTTATTCCTTCATTTATGAATTCAAAAGTAAGGACGCAGTTTTGAATAGACACATTTTTTTTTGTCTAAACCATATGTGTGTGTGTGTGTGTGTGTGTGTGTGTGTGTGTGTGTGTTTGTTTGGCAGGGGGTCAGTAAAGGAAGGGGGGAAGGGGGGAGGTAGATGTCCAGCGAAAAAAATATGAAAATGTAAAAATCCATTACGTAGTGGTTTAAATTATGACTTTAAAATGCAGAGTTATGATAGGAAAACATAAAACACCAACGTAATGAATGCACCGTTTTTCTGGTATTCGCGACAGCAGAAGGATAATTAAGAACTGCAGCCAAATGAAAAGTGTGGAAAATATATTCAGTTGAGCTTTTATTATTATTACTATTATCATTATTATTATTATTATTGTTATTACAAATACTATTATTACTGTTGTCATTATTATTAGTATTGCAATATCACGTGCTGTCCGTGTATGCCATAAAAATTTATAGCCCATTTTCCAATTTCTATCTCTCTCTCTCTCGCTCACTAAACACACACACACACACACACACACACACACACACACACACACACACACACACACACACACACACACACACACACACACACCCACACACACACACACGCAGTACACAACACACAACTCCCGGGGATGGAATGAGTGCAGCAAAGAGCCACTTGTGTGCCAAACAAGGATGGGCAGCGGCCGCCTGCAGGGTGCCATAATGCACGAGAAGTATAGCTGAATGGTCTTCCAGCAGGCACTAGTCTGGCCGGCACTTCCATCTTCTGTCTTGCTTATTGCTTGCCTTCCCTTGCCCTCACTTCACCCATCTTCCGCATGCCATTGTCTTGTTACTTTTCCTTCTTTCCTAGTTCTTCCCGTGTTTTATTTTCTTTATTTTCTCATCTCCCTCTTCTCTTTCTTTGTTCTTTCTGCACGATGTCTGTTTGGTTACTTTCGTAGCTCATGTTATTTTTCACGATCGTCTCAAACCCACGGAATTGGTTTTAAAAAGATTCTTCTCTTCTCGTTATATAAATGAGTTCCGGTCGACCCTTCACCTACTCAACGATTTTCTGATTTTTTCCCCTCAGTGTTGCTGTTAATTAATTTCACTACATTCATATTTTTTTACTGTTTCATTTTTTTTTCCTTTCCCTTCCTTAATGATTGTTTCCTTTCCTCTTTTATCATTTAATTTCATCTCGTCTTTTCCTTCCACTTCCATTCCTGCTAAAGTTTCCTCCTTCAGCCTCTAGTTCTTCTTCTTATTCCTTTTTCTCTTCCTCTTCCTCCTCCTCCTCCTCTTTTTCCTCCTCTTCTACTTCTCCATCGGGCATCCAATAGACTCCAAGAAAAATTTAGTCAGAAAGTTCTGGGAAAAAATATAAGAAAAACTCCAATAACCTCACGTCTCTACGGTTTTCGGGATTTCTGCAGGTAAGTCACGTGAAAAAAAAGGAAATTTCTAAGTGCGAAGGGAGCAGTTGTAAGCGAAGGGGATGAGGGTAGTTTTCGTGGTTTAAAGGGAGGGTATACACTCACTAAGGGGTGGAGAAACGTTGTTTAAAGGGAGGTGGAAAAAAAAATGAGTCTTTGATGGGGAAAGTTATAAGTGTGAGTAAAAAGTTGCTGGTGCAGAATGGTTGCAACCAAAAGAATGTCCCCTTTCACAACAGGCTCAGAAAAGTCGTGGAGAGGAATTATTTCAGTAAAAGAAAAGATAAGAAATTCATGAGAATAAGGATGTGAGTGAAAGCAAAGAAAGACAGTTGCAGAAGAAGAAAACTCAGTTGAAAATGAAGAAGAATATTCTAACATGTCTGGTAATCTTTGCAGTCATGAGAGAGAGAGAGAGAGAGAGAGAGAGAGAGAGAGAGAGAGAGAGAGAGAGAGAGAGAGAGAGAGAGAGAGAGAGAGAGAGAGAGAGAGAGAGAGAGAGAGAGAGAGAGAGAGAGAGAGAGAGAGAGAGAGAGACGCATGCACACACGTAAATAGAATAAAATTTACTAAATCACAATCTAATAAAAAACAAACTCCACACCGAGACACTGAATTCAAACTCGACTCCCTCGTGAAGAGAACGAGTCGTTTCCTCAACACATCGAACAAACCCTGTTACGAAGCCCCGAACACAAGACGACCTTAATTTTTCCGACACTTTCGAAAGCCTCTGAATCAACACGAGTGGCAAACGACACATGAGGTTCCGACTCCATTATATAACAGTCACGAAAGTTTCAGAACGAGCGAGAGGGAAAACGAGGACTGCTGCCAGAGGAGAGGGCGTGGGGGAGCTTACTTGATGGGGAAGGTGCGTGGTGTGCTTGGGGACGAGAGAGAGAGAGAGAGGTAGAGAAAGAGAAAGAGAGAGAGAGAGAGAGAGAGAGAGAGAGAGAGAGAGAGAGAGAGAGAGAGAGAGAGAGAGAGAGAGAGAGAGAATTTAATCGCACTGATCCCGTCCATCGTCCACACCAGGAGCCTTTAGGGTATGATCAAGAGGTTAGGGAATTACGTAAACGGAATTATAAAGCAGTAATGGTAACAGTTTCCATTGGTTCTGTTTCTATTGTTACTGCTGCTACTGCTACTCTCTTCCTCCTCCTCCTCCTCTCCTTCCTCTTCCCCTTCCCCTTCCTCTTCCTCTTCCTCTTCCTCCTCCTCCTCCTCCTCCTCCTCCTCCTCCTCCTCCTCCTCCTCCTCCTCCTCCTCCTCCTCCTCCTCCTCCTCTTCTTCTTCCTACTATTAGTACTACTACTACTACTATTAATACTACTACTATTACTATTTATTATATATATATATTAGTTAAGATCAGACCGAGAACGTTACATTGAGAGAAAGGTGTTAATTAATTATATTGAGGAAAGAAAAAGTCTTCCCCGGACGCTTGTGTCTCGTTGATTGGGAAATAATTCAGCCATGGAAAAAAGGAAAAGAATTATTTAGTTTTGTTTTATCCATTTCAGGAATAACAGCAAAACTGGAAGTATATAACATATAGAGCTACTACTACTACTACTACTACTACTACTACTACTACTACTACTACTACTACTACTACTACTACTACTACTACTACTACTGCTACTACTACTACTACTACTGTTGCTATTGTTGGCGTTAATACTCCTATAAACATCATCAACAACAACAACACACTCTAACAACATCAAGAACGACCATAACGCGAAGACCAAAGCACTACCACCACCACCACCACCACCACCACCACCACCATCACCACCACCACCACCACCACCACCACCACCACCATCACCACCACCACCACCACCACCACCACCACCACACCCACCTAAAAAAACACCCAACAAACATAACATGAAAACACCAATAACAAACAACACTATTTTGAACATTTCCCAACACAACATAACATCGACCTTCTCCTATATCTATAACACACTTTTCTCTCCTCTACTTTTTCATCTTCGCTGTTCAATCAACTTATCCCCTCGGGGCACCACCCTTCCAGCACTCTACATGTAACAAAGACATCAGCTAGCTGGGGGAGGCGAAGGTTAAGCTATGCTAGTGGTGAACTTCCCTCCACAGATTGCAACGAGAGCGAGAGAGCGAGAGAGAGAGAGAGAGAGAGAGAGAGAGAGAGAGAGAGAGAGAGAGAGAGAGAGAGAGAGAGAGAGAGAGAGAGAGAGAGAGAGAGAGAGAGAGAGAATGGTGACAGAGGGAGGGAGAGAAAAATAGACTGAGGAAGAAAAGATGAAGATGGCAAGAGAGAAAGAGAG
>JAPQNM010000022.1:4556311-4561311 GCA_029783475.1 Metacarcinus magister
TGTGTGTGTGTGTGTGTGTGTGTGTGTGTGTGTAAAAAAGTTTCCAGCAGAGGACCCATGTGCAAAATAAGACAATCTTTATCGATGTACGTATAGGCTGAGGTTGTGTCGGGCTGGCAGGATGGCGGGCATGTCGTGGAGGCACTTTTTTCGTCTTTACCTTCCCTGTGATGCACGTGATGTTGTATCGTTCATCAAGTCAGACTGAATGGATGGGAAGCATATCTACCACACACACACACACACACACACACACACACACACACACACACACACACACACACACACACACATATATATATATATATATATATATATATATATATATATATATACATACATAAAAGGACTTTCCATTCCTTTCCATGTTCGTTTTTGCTCTGTTATTGGCAGTGTCAGTTGACACTCTCTCTCTCTCTCTCTCTCTCTCTCTCTCTCTCTCTCTCTCTCTCTCTCTCTCTCTCTCTCTCTCTCTCTCTCTCTCTCTCTCTCTCTCTCTCTGTTTTTTTTTTATATTTTTTCTTTCCTTTTTTTCTTCCTTTCTTTCTTTCTTTCTCTCATTCTTTTCGTTTTACATCTGTCTATTTGTTTATTTATCTATCTATATACTCGCATGTGTGTGCGTGTGCGTGTGCGTGCGTGCGTGCGTGTGTGTGTGTGTGTGTGTGTGTGAGAGAGAGAGAGAGAGAGAGAGAGAGAGAGAGAGAGAGAGAGAGAGAGAGAGAGAGAGAGAGAGAGAGAGAGAGAGAGAGAGAGAGAGAGAGAGAGAGAGAATACTGAACTGACACAGCCGATAACAGAACAAAAACGAGCATGGAAAGGAATAGAAAGTCATTATATGAATGCAGAGACACATGATGACCGTTCGTTGCTCTTCGTGTGGGAAGCTATTTTTATACTCTGCTTGTGTGCCAGTGTATCTGTCTGTCTGGCTGTCTGTTGGCCCGCCCGTCCATCCTGTTCCCCTCTAACACTCCCGCGGAACTAACATTACAATCGGCAACGGTAAAAAAGTTTGTCCTGTGTCCATGGGATTGAAGAGGCGCCCTTACGACCACCCGCTAACCCCAAGAAAAGGGTTGAGGGGACCTAAAGAAAGGGGAGATTGATTGGGGAAGAGGTAGATTGCAGGGGAGAGGGATGAGGGCAGAGGTAGATTGCATGGGAGAGGAATGGTTGTGGTAAAGAGTGGATGGTGTGAAGAGTGAGTGGCCGCAAAGGAAGAGGGATTCTGGGGGTGGAGGATGAAGTGATAAAGATGTGTTTAGCGTGCGTTGTGCAAAACAAGAGGACGGGAAAACAGCAAAATGGCTCTCATTCGGGGAGCCAGAAAACAGGTCACTTCAGGTCAGTTACTGGAAGGGTAAGTGACACTAGTGGTAGGTAAAGTAGTTAAGTTTAGTCCACATTTACCGGGGCAGCTTGTTGTTTGAAGTCACACTTTATAATAAGGGTGAAAAGGGTTACTTCTGACAACATTGTTATTTGTGTTCATAATTCCACGAGGTAAAAACGATTACTTTACACCACATACATTTGGACAACATTCCACACGAAACTGCAGTTACTTGAGGAAACCGGTCACTTCAGATCACATTTACTACGGGAACAGGAAACTGCAGGTCACTCATTTCCTGACGGAGCCAGTCACATCTGGTCACAGGAGGGAGCCGGTCACTTAAGGACACATTTGCTGGTGAAGCAGATCACCTCAGGAGATGGTTAAGCCGCAGATGGTTGGTACTGGCGTGACGCCAACAAGGATCACAGTTAAAGCTGGCTAAGCTTTTCTGTTCGTGAGTGTTTGTAGTGTGGTGCCCAGCAGACCATGGTGATGCTGCTGCTACTATTGCTACTGCTGCAATACTCTTGCCACTACTACTACTATTACTACTACTACTACTACTGCTACTACTACTATTACTACTACTACTACTACTACTACTACTACTACTACTATTACTACTACTACTACTACTACGTGATATAGGGAAACACAGACTGGAGTTAACACTCGTATTCCAGCCTGTATCTTTAGTGACTTACACCTACTACCAATTATAATTATTATCATCATAATAAAAACAAAAATATGTATTTAATAATAAAATTTCTATTAGTATCATTATCATTATTTTTGTCATTATCATTAATACTATTGTTATCATTATGATTATTTGTGTCAATGTTTTTTGTTGTTGTTGTTCTGGTGTTTATATTGTTATTACTGTTGCAATTTCATGAAGTTAGCGAGTGAAAACAACATACAGCATTTTCTATTCCTTGATATACTTTAAAAGAGGTGATTTAGAGGTTAGGGGAACATCTGTATCTATATTTTAAAGACTTTTGAAGCCTGAGTGTACGTAATTAAGCACATCACTCTATAACATTTTTCAGAGCAGGACGGCTAACTAACATTACTAAAAAGTCACCACTATGCTGTCAAAATAGTATATATTAAGGAGGAACGTTCATTATTCAGATTTTCAAAGAGTAATGAACATCCAAGCGACAAAACTGGTAACTATTTTTAGAATGTGTGTGTTCAGGAGATAATTTTTTCTTAAAATTTGTCAGTTTTCTCAAAACACGTGAAAAGAATTCCAACGCTTATTTCTGCGAATGTCGGAAACGATTCAATACATAACACACTTCTGTACATTGCAGGATGACTTCTTGCAAATATTTCTTTTTGTCAGTGGTGTGAATGTTTTTGAAATTCATTCTTAAACATACCAAAAATAAAAAGCCTTAATGTACAATCTTACTTATTTCAGAGACTGTAATATTAAAACAAACTTACAATCCACACACACACACACACACACACACACACACACACACACACACACACACACACACACAGCCATTATGCTGGTGATAACATCTGAAAGTTACAAAACCTTACATAATGAACAATATTTATTTGCGTTTATAGGTGACAGTAGTGCTTATTAATGTACAAGGTAGTCTAGCGTGAGGGTTCAAAGTACCCAACTTGATACTAATGTACATTCTGAGGTTAATACTATTTCAGACTTTGCCTTAATATCAGAGACGGGCCGGTGTGTTCTCCTCTTAAGACTTAATTGAATAATAACATGAGTAAGGTCGTTTGCTTAATCACGTTCCACGCCTGAAGGAATGACATCTATGAGTTTATTAATAATGACTATTATCATCATTATCATTATTATTATTACATCTATTATTATTACTACTACTTCTACTACTACTACTACTACTACTACTACTATTACTACTACTACTACTGCGACTACTACTACTATTACTACTACTACTGCGACTACTACTACTATTACTACTACCACTACTACTACTACTACGACTACTACTACATCATCTGTAACATAGTATTCGTTTCTTAGCTGAAAGGTGCAGTAAAATTAAAACCTATCGTGGTGGTAGTGGTGATACGATAATCAGTAGATGTAGTAGTAGCAGTAGTAGTAAAAACGTAAAGAATTGAAGAAAAAAACGAACGTGAAGGTTTTAATTACACTTTCTGTCACTTCTCTTTATAAACCAAGTGGTAACACATCAAGCACCACATTGCCTTCAGTATAAAATAAGTGGTGATGCGTTAAACCCATCATTGTTTTTAGCATAAACCAAGTGGTAACGTGTCCAGCCCACCATTGTCTTCTATACAAGTCCCCAATGAACAGTACAAATTTTCCTGCAGTCAATCAGCTGAATAGGAATACAATTAAAGCATTATAACACTGTGTATAGATATCTTTGAATACCATTGTTACCTACTTTGAAATTACATGAGACCTTTAATCTGTTTGTATTCAACACTACATACATTCGAGCAAAGCGTCCCTTCCTACATCGCATGACAACAACTAAGTTTTCTATTTGTTTCAATTGCTATTCTGGTGGTGATGGAAGGCAGCGGATGTACTGTGTGGCTGGGGATCAGAGGAGAGTGTGTGGATCTGTGTGTTGTCTGGCGGGTAACTTGCAGAAATAGAAAAAAACGTCAACCGATTGGAAACGTTTTCAACACGCCACATTTATTTTGGTTGTAAAATATCTGAATGTGTTCAATGATATTGGGTTTGTCACAGTTTGTTTGGTGAAGCTGTTTTCAAGAAAATTCGAAGAGATATACATATTGACAGAAATTAGTCTTGGATATAGATCACTCCTACCACTAAGACGTGAACATTCAGAATACTCGTACGTGTTTCCACATTGAATGTCGTTTATTAAAAGGAACGCTGGTGGAGGACTGGGATTCCTCATCACGAAATGTTCCTTTTTACAAACATGAAAAAATGAGATGGAACAATTTTGAAATTACATTGTTTTAATTTCCTACCTCCATTTTCATTCTTTTGCCGTTTCCTGGGATACCACTTTGCATGCACGGTAAAATGCTTGGTTTATAAACAAATATTACTTTTATTGTTATCAAGTCCACGCGTCACTGGAGTGGCTCAGTCCTGAAGTTAGAGCCGCGGTGACAAGCCTCGCACAATTCTGCAGACTCTGCATGGTGGTCTAGGCAGCAAGGATAAGGGAAGAGGATAACCTTGGAAGGAATTCGCATCGCTTTGGAAGATTTCCTGAGCTGTACCTAGTCTATCCTTGCAGAAGCTGAAGGATAAACGGGTCAAGGAGTCCTTTGGAACATGTGACCTGTGGGGGCACCACGGCGGTGCTGTCAACCATTGTCCACGTCTCCCATTTACGACAGGGTGAGGAATATTGCAGTGACGCTCAGTGAGTTGACAGTAAGTCAGGGTAGCCATGCATAAGTGATGGTGGCGCACGGTGAGACTTTGCTGTATGAAGGACAGCGCCAAGAGTGCCACTGTCTGCCTGCATCCCCTGACAAGGAAATATTAATAAGGAAAATAAACTCCGTGTGAGTCAATTTCGCTAACCTTTTCGCCCTTACCTAAGCGACGGTTACCTCCAACACAGTGCAGGTACAGCACGGCGTTACAGCACAGCGTATTGCT
>JAPQNM010000022.1:4563811-4571311 GCA_029783475.1 Metacarcinus magister
CTTATGTTATCAGGATGGTGTTGGTGGCCATTAGCCGGGGTGAACCGTGTAAGCGTGAATATGAAGCCTGACAGATCGCTCCATTGCCGAATGCAGTACTAAAAGGAGGCAGTTAAGAGAGCACAAAAAGAAAGGCACGGAATGGGAAAGGAAGGTACGGAAATGGAAGGGACTAAAAGGGGGGAGAGAGGCGAGGTATTTGTAATGGATGAGATGGAGGTAAGAGTGAACTGCAGACCAATGAAGATAAAGAAGATTGCCTATACTACTACTACTACTACTACTACCACACACACACACACACACACATTTATATAACCTAACATCTTTACAGAAATAACCCAGAGTGATTTAGATATACTCTTTTGTAACTCTAGTATAGGTGGAGGTAGAGGAATAAAGTGAAAACCTAGGACTACAAACGAGGGACTCAAATTGAACAAATGACGTGAATGGATAAGACAATGGGATGGAAGGTAATTATCACGTGGAAAACAAAAGCCAAATCGGAGACTAATTAGATAGGAGATAAGGAGTAAAGTTAGGAAAAGAAGTAATGTGATGAACGAGATAAAAGAGATAAAACTAGCCAGTGACGCACATTGCTACCTGAAAAACTCCAGCCCCTGTTAATTGGCTATGATCAAGTTTGCAGCATCAAGCCACCGCCACCAAGGGTTCGCTATTCCATTTCATCAATACAGCCTTGCATTTATTAACACAGCCAGACAGCATCACCAGTACACCTTAAACATGATGAATGCACGCACAGTCAGGCGCTAACTGGCACTCTGTTTTTCCCAGTCCACTGTTTCCTATCACAGCCTTTTTACTATTCAGTGCATTACATCAGATGCTAAACTTTTTTACGTCACTAGAAAAATATATATATAAAAAAAGGATGCACCGATACGTTAGCAAGTTAGCCTATCAGCAGAAAATATAGTGTTAAAAGTACAATGAAATGGAGACAAATGCATATACTATAAATGAACATTGTATGCACATAAAAACAAACATATAATCACCACCACTCATTTCACATCACATACCACCACCACCACCACCACCTCACTTCCACACACCTGCACTCCCCTTACACACGTCTCCCTTCCTTCTTAACGAACACATTATTCCCATGTCCTGTAATTAGAGTCAAGGTTAATTCCTTTTGACAAGTTACAGTTGATTTTGTGCCATTTTTAGTCTGCTGTCACCCGTAACCCTTTCATCCCTACACCCTCAGCATAAGCTATCCTCCCCACGCATACATATTCCCCACAAGCTGTTCTCTTAGTATACATTATTATTTCTCCTTCCCATCTACATGCGTACTCCATTAACGTTTACACACACACACACACACACACACACACACACACACACACACACACACACACACACACACACATACATAAATGGATTTAATGTAAAAAATAAATTAAAAAAAAGAAATTAGCTGTCTGCAACTTAGTCATTCACTGTCATGAATAGATCATTATCTCGTAAATGTTGATTCTGTTATTAGTAATGTGAAAGTAAAATCTAGTGTCATTATCAATATTTGAAATTGTATTCTTTAACAGTTATTATCCATCATAATATAGATGCTCATCATGGCAATGCAAGGGTTGATGAAATAAGTGAAACATGGGATATTGTTACCGTAGACTTGTTATTTTTACATCCAACCGCCAGACCTCCACGGCTTCCTCATATAATGAATTCTTTTCCTCTTCTTACCAATACAAGAGAAAGAATGATAAGAATTTACATTGTAGGCTTAGATAGCCTCACAAATTATATATATTTATACTGTATATGATCTTAATAAATTTCATGGAGTATTAAAGTGAAGTGATAATATTTTTAATGTTAACGAAGATTACCAATAAAGCCATCAGTAACCTGCTTAAACACAAACCAAACGATATCACAGTTCAAATGAAGTTGCCATAGCGTCACACCACTCAATTCAAATAGTGATGGAACATAAGCGATGATGAGAGAAAGAAAAAATAACTACGTTCTGTCTGCCTGTGCCTCTTTCATATTTAGCTATTTGTCTGACTGTCTGTCTGTCTACTACTACTACTACTACTACTACTACTACTACTACACTACTACTACCACTATCGTTCAACCACCCCAACCTACATTTCCACAATCTTCAAGCCTAAATAACGGAACAAATATACATGATCACTCATCTACAATGTAAAATCGCTTTCATAACATTGTGAAATACCTCCGAAAAACTTAGCAAAATGAAACTCATTAGTTTACACAGGAAGGCAGTGAAAACAGAAAGAAAAGTCTGTTAGCTTGAGATTTTTCTTTATCATCAGTGTTGGTAACGAATACAACCTGTAGAAAATAATAACTCTGCGGAAATATTCACTCTAAAGATGAAGGGCATTTCGATTCCACGTGTAATTAAGGGAAAAGATAAATGTTGTGTTTCATGGAATATTTCAAAAGACTGCGATACTTTTATTTTTTAGCCAGTGTGAGTAAACCATTAGAATAGAAAAAAAAAAAACTCGGTCGTCCTTCATATAACCTTCAGCAGATGTAAATAAACAGTATAAAAACCACACTGAAAACAAAAGACTGATGTGGCGCAACTAATAATTGTGTATGAATGAAATGAAAAAGAAGTTTCCTGCAGTAATAAAAATAATAATAAAAAAAACGTAACAGGACATACAAGAATATAATTTTTTCATCAGCGCAATATCTCTGGGGTAATTTCGCTCTTAAACTAATCAAGAAGATGGCATTTTTGGTAATTTCTTTGATATGTTGGTGTCTTTACCTTCGATATAGACAGGCAAGAAACAAGACTGGTAGCAAGACTCATCACACGGTCAGGTTCTCAGTCATTATACTAAGACTAAATATAGTACAATCATGAAGGTTCCAACTATGAGTGCAGGCAGGGAGGTTAAGCTATTAGTAATGAATAGAATTGTGGGGAAATGTTTCAAATTAATGATGAAAAACAAAAGAAAATATGTGTTTTTGTAATCCCAAGTGGATGTCAGTGAAGAGAGTTTAAAATCAACTACATATAGCCAGTGTAATTCCTTCACCAACACTTTTACTACTTACTACTACTACTACTACTACTACTACTACTACTACTGGAAACTGTTAAAGTGAAACACAAAATAATCTAACACAACGCAATGACTATCAACACGTACTTGGGAAGCTATATATTAGAGAGCAAATACAGTCATATGGGTCATAACTTGGGTGTATTCATGGCACAATGGCCGCATACACACCACACTCTCAACTTTCTTCCCCTCATCAGCCAGGTGCGTCTTTTCCCCTCCGTATGCACGTCCCTGCCTCACGCTGACCCTAGGGAAGCCGTGCTCAGCGCCTCAATTAGGAGCACGACCCTTGACTTTATGCATCTATTACAACCCTCTCACCGCCCGGACTCTCAAGGCTAACGACTGCAGGCTATTATTTTCTTCTCCCACTATCATCATTGTCTTTTTTTTTTCTTCTTCTTGTTCTTCTTGCTCTTGTTCTTGTTCTTATTCTTATTTTTTTTACTACTACTACTACTACTACTACTACTACTGTAGGCGATAATGTTACCTATAGAGGGTTCGGTGTGTTGTTGTTTGCATAATATATGTATATATATGTATATATGTATGTATATGTATATATATATATATATATATATATATATATATATATATATATATATCATATCATATACTGAAAAAAATGCCAACATTTTGTGCAATTAAAATGTTGAAAGTACAACTACAACAAAAACTACATAGAAGTATATAAAAACGACACCATGTTTGAATGTAAGAGAAAAAATAGTGCAGGTGTAAAGGTGGTATTGTGTGTCAGGTGTTTCATTTGGTTCTTTGCAGCTGTGAGTTTTCCCTTCAATTCAACTTCTTCATTCGGTGTCCTTCCTGGATGCTAACACACATGGGTAGTAAACAACTTGTTTTGGACTACACAACAACAACAACAACAACTACTACTGCTACTGCTACTACTACTACTACTACTACTACTACTACTACTACTACTACTACTTTTACTACTACTGCAATAAATATATCAAACATAAGAATAAAAAAGATATAATAATGATTATAATAATTATAATAAAAACAATAATAATGATAATAAAAAAATGAATGTTATTATTCTTATAATAATTATCAATATCATTATCATCATTATTGTTACTGTGTGTGTGTGTGTGTGTGTGTGTGTGTGTGTGTGTGTGTGTGTGTGTGTGTGTGTGTGTGTGTGTGTGTGTGTGTGTATGTTGGCGTGTAGATAGAGTGTATGGTGTGAATGAATGTGCGGACATTCAAGTGGTAATATATTTGGTGCTTAAGGTTTATTTTCTCTTTCTTGAGGCGAGATTACATCAGCTTTACTCCGTGTGGAAAGGAGTTTTACTTTTGTGTTATACTGTATTATATCAATATAACTTTTCCTTTTCTTCCTCTTTTTCTTCTTATTCATCTTCTTATTATTATTATGATCATTACTATTATTATTATTATCATTATTATTATTTTTATTTTTATTATTATAATTATCATTATTGTTGTTATTATTATCCCTATTACTATTTCTATTATCATTATCATTATTATTTTTATTATCATTGTGATTATTAATATTTTTATTATTATTCTTATCATCATCATTATTATTATTATTATTATCACTATTGTTATCATTATTATTACCATTAATATTATTATTATTAATATTATTATTAATATTATTATCAATATTATTATCATTATTATTATTATTATTATTATTATTATTATTATTATTTAATTATTGTTACTACTGCTACTTTTACTACTTCTTTACTACTACTACTACTACTACAAATTCTATTATTATTTTCATCATCATCATCATCATCATCACCACCATCGTCATTATCACTATTGATTTTAACAGTGATGGATGTAATACAATTAGCAAGGTGGAGGATGCTCGCTGCTCCTCTCGGTATAATGTTTTCTTGACCTTCACCTCACTGATATTTTTGCTCCTCGTCTTCTCGGAATTTCCTCGGAGACCAAGGCCACGCGCGGGGCCACTGATCACTCTCAGCCGCCTAGTTTGCCACGCCTGAGGGATGAGTGGGAGGCGTGGGTGTGTGGATGATTTGTGTCCTGCAGTCTCGAGGGTTTTGTTGACTTAGCTGCACCTGGCACTGATAAGGAGGCACTTGTGGACCAACTAGTAAGAACGCATACGTCATTACACGGAGTGAATACCCTCTTAATTGGTATGCAGCCACGCCCAGAACTACAGACTTTTGGCCAGCTTGATCAGGGTATCGCAAACTGAAGCTGGCAGTTGAAAGGGTTCGACGTGTGTACGATTAGGGGTCAGACGAATTCATGGCGGTACACAGCGATAAAAAGCGACGATAGAGTGCAAAAAAAACTGTATGAACTCTTACATATTTTCATGCTAAAGAGAAAACAGTGTAAGTGTTAATAACTACTCACTGAAAAGGAAAAATAACGGTAAAAAGTGACAAAACACTCGCTGTAAACTGTCATAACACAGTCGCTCGGATTTTCAGAAATGTTGCAGAAGTCGTGTGTGGGTGTTCCTGGATGATAATATAGCTGCAAATGATTGTTTTCTTGTTTGAGCGTCTAGGTACCTCTGGAAGCCACTGTGTGTGTGATCCTATCCCTGGTGGACTCACATAATGGATCAAGGCAGTGGCTGGCGTGATAATTGTTGGCACTACACACTTCACATTGAGTTACTGCTGTCTAACAAGCGGCTAGACAACACCTGCTTTCTGATTGGCTCGGAGTAAACCTGTTACCAGCTGGACTTGGTATGGTTACAAGCATCACACCTTGTTCGGGCTGCTCTCCCTAGCCAACTGAAACATGTCATTTGTCTATCCTTCTTAGGTGTGGAATATTTTTTGTCTTTCGTAGCAGATGACCAACCAAAACACATACAAAAGCTACAAACATACACAAAGAAAGAAAGAAAAGGCATGATTTCCAGCCTTCCACTCCTGCTGGACTGCAAAAACACAACTCCTCGGTTTAGGTTAATTTAACAGAGCACCAAAGTGTATCACGTGCATGAAGACCAACACTCAAATAGTCTATATCTGGCCTGGGAATCAAGTCCCAGATTACTTACTCCGCTAACTTATATGGCAATGAAGATGATGATGATGATGATGATGATGATAGCGGTGGTGGTGATGGTGGTGGTGGTGCTGCTGATGATAATAATATTCATCTTGATAATAATACAAATAGCAATAATAATAACTACAATGATACTACTACTACTACTACTACTAATACTACTAATAATAATAATAATAATAATAATAATGATAATAAAAATGATAATAATAATGATAATGATAACAATAATAATCATAATAATAATAATAATAATAATAATAACAATAACAATAACAATAATAATAATTAAACCAAAAATTAATAATGTACTAATAAAGGCACGCACGAGAGGAAACATTATCATACCCTGTGAATAATTAACCAGCAATTCGCTAATGGTAGACTAAAAAAGCATCCTGCGCGTTTAACGAAGTGTACTATGATGAGCAGGACGCGTGACGTGCCAGGAAGGACATGAAGGTGTGTGTGTGTGTGGTGTGTGTGTGTGTGTGTGTGTGTGTGTGTGTGTGTGTGTGTGTGTGTGTGTGTGTGTGTGTGTGTGTGTGTCCCTGCACGTGGGTCTGTGCGCCAGTTAAATCCTTAATCGCTTTTATCCGCCCGTGATGACGCCCTGCATCCATAATAGCATCGGCAGCTTAAGGTTCCTGATATATTAAGAAAAATGAAAACTCATCTCCACTCTCGTTAAACATTATATTGAAATGCACCAATCACTTCCACGGAAAACTTTATTCACATTAGCATATCCAATGACGCCTCCAAGGTAAGATAGTTTAACGTTGGATTTTCATGACGTGTTTCCAGATTGAAGTCATCCACGCGTCCGACACATGAAGGATACTCGGTGTTGCAACGAGAACAAGGCTGGGCTGCGTGAGGCTCATATGTTGGTTCCCTTGACACACCACCACCATGGGAAAGAACGGACAGGTTACATCAAGGTAATTCAAGGCCATGCACTCGGGGATGTATGATAATTAACAAAATTGGGAAGACTAAGACTCTGGTATTGTAGTAGTAGTGTGGCAGGACAGGCAGGGAAGGCGTTTATCAGGCGCTGTTCATGTGTGGTGGTGCGGGAAGCCTTGGGTGGCAATGGGAGAGATTTGGGCAATGACACCCCTGCATGAGTGAACATAATGCATAATATTACAGGAGTTTGATTTTCAACGCAATATCTAAGAAAACAAGCACTTGTATCAGAGCTGTGAAGGTCTGCTAAATAAGGTGAAACTAAGAAATAAATCGACTGCATAAAATGCATAAAATGATGATTGATTCC
>JAPQNM010000022.1:4576311-4581311 GCA_029783475.1 Metacarcinus magister
AAGAGGAGCAAGAGGAGTACAAAGGAGAACAAAGGAAGAACAGACAACAACAGTCCTATTGGGCCTAAAGAGGCTTTCCGTGGGCTACACTACTACTATAATATCTACTTGATAGGGACAAAGGGAGAGCAAAATGGAAGGCTCCTACCCACCCACTCATCCCTCCAGCCGAAGCTAGCCGGAAGAGGAAGAGAAAGAAGAGGAGAAGAAGGAGGAGGAGGAGGAGGAAGAGGAAGGGGAAGGGGGAAGAGGAGGAAGAAGAAGAAGAAGGGATACATGAACGCTTTTCCCCCTCGTTTCCCCTCTTCCTCTGCTTTTTTTCTTTCTCCACCTCCTCCTCCTCACTCCCCTCCGACCCGCAGCACCAGTCCGATAAGGGATTAAAATCTTTAATAGGGATTTCTTCTGAGCTCTCTTAATGGTGTCCTGCAAGCACTCATGAACGCATTACTACACTTACACACACACACACACACACACACACACACACACACACACACACACACACACACACACACACACACACACACACATACACTCATGCAGGCTTCACAATTCCATGTAAGTTCCAGTGGTCTTATCGTCGCAAACTAAGGCTTCCACACAAAGTTCCGTCGATATCCTGCATTTCTTCAGATTCTTGGGAGGAAGTCACCATACGAGTGTCTCATATTCGAATCTTTGAGGCTCCTGCATACTTCTGCCACCAGACGTCGGCAAGAGTAAAGCAAAGAGTGAGCCTGTATACATAGCACTTTGCAGGAACTGGGGCGGAGACGAGTATGTAAATGCAACGAAATTTTTAAAAGATAGTTGAAAACGCAACCGAGTACCATGAACAGCAGTAGTTTGGGTTTGCTAGTCCCAGGTTAGTTGCGCTGATTATATGTCAATGGTGTTTTTTTTGAATATAAATCATTTCCTTCCTGTGTGTTGATTGCATTTGAGGTTTGAAGAGTATTTAGTAAGTGAAGTGAAGTTCGTTGATACACCTTTTCATTTCGTTTAAGGTATGTGTTTGAGGACACGTTGGCGGTACACCTTGTTAACGGCAGTGCAGTGGTAGCCTTGAATTTTACACGACGCAAACCCATGTTCTCGACTACATTCCTTTGCTTCCGGGTTACAATGGGGGCGGAGGGTGGAGTGAGGCTGTGAATACATGCGAGGAACAACGTGGAAGAGTATTTTTAACTATGTGGCGAGTTCAGATGAGAGTGGAACATTTCCTTCCACATTCTGCTCCACCGTCACGTCAAAGGCTCTCTATAGGGCAGCCTCACCACCTGTCTATAGTGTCTCTCTAAGTATATTTAACCACCTGCACCTCTGTAATCACCACCTATGTCTACAAAACGGAGTGGAAACCTAATACTACACGCCATCATTCCTTCAACCACACAAAGAAGAAAATCAATCATGTCCAGTAGAAGAACGTGAAAATCCCATTTAATCCAGGAAAACCATCACAGAGGAAGAGAAAAGTGTTAGTCGAAAATTTCATCCTGAGTGATAAGTTGGTCATGATCCCTTCTCTCCTCCTCCTCCTCCGTGATAGCCTTCCCCACCTGCTTCACTCTCCACCAGGTGTTTCCCAGCTGCATCCTTTCTCACCTCACCTGTCTGGGAAGGAGAGAGCCAGACAGGGAAGGGAAAGGGAAGTGAGCAAACGAGGAAAGGTGTTAATTCTGAAGAACTTGTATTCTAAAGAGAGAGAGAGAGAGAGAGAGAGAGAGAGACTGTGTATGTGTGTGCTTGCATGTGTGCGTGTGTGTAAATCTTTTTCCCACATAGTGAAGTAGAACCCTCCCTTTGCAGTGGCGGAGAAAACATGCCCTCGCCCTGTACACTGTGGTGGGCGGCGAGGAGGGACAGCCTGGGATGCATGGCAAAGATATATCCAAACAGCCTGTGTATGTTGTAGTCACAGTGTGTGGCCTGCAGCTGCCTCCCTCTGTGTGTGTGTGTGTGTGTGTGTGTGTGTGTGTGTGTGTGTGTGTGTGTGTGTGTGTGTGTGTGTGTGTGTGTGTGTGTTTTCTCCTGGAGGCGTACCGTTCACGTGTCTAGGATGTTTTTTACTGACGGAGATGGAAGTTTGTTTAAGGGAGAGAGGAAAAATTAAACCTTTGTACTCCCATCTTCCTTCCCTCTTTTTGTTTGCACATAGTAGGCAGGACGTGTGAGTGGAAGTGTGGGTCCGCTCAGCCAGGTACGCACACACACATACATACACACACATACACACACACACACACACACACACACACAGACAGACAACAGTACTATCCTCATTACCTCTGCCTCGCCCGCCTCTTAAGCTCCTCCCACGGGAAAATTAGATTCTTTTTATCCTCCTTTCCTCCTTTCTAATTTCATTTTCTCCAAGACCTTCCCTTCTGTCACTATCACTTCTTGTTACCTTCCTTTGTGTACACCTTTCACTCCTGTTCTCTCTCTGTCTGTTTGGTAATTCATCCAACTGTCTTGCTGTCTACCTGGGTTTGCAAGTTGATTAGTCTGTCTGTCTGGCTGGCTGTCTAGTCTTTCTGTCTGTTTCTCTGTCTGTCTGTTTCTCTGTCTCTCTCTCTCTCTCTCTCTCTCTCTCTCTCTCTCTCTCTCTCTCTCTCTCTCTCTCTCTCTCTCTCTCTCTCTCTCTCTCTCTCTCTCTCTCTCTCTCTCTCAATTTTCTCCTCAATTGTTCAGTTCAAAAAGATAAAACTATTCTTCACTCATTACTCGCACGATTTATTCTCTTTCTCTCATCTCATTTATATTAGCATGCCTCTCTCTCTCTCTCTCTCTCTCTCTCTCTCTCTCTCTCTCTCTCTCTCTCTCTCTCTCTCTCTCTCTCTCTCTCTCTCTCTCTCTCTCTCTCTCTCTGTGTCTCCCTTTCTCACTCTACTCTATTTTTATATCTATATTTTCTACACTCCATTAACTTTTGACCTCTCCTAATGTCTTCTAACCTCCTGACCTCCTACTCCCCCTCCCTCGCTCTATTTTCTCCTCCTCCTCCTCCTCCCTTCCCCTCGTCTCACCACATTCAGGGAAAAGGAAAATTTTCTCTCTCCTCTTTGGACATGATCATTTTCCCTTTTTCTGGTTGAGGTTCAAAAATTGTGAAGTCCCAGTGATGTCTTCGAAGGACGGGGAAGGAAGGAGGGAGAGGAGGGGCGGGGGAAGAGAAGAGAGGAGGAGGAGGAGGGAAAAGTAGAAAGGAATGGACGATGGAATGGTGGGAGGAATGAAAAGGGGCGGGGAGAGAGGCGGTGATGGAGGAAGGGATGGAGGAAGGTAAGTAGGGGGAGTTAGGAACGAAGAAAAAAAAAGAGGAGGAGGAGGAGAAGGAGGAGGAGGAAGGGAGGAAGGAAAGGAGAGGCTGAATACCTGTGAGTGTGGAAGATGGCGTGTGTGTGAAGATGTGTGTGTGTGTGTGTGTGTGTGCGTGTGAGAGAGAGAGAGAGAGAGAGAGAGAGAGAGAGAGAGAGAGAGAGAGAGAGAGAGAGAGAGAGAGAGAGAGAGAGAGAGAGAGAGAGAGAGAGAGAGAGAGAAACACTTAAGCAATACCAGAATACAGCTCTATTTCCTTCCCCTTTACTGGGTGGCCTCGCTTACCCACCTAGCGCGCACAATCATCTTCAATATTTCCAAACTCTTAGAAACAAGTGATTGAGGCCGATTATGTATGTATATGATATGGAGGAGGAGGAGGAGGAGGAGGAGGAGGAGGAGGAGGAGGAGGAGGAGGAGGAGGAGGAGGAGGAGGAGAAGAGAACAAGAAATAAGAGGAGGAGGAGGAAGTGCAAAAATCTGGAAAGAACGAGAGGGGAGATGAGGATAAAGATACGAACAAGAAGAGGTAGAGGTAAAAAACAGGGATAGAGGAAGAGGAAGAGGTAAAAGGAAGATGAGGAGGAGGAAGAGGAAGAGGAAGAGGATGAGGATGAGAATGAGAATGAGGAGGAAGAGGAGGAAGAGGAGGAGTAGTAGTGGTAAAGTGTGGTTTATGTTGACGATTATGTATATGAGGCAACCGTTATCATCACTCCCTTACTGAACGATTCACCTGCTCCATCTGTGAATGAAACTCTCTCTCTCTCTCTCTCTCTCTCTCTCTCTCTCTCTCTCTCTCTCTCTCTCTCTCTCTCTCTCTCTCTCTCTCTCTCTCCTACCCCAATAGTCAATCCCAACTTCAACCTCACCTAGTGCATGGTTCTTCTGATTCCATACTTGACAATCCTCTTACACAGCAGCTTATTCCTTGTCCGCCAGAAACAGGTCGTTCAATACACAGCCGCGCGCCACTCATATGCTTTCAGTGCTTCAGTATAATCCTCAAGCACATGATCACGTTTTATTTCCACCTAAAGCATGAGGATAGCAAACATAATATTGACGATCCAGTAAAATAGTTATTCCTCTTCTATTTCCTGTCATGAAACATTCCGCTTCACATAACTATGGCATTCCTAGTTCCTGCTTTTCCTTACCCTTTAATACTACCCTTAAGATAAACATCCCCATTTGTCCTAAGTGTGTGGAACAGCAAATGGCTCCTGGCATAGTGGCTCACGTGACTCAGGGGACTTACAGCTTAACGTAGGGCACTTCCCTCCCTTCCTACCGGCACGGGGCTCTGAATCCAGCCATGCCACTGCCTCCTAAACTTTACGTACCCCGGCCCAGCGCAGCACCACCTCACCGGGGACTGTAGTGAAGGCCGATGGAAGGCTGGTCATTCATCTGAAATATCTCTATGGGTCTGGAAAGATTCGGTTCGGTTTATATGAGTCCAGTTCAGATTTACCGTGAAGAAAGTAATTTGTTCCAGCAGTAATGAGGAAGCTATTCTGTTATGTGTGTGTGTGTGTGTGTGTGTCAGTGAGAGAGAGAGAGAGAGAGAGAGAGAGAGAGAGAGAGAGAGAGAGAGAGAGAGAGAGAGAGAGAGAGAGAGAGAGAGAGAGAGAGAGAGAGAGAGATACAGGGTGATAGTGGACAAG
>JAPQNM010000022.1:4591311-4611311 GCA_029783475.1 Metacarcinus magister
CCCCTTGACCTGGTGCTCCAGCCCCGCTTTGACCCCCACCCCGTGGCCACCAATGTCTACCTACACCAGAGGAGGCCACTGCCAATTCACTAGCCTCCGTGGGTATCACAGGATGCTAGCAAGTTCCGTGTACAAGCGGGTGCTTCCAATCACTGTACACAACTACTTGGCATCTTTTATAACCACTTTTAACTACATCACTCCAAGTATTTCCAGTCCTGAGGGTGTCGAGTGGTGCCAGACTTTCCCTGCTCCCGCAGCTGGGAAAATTTTGAAGTCAAATTGTATCTTGAGTCCAGTTGTCACACTACCGTCCCTTGGGAGTGGTGACTGAGACTGGCTGATGTGCTGTGACGCCCTGCTGAGCAAGTCACTGTGGCATCACCACGTCACGATATCTGGTAAGTGCCTCTTAGTGCTGCCTGTAACACCTGTCATACCCCTGGCATTACCTCTACATGCCTGCAACGCTACTCACGCTCCACACCACTCAAAAACCAATAATCCTAATGGATACATGCACCCTTTCTTGGGAACGGTAAAGGCCACCAACTTTCTTAACATTCCGTAAAATGTTAAATCGCTGCAACTAAACTTTCCAACTCCCGAACAAAAAGCAAAACTAATCGCCTTTGGGGAACAACTAACACTTTGATGGGGCTGTAACGCCCTCTGGGGTTGTAACACTTGTACCAAACTGAAGCACTTGCACTCAACTATAGTACCCATTAAAGCCTGTAACACCTGCACACTCCCTTAACACCTGTATAACACTGTAACACCTGCATGATCCTATAACACCTGCATGATCCTGTAACACCTGCATTATCCTGTAACACCTGCATGATCCTGTAACACCTGCATGATCCTGTAACACCTGCATGATCCTGTAACACCTGCATGATCCTGTAACACCTGCATTATCCTGTAACACCTGCATGATCCTGTAACACCTGCATTATCCTGTAACACCTGCATGATCCTGTAACACCTGCATTATCCTGTAACACCTGCATTATCCTGTAACACCTGCATGATCCTGTAACACCTGCATGATCCTGTAACACCTGCATTATCCTGTAACACCTGCATTATCCTGTAACACCTGCATGATCCTGTAACACCTGCATGATCCTGTAACACCTGCATGATCCTGTAACACCTGCATGATCCTGTAACACCTGCATGATCCTGTAACATGAAGCTTGATCGCCAACTTACGTAACGCCACTGCAACACACACACACTTTACCTACAGATGCCTTCAACACCCCCTGACCGGCGCAACACCTGCACAATATGGTCTACGTTTGAAGGCTGTTCCCGTGTCCATACTTGGTTGCCTGCTCAGTGCTCAGTCATCCTCACGTCCTCCTCTGCACCTACGTCTGTACCCTGCCACACACTATTCTCTACTGCCTCGCCTTGGTTCCCTTCGAAGCTTAACATAAAACAAAAAAAAATGTGCTTCACAGTTCGTTACGCATACTTCAGTATATGTATGTATGTATATGTATATGTATATATATATATATATATATATATATATATATATATATATATATATATATATATATATACTTAATTTTCCGCACACACCTCACGTCCTCACGCCCCGCCCGTCCGCCGCCCACAAAAAACCGTCACATTCTAATGGGCGAACTATTTCATCCCACAAGGGTAATTCTTGGGTATGTTTCCATTATATTCCTTCCCTCCTCGCACAGACTGTTTCCTTTGCTGTCACTGATTAATGATATAATATAACAACAATAAACAAGTAATAGTAATATAAGGGGCGAGATGTTTGAGGGTGTCCGGGCGCAGCGATCACCACAACACAGTACTCGAAGTGGGAATCCTTCAATGCCTCTCATGGAAATAGTGAAATGGGTTACGGAACGAGACGAGCCACACGGCACAACACACCTCCCGTCACGACGCTCCGCGGTGCACTGGCCACGCAAATCAGTCGAAGGCAACTCAGCCTCCCAATGCCTAGATGCCAGACACCGCTGGCTGCTCTAGCTGCATATATCCATATTAATTTTTAGTCACTAAAGTCAAATTTAGAACTTTCGATACATTATTCATGAGTTGACGATGTGGGAATTGATCAAACATGAATGCAGGAAACAATGATGATGAAGAGGACACAGGAGGACAAGCCTTGATAATGACATCAATTAAAACGGATGAAACTACCATTCAGGTCAAAAAGATTAGATATTTCCTTAATAATGATTTCGCTCTGACCATCATCTTCTAAACAAGTGTTATGTATCACCAACACTCTTCCACTTTCAATCAACACAAAACGACGACGGTCACGCCAACGAGGGGGAAGCAGGACCAAGACGACTGAGGTGGAGGCAAAGAACACACACAGGCCTCCTTCCCGTCACCTCAACAGGTACTTTGTGGGTTGACGGCACCTGTGTAGTCCGAGTAGGGAGGCGGGGGGAGGGGGGAGGGGGATTGGAGGAGGGGGCGGGGGGGGGGCAGCGGTGAGAGTGGCACTGGGAAGCAATGAAGGGGAAAAGGGAGGTGAGTGATGGAGAGAACGATTGATCAGAGGGAAGGGAGGGTAAGAGGGAGAGAAGGGAGTAAGGAGGTATAGTTTAAGATGGAGGAAGGAGGGAGTGAAGGAGAGGGAGGAATAGGGAGTGGTTGGAAATATAAGGATAAGCAACACCCTTCCATGTATTGCGATTCTGGTGTGTTAAATATATTCATTAATCTCCTGACAGTGTGGCGTCCAATAGAAGGTAATGCCAGTGTGGAGAGTGTGGGAGAGCTGATGAGATGAAGTGTTACGTTGCACTAGTTACGAGCTGGACAACAAGGGCAAGGGAACAGAGGGCAGGATCGAGGTAAAACAATAAAAAGAAGGAAATATCGATGAATCAGTTATGTGTGTGGGAGGGGAAGGGTGTGTGTGAGAGTGAGAGAAAAAAAGAAAGAAAAAAGTCACACAATACGCGACCGGTAACAGTCTATTATACATTGGTGCGTAGTGTGACTAGTTTAGTAAACGAATTGCTACAAACATAATTGAACTTATTAATAGAAGAGTTCACCATTATCTTCACTCTTTCATCCCTTCCACATGTAAGCTCTGCAAAGCTCTGCCAAATCATGTTATCCACCTTCCTCCAACTCGAACACTCATAAGAAGATTATCGTAATACTTCTAAACACTCTTCCTCTGAACGCTTTTTTGGAGTAGCTGTGTAAGGTGGCAGTTCATCTTTTTATTACTTTTATATCTTTTATCTATTTTCCATTAAACCGAACTAGCTTATGAATATAACGAACGCAATGCACAATATTTCCAGTGGTGAGAGGCGACAGTATAGCATGAACATCACCCACCCTGCCCTGCCCTGCCCTGCCCTGCCTTGCCATCTACCTCCCTTCAGTCTCCGCCGCTGCTCAACCTCAACTCATCAACGTAAATCAAAGGAAAATACAATCAAGACTTGCGTGCCTACAGCTGTGCCGAAGGCGGAAACAACTTGACGCGACACACGTCAAATGCATACGAGTACACTGAATTAAAAAAAGCTTGTATAACAGAAAAAAAAACAAAGGACACGCGTCTCAGTGAGGAGAGAGAAAAAAGAGAAAGAGAGAGAAAAAAAAAAACACTAGCAACAATAGTTTTCTTTCCCTCCGCATTAATGAGTGGCGTTGCTGCACCGACACCACCTTGATCGAAGGAATAAATTTGTTTCCATAAGGTGCATGAAGTTTTGGCTTTCACTCCTTTGAAGGATGTATTGATTCCCACCACCTGCTGAGGGCAAGGCATTCTTTCCTTAGACGTTGTTGCTTCATGCTTCCAAAACAATCCACTGAATTAAACGTTCATATTCTGATCTTAGTTAGTCTCATAACTTTAAGGGAAAATAAACACACACGTTCTCCTCTCCTCTCTCTACACAGATTGACACGAGGGTGAGAAACACCTTACACAATATCATATTATTTCCAGGGAAACACGGCTTTCCTCCACACCAAGGTCACACGGCAAGAGAGAGGATGTGTTGGACTATAAGCAAATAACATAATGAATTGTCCGCCGTTGAATGCCTCAGGTCGAGTACACAAACTTGACACTAAATGAAAACAAATGATGCGCATAGTACAAGTATGATACATGTAGACCTTCAGCTTGTCTTTTTACCAGACTCATACAAGCGGCGAGGGACAAGCTATCTATCTATCAGTCAGGCAATCAGTCAGTAAGTGTTGCAACGATGAAGGACAGATAGATGAATAGAAAAATGATTATAAAAACTATAAATAAAGAGCAAAACAACTAAATACTAATTTTATTGAAGCTACACAGTATATTGTATTATATATTCACACTACAAACAAAATTGACTGTATTACGAAAATCTAACAAGGTATGTATTGAAACTACAGACTTACATGCATTTGATACATAAAACTGTTTAGTGCACTCAGGTGACTAGGAAAGGTTGTGTGGCGCCGCGAGGTCAATGCTAATAAACAACATAACACCAATTTATAATGAAATGCATCAAAGACTTGTCAGGAAGAAAAAAAAGTTTCATGTCACCTGATGAAGGAATTATTGCACAACCTTCATAATGTTTGTAGTTTTCGATGTAGCTGACACTTAACTTGCTGGCAACGCTTCTGATACTGTTATTACTATCACTACTAATACTATTATTTTGACTTATAACATCAACAATAACAACAACTACTAAAAAAGCCTTACTACTACTACTGCTACTACTACTACTACTACTACTACTACTACTACTACTACTACTACTACTACTACTACTACTGAGAAAAGTTGTAGGTTACAAGAACGTTTACAAAAATAAGGCCAATGGTTGTTATTATTATTATCATCATAATCATCGTTATTGTTGCCATTATTATTACTATTATCATATTTATTATTATTATTATTATTATTATTATTATCATTATAATTATTGTTATTATTAGAATTTTTATTATTATTATCAATCATTATCATTATTTTCATTATTATTATTATCATTATTATGAGCAATATTTGTTTTTATTATCATTAATAATATCATCATCATTATTACCATTATTATTATTATCAAAATTACAATCACTATCACCACTTTCATTATTATCATTTATATCATTATTATTATAAAACACAATCTTAGCGGCAGGACCAGCCGCTCCCCCACTCGTCACAGGTTTAATAGGAGGAATAAAACAAACAAATAAACAAATGAAATTGCCGTACATTTATATTAATGCTTTCAAATAAATTACCAACAAACTCCCTTCAGGTATTGTGAATATTCTGACAATACAGATTCATACGTAAGATACGAAGTGTTTAGGCTGCTGGGCGTCTGAGTGGATTGAGTTTTGTGATGTGAGCACCGCTATGTGTCTGCTTCCACACAACACATGTAAATGGAAGTCACATACCACATACTTAAGTCAATACTGGCGGCACAAACACTGCTGTGACTGGTTACTTGCTGTGATGAGTCCGTTCAGATGCCACACGTGAGGAAGCAACGAGTCATTAATGAAGCAGCCACAACGCACCTTGGCGCTCTTGTTGCTTTCATATTCGTAATACAAATAATGCGTCGAGACAGCCGAGAAGGGAACAAAAGCAGAACCACACTTCATCACGATTCATTATCCTTGCCAGGGAAGGACCAACATTACCTTAATGGAAAAATCACGTCACGCACCGATCCGCGCTGCTTCCCTAATCTCTCTAGCCTTGTAAAAATATTTAATTCTTAAGATTATACTTGATTACTAATGCAAGACATTCAACAGTGGGATGCTGCTGCATTATTATTATATTTCCAAGCTTAGATATATTAACTCTGGTACATATTTATATTTTAATGTAATAAGATGTGTCTCAATTTCATTGCGTCACACAACGTGTTATACACAAACATTATCGAGGAGATGCTTGCATGGTATCAGTGCTAATCAAGTAACGCTGAGTGTGTGTTATAAAGTTACAGGTTAGTTAAGTGGTGCATGATAGCAACATAACATCACTCTGCACGTTGCTGCTGCAAGGCATTTGTCAAAATGGATAATTAATACCATTAACATCCTTATCTATTATTGTTTACATATCATCATTTAGAGTAACACATTCAGTAATAAAGGCTATTACAGACATGGCATGATTTTAATCTTATAAACAATAATTAATAATTACTCCTATTACTGGTACTAATAATGCTGTGCGACTGAACCTCACGCACGGTAAGGATTAGTCCCTTCTCCCCAGGAGGCTTCCAGGCAACAATGTGAGGAAAGGCATGTGGATGCAGACGCCATGTCTCGGCTACTACTACTACTACTACTACTACTACTACTACTACTACTACTACTACTACTACTACTACTACTATTACTACTACTACTACAACTACTATTACTACTACTACTACTACTACTACTACTACTACTACTACTACTATACTACTACTACTACTACTACTACTACTACTACTACTACTAGCAGCAGCAACAACAAACAACAACAATGGCAACGATAACATCAACACAACACGGTGAATAGCAGCGGCAGTTGACTTCCGTCGCCCTGCACGCCATCACGCCTCACCTTATGAAGTAATTTCCACCAAATACACAAGGCAGCAATTGTCGTGCCGTGTTTTATGGTGATGCCGTCGTGGTGGCATTGCAAAGGAGGAAGCCGCTACGTTATCCACAAGCAATACTTTCCATTTTCTTTCTTTCACACACAGCAAGTAATAAAATTCTCTCTAGGAACCAAAACCAAACGGGACCGGTGTGGGCAATCGTAGGAGCGGCCGCCTCTCTCATCACCCGCCACCATTACGGCGCAAGATATCAGGCAATACTTCCCTCCTAGAAAGGCTGCTGCCGCTACGACGCTCCTTAACAAGTCTTATTATATTCTCTGCACTCCTGCTAACGATGCTCTTTAGGCAAGCCCCTTTGTCGTGTAGTGTGTGTGTGTGTGTGTGTGTGTGTGTGTGTGTGTGTGTGTGTGTGTGTGTGTGTGTGTGTGTGTGTGTGTGTGTGTGTGTGATGCTCCCTTTCCGGCCTAGGTTGTATAGAGTTTTAATGTATGTAATAAAACTTCCCTTATGTCTTCTTTGGAAATATATTATACTTATGCAACTTCTCGTTGTCATTCTTCTTTCCTCCTCCTCCTCACTCACTACCTCCTCCGCCCCTGTCACCGCCTCCTCCGCCTCTCGTCTTCTTCTTCTTCTCCTCCTCCTCCTCCTCCTCCTCCTCCTCCTCTTCCTCTTCCTCTTCCTCTTCCTCCTCCTCCTCCTCTTGCTCCGCCCCTGTCTCCTCCGCCTCCTCTTTCTCTTTCTCTTCCTCCGCCTCCTCCGCTTCCTCCGCCTCCTCCTCCTCCCATTCCTCCTCCTTTCCTCCTCCTCCTCCTCCTCCTCCCCCTCCTCCTCCTCCTCTCGTCCTTCAAACCAATGAGTAATGTTGGGTGAGACCGTCTACTTTAATAAGACCTAAAAAAATGGAACACACGCTTGAAAAAATAATAAGTGGTCGGCTCTCCTATCATCCTTCCCTTTGGGAGGAAAACTTGCTAGGCGAGCATAGAAAAAATAGAGTAAAAAGAGTGACGTAGAGGTAAAGATGTGCACAATCTCCCTTGGTGAATAGAATTGGTTCAGCATTATAGAGGAAGCAATAAACAGGGAATAGAAAAAGACAACACTAATTTCCTATCACATGAATGACAGTTTGAGTTGAGTGCACGGATGGAAAAAAAAATTGAAAGGAAAAAAATGTAGATAGTGGAATGAAAAAAAAAATTAAATGTATATATCTTCCCCGCCCAAGGTCGCTGGTGTCCCACATACAAAAGACGCTAAAAGGTTAAAGGTTGCGTAATTATTGCCCTTCGCCACACACCGACTTCGTCTTGATAACACACACACACACACACACACACACACACACACACACACACACACAGTAAATTGATTGGCACATTATCTCAGTATTTTTATTCCCTTGTCCATTATGTTCTTCCTGGTCCATTGCACGTAGAAATAACAGCAAGAATGATAACAACAAGGTGACAATAATTGCGACACACCAACAAATGTTATTCTGCAATGGCGTGGCTCAGGAAATAATGATAAAAAAACAATATTAATCTCATATTATTATTATTATTATTATTATTATTATTATTATTATTATTATTAATGTTATCATCATTATCTTTATTATTATCATTACTAGTAGTGGTAGCAGCAATAGTAATAGTTATAGCGGTGGCACAGTATCAGTTTATCATTACCATCGCCATCATTAATTTTTGTTTGCTATACAGCTTGTCTTCCGCACACACTAAGTGGAACTCAAAACAGAAGAGTTTACAAAGAAGAAACACATAATTGATAAATGGATAACAAAACAAAACATAAGGAAACATACCTTTTCATACTGAACATCGTGGGAAGTACAAAGTTCACAGTGGAAGGCTTCCCAGCCCTGCATCCTGACCCCGTTCAGACCTTCATCTCACCTGTTGGAAAGGAGACATGCTTTGTGTATTCACTTGTGTGGTGAGTGTTTATTTTTATTATGTTTATTAATCTGTTTTATCATCTTCCAAGTGGCGGAGACAGACTCCTCGGGGAGGGACACCTGTGTCCCCGGGATCCACAGTCCCAGAGCCAACACTGTGTTGCCCAGCACGGAGGCGGAGCTGACCACTGACCATTCATGTTGTAGAAAGGCAGGTAAAAAAAGCCTGTAAGGAGGCAGATGAGTAAGCCTGTAAGGAGGCAGATGAGTAAGCCTGTAAGGAGGCAGATGAGTAAGCCTGTAAGGAGGCAGATGAGTAAGCCTGTAAGGAGGCAGATGAGTAAGCCTGTAAGGAGGTAGATAAGACACATTGTAAAGTAGTGGTGTTTGTAATTTGACGCAAAAACCGCACAAGTTCGAATCCCACTACTGCTACAATAAAGAGGATGATTATATCAGTTGTAGCCTTGCTTGCGCCTATACGGCAACACACACATATTTACCACATACCACAGTTTGGGTCTGGGGATGCACTGAGGTAAAGTTTGGTGAAGCACCGCTCGGCGGAGTCCTGAAGTCCTTCCCCTTGCCTCGGCTGCATCCCCAGTGAACCCTCTCGGCGGAGTCCTGAAGGTTCTTTTCCCTGACTGTAACAACGCCTTCCAAGTGACGAAGGCGTGGACTGTACCTGGCCGTCATGGCCTTCACACGCACGGCACAGGCAAAGGCAAAGGCAACATTTATGACTCACTTATACTCATTACTCACTTTTAATTACTCACTTTCTTGCACTCGGAGATAACATTTTTACATCACAAGTGTGGTGGTGATGATGATGACAGTAACAACAATAAGAATAATTGCAATAACAATAATAATATGAAAATAATAATAATGATAACAACAATATTAATAATAGTTATACATATGATAATAACAATAATGATAGTAATAACAATAATAATAATAATAATAATAATAATAGTAATAATGACACTATTGGTGGGAGGGCTATCATATCATCAGAGCAAGAGAATGCAACTATATATGAATTTTGATAGAGAGAGAGAGAGAGAGAGAGAGAGAGAGAGAGAGAGAGAGAGAGAGAGAGAGAGAGCTATTCTATTTGATGTGAACCTCATTAACACGTGACCGTGAGTTCAGCGATCAGTGGAACACACTCAGCGCATGGCCGCATCTGCCACACAGCGACCAACTTATTCGTGATTGGATTCCTGGAGTGCCATGGCAGGAGTGTTGTGAGCGGGTTGCTGTAAGCTTTTGACCGGCGTTGTCTTTAACCCTTACACTGCCGTCTACAGCAATTGCTGTAAACTAAATTATTAATTGTAGCGACAAATTGGCAACTACCGGGCATGCAAGCATTAACCACGCCCCTTTTCAAATCAGTCACACCCCATCTGTATATATATATATATATATATATATATATATATATATATATATATATATATATATATTAATTTTTTTTTTTATATTAGATATATATATATATATATATATATATATATATATATATATATATTAAAAAAAAATTTATATTAGATATATATATATATATATATATATATATATTTAAAATTTTTTTATTTTTATATTAGATATATATATATATATATATATATATATATATATATATATATATATATATATATATATATATATATATTTATCATTTTTATCATCAATGTTTATTTTTATCATCAATGTTTATTTTTATCATCAATGTTTATTTTTATCATCAATGTTTATTTTTATCATCATTATTTATTTTTATCATCAATATTTATTTGTATCATCAATATTTATTTTTATCATGATTATTTATTTTTATCATCATTATTTATTTATATCATTAATATTTATTTTTATCATTAATATATATTTTTATCAATAATATATATTTTTATCATTAATATTTATTTTTATCATTAATATATATTTTTATCATTAATATTTATTTTTATCATTAATATTTATTTTTATCATTAATATTTATTTTTATCATTAATATTTATTTTTATCATTAATATATATTTTTAACATTAATATTTATTTTTATCATTAATATATATTTTTTATCATTAATATTTATTTTTATCATTAATATATATTTTTATCATTAATATTTATTTTTATCATTAATATTTATTTTTATCATTAATATTTATTTTTATCATTAATATTTATTTTTATCATTAATATATATTTTTATCATTAATATTTATTTTTATCATTAATATATATTTTTATCATTAATATTTATTTTTATCATTAATATTTATTTTTATCATTAATATTTATTTTTATCATTAATATTTATTTTTATCATTAATATTTATTTTTATCATTAATATTTATTTTTATCATCAATGTTTATTTTTATCATTAATATTTATTTTTATCATTAATATTTATTTTTATCATTAATATATATTTTTATCATTAATATTTATTTTTATCATTAATATATATTTTTATCATTAATATTTATTTTTATCATTAATATATATTTTTATCATTAATATTTATTTTTATCATTAATATATATTTTTATCATTAATATTTATTTTTATCATTAATATTTATTTTTATCATTAATATTTATTTTTATCATTAATATATATTTTTATCATTAATATATATTTTTATCATTAATATATATTTTTATCATTAATATTTATTTTTGCCATTAATATATATTTTTATCATTAATATTTATTTTTATCATTAATATTTATTTTCATCATTAATATATATTTTTATCATTAATATTTATTTTTATCATTAATATATATTTTTATCATTAATATTTATTTTTATCATTAATATATATTTTTATCATTAATATTTATTTTTATCATTAATATATATTTTTTATCATTAATATGTATTTTTATCATTAATATGTATTTTTATCATTAATATATATTTTTATCATTAATATATATTTTTATCATTAATATTTATTTTTATCATTAATATATATTTTTATCATTAATATTTATTTTTATCATTAATATTTATTTTTATCATTAATATATATTTTTATCATTAATATTTATTTTTATCATTAATATATATTTTTATCATTAATATTTATTTTTATCATTAATATTTATTTTTATCATTAATATATATTTTTATCATTAATATTTATTTTTATCATTAATATTTATTTTTATCATTAATATATATTTTTATCATTAATATATATTTTTATCATTAATATTTATTTTTACCATTAATATATATTTTTATCATTAATATTTATTTTTATCATTAATATTTATTTTTATCATTAATATATATTTTTATCATTAATATTTATTTTTATCATTAATATATATTTTTATCATTAATATTTATTTTTATCATTAATATATATTTTTTATCATTAATATGTATTTTTATCATTAATATGTATTTTTTATCATTAATATATATTTTTATCATTAATATATATTTTTATCATTAATATTTATTTTTATCATTAATATTTATTTTTATCATTAATATATATTTTTATCATTAATATTTATTTTTTATCATTAATATATATTTTTATCATTAATATTTATTTTTATCATTAATATTTATTTTTATCATTAATATTTATTTTTATCATTAATATTTATTTTTATCATTAATATATATTTTTATCATTAATATTTATTTTTATCATTAATATTTATTTTAATCATTAATATTTATTTTTATCATTAATATTTATTTTTATCATTAATATTTATTTTTATCATTAATATATATTTTTATCATTAATATATATTTTTATCATTAATATTTATTTTTATCATTAATATTTATTTTTATCATTAATATTTATTTTTATCATTAATATTTATTTTTATCATTAATATATATTTTTATCATTAATATTTATTTTTATCATTAATATATATTTTTATCATTAATATTTATTTTTATCATTAATATTTATTTTTATCATTAATATTTATTTTTATCATTAATATTTATTTTTATCATTAATATTTATTTTTATCATTAATATTTATTTTTATCATCAATGTTTATTTTTATCATTAATATTTATTTTTATCATTAATATTTATTTTTATCATTAATATATATTTTTATCATTAATATTTATTTTTATCATTAATATATATTTTTATCATTAATATTTATTTTTATCATTAATATATATTTTTATCATTAATATTTATTTTTATCATTAATATATATTTTTATCATTAATATTTATTTTTATCATTAATATTTATTTTTATCATTAATATTTATTTTTATCATTAATATATATTTTTATCATTAATATATATTTTTATCATTAATATATATTTTTATCATTAATATTTATTTTTGCCATTAATATATATTTTTATCATTAATATTTATTTTTATCATTAATATTTATTTTCATCATTAATATATATTTTTATCATTAATATTTATTTTTATCATTAATATATATTTTTATCATTAATATTTATTTTTATCATTAATATATATTTTTATCATTAATATTTATTTTTATCATTAATATATATTTTTTATCATTAATATGTATTTTTATCATTAATATGTATTTTTTATCATTAATATATATTTTTATCATTAATATATATTTTTATCATTAATATTTATTTTTATCATTAATATATATTTTTATCATTAATATTTATTTTTATCATTAATATTTATTTTTATCATTAATATATATTTTTATCATTAATATTTATTTTTATCATTAATATATATTTGTATCATTAATATTTATTTTTATCATTAATATTTATTTTTATCATTAATATATATTTTTATCATTAATATTTATTTTTATCATTAATATTTATTTTTATCATTAATATATATTTTTATCATTAATATATATTTTTATCATTAATATTTATTTTTATCATTAATATATATTTTTATCATTAATATTTATTTTTATCATTAATATTTATTTTTATCATTAATATATATTTTTATCATTAATATTTATTTTTATCATTAATATATATTTTTATCATTAATATTTATTTTTATCATTAATATATATTTTTTATCATTAATATGTATTTTTATCATTAATATGTATTTTTATCATTAATATTTATTTTTATCATTAATATATATTTTTATCATTAATATTTATTTTTATCATTAATATTTATTTTTATCATTAATATATATTTTTATCATTAATATTTATTTTTATCATTAATATATATTTTTATCATTAATATTTATTTTTATCATTAATATTTATTTTTATCATTAATATTTATTTTTATCATTAATATTTATTTTTATCATTAATATATATTTTTATCATTAATATTTATTTTTATCATTAATATTTATTTTTATCATTAATATTTATTTTTATCATTAATATTTATTTTTATCATTAATATTTATTTTTATCATTAATATATATTTTTATCATTAATATATATTTTTATCATTAATATATATTTTTATCATTAATATTTATTTTTACCATTAATATATATTTTTATCATTAATATTTATTTTTATCATTAATATTTATTTTTATCATTAATATATATTTTTATCATTAATATTTATTTTTATCATTAATATATATTTTTATCATTAATATTTATTTTTATCATTAATATTTATTTTTATCATTAATATTTATTTTTATCATTAATATTTATTTTTATCATTAATATTTATTTTTATCATTAATATATATTTTTATCATTAATATATATTTTTATCATTAATATATATTTTTATCATTAATATATATTTTTATCATTAATATTTATTTTTATCATTAATATATATTTTTATCATTAATATTTATTTTTATCATTAATATTTATTTTTATCATTAATATATATTTTTATCATTAATATTTATTTTTATCATTAATATATATTTTTATCATTAATATTTATTTTTATCATTAATATATATTTTTATCATTAATATTTATTTTTATCATTAATATATATTTTTATCATTAATATTTATTTTTATCATTAATATTTATTTTTATCATTAATATATATTTTTATCATTAATATATATTTTCATCATTAATATTTATTTTTATCATTATATATATTTTTATCATTAATATTTATTTTTATCATTAATATTATTTTTATCATTAATATTTATTTTTATCATTAATATTTATTTTTATCATTAATATATATTTTTATCATCAATATTTATTTTTATCATTAATATATATTTTTATCATTAATATTTATTTTTATCATTAATATATATTTTTATCATTAATATTATTTTTATCATTAATATGTATTTTTATCATTAATATATATTTTTATCATTAATATATATTTTTATCATTACTATTTATTTTTATCATTAATATATATTTTTATCATTAATATTTATTTTTATCATTAATATTTATTTTTATCATTGATATTTATTTTTATCATTAATATTTATTTTTATCATTAATATTTATTTTTATCATTAATATTTATTATTATAATTATTAATATTTATTTACTCAGACAGCAACACTTCCTTAACATGTATTATTATTAATTTCAAAACCTTTAACTTCAATATAAGTTTTCGTGGATTTGTGATGAAAATGGATTCGTGAAATTTTTGGCCCGAAGATTTCCAGCAGAATTTGAGTCCAAAATAGTTTATTCATTTTTCAAGTAAAGTATTAGTCCTACAACAAAGATGTATAGAATCAAAGTTGTTCAGCTTGACAAGTTCTATCTGATGGTGTCATCAGTTTGTAAATTACTCTTTTGGTTTAGGAGAAAAATGTAATTAAATAGAAGTTTAGTGTAAAATACAAATAGTTCAATATCTCCATTATTTACATTCTGATTACATTCTAGTAAAGCTCAAAAGAACAAGCGTCTCCTGCTCTATATTTAATATTATGTATGTTTTTTAGGTAAACCTCATAGTTTTCGAGTTATTTTGAAAAACATGATTTCATGAAAAAAATCTAAGGTGTCACCCTTGAAAATTTCATGAAAAATTTCCACACCTCAGAATTTCATGAAAATTTGTACCTAAAGGTTTTCAGTCAAACTGAACACGAATCTGGACTCAGTTTCATCATTACTATAATATTAAACACTATATACGCATGTGTGATACGCCTAAAACTATTTATTCTCTCTATTTATCTCTCTATCTCTATCGCGCTTTCTCTCTCTCTCTCTCTCTCTCTCTCTCTCTCTCTCTCTCTCTCTCTCTCTCTCTCTCTCTCTCTCTCTCTCCAAACTCCTACAGCAAAATCATAATATTCTCCCCCTCCTCCACCTCCCCCTCCTCCTCCTCCTCCTTCTCCTCCTCCTCCTCCTCCTCCTCCGTGTCTTCCTTCTTAAATAGTCTTCAGTGGACCAATTAGCGCCAATATTTATTTTTATCATTAATATTTATTTTTATCATTAATATTTATTTTTATCATTAATATTTATTTTATCATTAATATATATTTTTATCATTAATATTTATTTTTATCATTAATATTATTTTTATCATTAATATTTATTTTTATCATTAATATATATTTTTATCATTAATATTTATTTTTATCATTAATATATATTTTTATCATTAATATTATTTTTATCATTAATATGTATTTTTATCATTAATATATATTTTTATCATTAATATATATTTTTATCATTAATATTTATTTTTATCATTAATATATATTTTTATCATTAATATATATTTTTATCATTAATATATATTTTTATCATTAATATTTATTTTTATCATTAATATATATTTTTATCATTAATATTTATTTTTATCATTAATATTTATTTTTATCATTAATATATATTTTTATCATTAATATTTATTTTTATCATTAATATATATTTTTATCATTAATATTTATTTTTATCATTAATATATATTTTTATCATTAATATTTATTTTTATCATTAATATATATTTTTATCATTAATATTATTTTTATCATTAATATGTATTTTTATCATTAATATATATTTTTATCATTAATATATATTTTTATCATTAATATTTATTTTTATCATTAATATATATTTTTATCATTAATATATATTTTTATCATTAATATTTATTTTTATCATTAATATTTATTTTTATCATTAATATTTATTTTTATCATTAATATTTATTTTTATCATTAATATTTATTTTTATCATTAATATATATTTTTATCATTAATATTTATTTTTATCATTAATATATATTTTTATCGTTAATATATATTTTTATCATTAATATTTATTTCTATCATTAATATATATTTTTATCATTAATATATATTTTTATCATTAATATTTATTTTTATCATTAATATATATTTTTATCATTAATATTTATTTTTATCATTAATATATATTTTTATCATTAATATTTATTTTTATCATTAATATATATTTTTATCATTAATATGTATTTTTATCATTAATATGTATTTTTTATCATTAATATATATTTTTATCATTAATATATATTTTTATCATTAATATTTATTTTTATCATTAATATATATTTTTATCATTAATATATATTTTTATCATTAATATATATTTTTATCATTAATATTTATTTTTATCATTAATATATATTTTTATCATTAATATTTATTTTTATCATTAATATTTATTTTTATCATTAATATATATTTTTATCATTAATATTTATTTTTATCATTAATATATATTTTTATCATTAATATATATTTTTATCATTAATATATATTTTTATCATTAATATTTATTTTTATCATTAATATATATTTTTATCATTAATATTATTTTTATCATTAATATTATTTTTTATCATTAATATATATTTTTATCATTAATATATATTTTTATCATTAATATTATTTTTATCATTAATATTTATTTTTATCATTAATATTTATTTTTATCATTAATATTTATTTTTATCATTAATATATATTTTTATCATTAATATTTATTTTATCATTAATATATATTTTTATCATTAATATTTATTTTTATCATTAATATATATTTTTATCATTAATATTTATTTTTATCATTAATATTTATTTTTATCATTAATATATATTTTTATCATTAATATTTATTTTTATCATTAATATTTATTTTTATCATTAATATATATTTTTATCATTAATATTTATTTTTATCATTAATATATATTTTTATCATTAATATATATTTTTATCATTAATATATATTTTTATCATTAATATTTATTTTTATCATTAATATATATTTTTATCATTAATATTTATTTTTATCATTAATATTTATTTTTATCATTAATATATATTTTTATCATTAATATTTATTTTTATCATTAATATATATTTTTATCATTAATATTTATTTTTATCATTAATATATATTTTTATCATTAATATTTATTTTTATCATTAATATATATTTTTATCATTAATATGTATTTTTATCATTAATATGTATTTTTATCATTAATATATATTTTTATCATTAATATATATTTTTATCATTAATATATATTTTTATCATTAATATATATTTTTATCATTAATATTTATTTTTATCATTAATATATATTTTTATCATTAATATTTATTTTTATCATTAATATTTATTTTTATCATTAATATATATTTTTATCATTAATATTATTTTTATCATTAATATATATTTTTATCATTAATATTTATTTTTATCATTAATATATATTTTTATCATTAATATTTATTTTTATCATTAATATATATTTTTATCATTAATATTTATTTTTATCATTAATATTTATTTTTATCATTAATATTTATTTTTATCATTAATATATATTTTTATCATTAATATATATTTTTATCATTAATATTTATTTTTATCATTATATTTTATATTATATTTTTTATCATTAATATTTATTTTTATCATTAATATTTATTTTTATCATTAATATATATTTTTATCATTAATATTTATTTTTATCATTAATATTTATTTTTATCATTAATATATATTTTTATCATTAATATTTATTTTTATCATTAATATATATTTTTATCATTAATATTTATTTTTATCATTAATATTTATTTTTATCATTAATATTTATTTTTATCATTAATATTTATTTTTATCATTAATATTATTTTTATCATTAATATTTATTTTTATCATTAATATTTATTTTTATCATTAATATTTATTTTTATCATTAATATTTATTTTTATCATTAATATATATTTTTATCATTAATATTTATTTTTATCATTAATATATATTTTTATCATTAATATTTATTTTTATCATTAATATATATTTTTATCATTAATATTTATTTTTATCATTAATATTTATTTTTATCATTAATATATATTTTTATCATTAATATATATTTTTATCATTAATATATATTTTTATCATTAATATTTATTTTTATCATTAATATATATTTTTATCATTAATATTTATTTTTATCATTAATATATATTTTTATCATTAATATTTATTTTTATCATTAATATATATTTTTATCATTAATATATATTTTTATCATTAATATATATTTTTATCATTAATATGTATTTTTATCATTAATATGTATTTTTTATCATTAATATATATTTTTATCATTAATATTTATTTTTATCATTAATATTTATTTTTATCATTAATATTTATTTTTATCATTAATATTTATTTTATCATTAATATATATTTTTATCATTAATATTTATTTTTATCATTAATATTTATTTTTATCATTAATATATATTTTTATCATTAATATTTATTTTTATCATTAATATATATTTTTATCATTAATATTTATTTTTATCATTAATATTTATTTTTATCATTAATATTTATTTTTATCATTAATATTTATTTTTATCATTAATATTTATATTTATCATTAATATATATTTTTATCATTAATATTTATTTTTATCATTAATATTTATTTTTATCATTAATATATATTTTTATCATTAATATTTATTTTTATCATTAATATATATTTTTATCATTAATATTTACTTTTATCATTAATATTTATTTTTTATCATTAATATATATTTTTATCATTAATATGTATTTTTATCATTAATATATATTTTTATCATTAATATTTATTTTTATCATTAATATTTATTTTTATCATTAATATATATTTTTATCATTAATATTTATTTTTATCATTAATATATATTTTTTATCATTAATATGTATTTTTATCATTAATATGTATTTTTTATCATTAATATATATTTTTATCATTAATATATATTTTTATCATTAATATTAGTTTTTATCATTAATATATATTTTTATCATTAATATTTATTTTTATCATTAATATATATTTTTATCATTAATATTTATTTTTATCATTAATAT
>JAPQNM010000022.1:4623811-4626311 GCA_029783475.1 Metacarcinus magister
ATCATCATCATTAGCATCATCACCATCACCGTCATCATCCTAGTCATCGTCGTCACTATCATCCCGCACCATTAAGCAATTCATGCTACAAATTACCATAATCTCACTTGATGCTCTTACTCCTTCATCAAAATTACCTCGCCCGATTCTCTCATATTTTCGTCCCTTCTCCTCTCCCCTGTTTATCTCCTTCTACTCTATCTGCCTCCTCTGTTCCTACCCCCTCCTCCCACCCCTTGCATTCCTTTTACCCCCCCCCTTTCTACCTCCTTTGCTCCTCTTCTCTCTCTCTCTCTCTCTCTCTCTCTCTCTCTCTCTCTCTCTCTCTCTCTCTCTCTCTCTCTCTCTCTCTCTCTCTCTGCCCTTAACCTCTCATTCTTTCTTCACTCCTGTGCTCCTTTTCCTTGCTGTCTGTCTGCTCTTTCCCTCTTCTTTCCCTCTCACTGCATGCCACTAAGATTTTATTTACTCACTTCCACACTCCAACCCCTTTTTGCCGTAAGAAAAAGAAACCATGTTCATTTTACAGAAAAATTGTGCATGCATTTTCTACGGTGGTGGTGGTGGTGGTGGTGGTGGTGGTGGTGGTGGTGGTGGTGGTGGTGGTGGTGGTGGTGGTGGTGGTGGTGGTGGTGACATTTTACGGGAAATCTTTCTAAAAACTTGAAGAGAACGAGGCATAAGCAGAACGTTTAGTACTGTGGCTTGTGTTACTGTCCTGTACGCGGCGAGGTCTTTACCCTTTCCCGGTGTATTCAAACATTTCTTACTGCGAACGAAAATAAAAATAAAAATAATCAGAAAAAAATATATAATTCAACGGGAAGAAATGTTGAGAGAGAGAGAGAGAAAAAAAAAGAGAGAGAGAGAGAGAGACTATCTGTATAAAATAAAAGGATAGGGATGTGGAGGAGCAGGTTAAGAAAAGAAGCGACAAGAGGATTGAGAGAAGTGCATGAAGGGTCACAAGCACCACACACTCTTATAAATGTGCACGCCCTTTTGGGTAGGATTTCTGAAGGGATTGAGGCCTGAGTGAGAGAGAAAGAGATGTGTATATGTAGAGTGATATGCAAAGGGGTGGATAGAGAAGAAAAGTGATAGTAGTAGTAATAGTAGTAGTAGTAGTAGTAGGAAGAGGAGGTGAGGTAGGTAGTTGTAGGCTTTAGAATGCAAAGTGAAATATAGAAAGAAAGATGAAAACACAGTGTGGTGAGAGGAGGGGGAAACATACATATGATGAGTGTTGTGTTGTATGCAGATGGTGTATATAATATTACATAAAGTGTGTGTGTGTGTGTGTGTGTGTGTGTGTGTGTGTGTGTGTGTGTGTGTGTGTGTGTGTGTGTGTGTGTGTGTGTGTGTGTGTGTGTGTAGAATAAAACACTGCACACGCTTTCCCCCTTTTTTTTTCTCTCTCTCTCTTCTATACACACACACACACACACACACACACACACACACACACACACACCTGGACAAGCTTCACCACAGTCCACAACAAAAATAAGAGCAGAACAATAGAGGAAAAGGGTGGCAAAAAACGAGAAAAGGAAGCCAGAAAGGATGAAAGGTAGGTAGGAAGGAAGGAAGGAAGGAAGGAAGGAAGGAAGGAAAAAGGGAGACAGACACTCTACAATAACGATGTACTGGAGGCTGACTAGCTAACCCTGACACAAATAAGAACTCAATACCCAATACAAAAAAAAAGGAAAAAGGAATCTGTTGCATTACATCTTGGTTCAGTTTAGGTCAGAAGGGAATTTTAGGTCAATTAGTGGGAGAGGCAGCGCGGCAGTGAGCGAACGAGACAGAGGCAATGAGGCAGAGGGAGGGCAAGTGGAAGATCCTAAGGCACAGAGACAAAGGACCAGAGAGAGGCATACACCCCAGAGGTATGAGGAAGGGAAGGGCAAGGACAGCAGGAGGACGATAGATAGAGAGCGAGAGAGAAAGAAAAAAAAAGAGAGAGAGAGATACACGGCCATGAAGACAGAAGGACAGGGAAGAGAAACATAAAAAAACAAATGAAATAAAAATACATTGAAAGACAATAGAATGCAAAAGATAAAGCTAAAAAAAAAGAGAGAAAAAAAAAGGAGAGAGAAAGCAGACAGCCCCAAAACACATTCCGTGAGAGAGAGAGAAAGAGAAAGAGAAAAAAGAAAAAGAAAAAGAGAGGGAGAGTAAGAGAGAGTGAGAGAAAAAAAAAAAGTAGTCACAGATACACACACCACACACACACACACATAACACATGAGATTCACACAGACCTACACACACACTCACGAAAACCATGGATGACAGGGACGTAACACACACACACCACACACACACACACACACACACACACACACACACACACACACACACACACACACACACGAGAAAGGAAACACAAAAGAAAGAGAAAGTGATATAATTAAAGAGAACAAAGGGATGCAAAAGCGAACCTTGGGAAAAGTTTAAAATGTGAGGAAAAGGGACTAGCGAGAGAGAG
>JAPQNM010000022.1:4631311-4676311 GCA_029783475.1 Metacarcinus magister
GAGAGTATTTTGTAGAAGTAAATGTTTATGAAGAAGAAAAGGAGGAGGAGGAAGAGGAGGAAGAGGAGGAGGAGGAGAGAATAAGCATAGAAACAGGAGAGACTAGACACAATTTGGAGGGAGAGAGGGAGGGAAGAGGAGCACGAAGGGAGGAACAATGAAAATATATAGTACGAGCGATGGGATAGGAGGTAGTATATACGGCGATGGAGAGATAAAGGGGAGAGGGGTGGAGGGAATGAGGTAGATAGAGGGGAGAGGAGAAGTAAATGGAAGGAAGTCTGGAATGCATCTGCAGGTTCCACTTTTCACCAACAAATAAATATCAAGTGTTTCCTTTCCTCTCGGCAGCAAATTCTCTTCCTCTCCCTCCACTTACTCTCCCTCTCCTTGTTTCAGTTTTCCCATTCCTCTCCTCCTCTCCTCCTTTCCTATATCTCCTCTCACATCCTTCTCTCATTCTCCTTCCGTTCACTCTCCTTTCCAGCTCACAACTCCTCTCCATCCCTGCCTCCTTCCTTCCTTCCTACCTTCCTTCCTTCCTCCTCCCGGCCCTTCTCCCTCCCAGCCCCCCTTTTCCAGGTCGGTGCCAGAAGGGAGAGAGGGGATGAAAAAAGGAAAACATTCACTACAAAAGAAGTGACATAGAAATATGAGGGAAGGAAAAAATCGGGGAAAGTCAAAGGGTAATTCAGAACCAAGTGCCAAAACCTTATAAGGAATTAGATTAAAAGAGGAAAAAAAAAAAAAGATCCCATCCTGCATCGTGATTGGTTGAGTCTTGATGGGCAAGAACCAGTGAGAATTCGAATTTGTTTTGAGCATCAGCAGGTATGGAAAGGTGATTGGACGAGGTTGTTTTCCATCACCCAATCAGATTCTGTTTTATCTTATTTTTTTATTTTATTTATTTTATTTTTTTTTTGCCTTCTTTCCTTCCTTCCTTCCTGCCATCGACCCCAAACTTTTCGTACACAAATACTACAAGTTCCCAACGCGACAAGAACAACAAACATTAACACATTTGATTCTTTTCTTCTCCCTTAGATACATACAACACCCTAATCTATAGGTACACACACAGATATGCGCGCGTGCACACACACACACACACACCAAAAAAGAAAAACAAATAAAAAACAGGTCTGGTTTATTTTTCCTCCGAATAGAGTAATGCCTAGGAGGAGTAAGAGGAAGAGGAGTAAGAGGAGGAAGAGGAAGAGGAAGAGGAAGAGGAGGAAGAGGAAGAGGAGGAGGAGGAGGAGGAGGAAGTACGGAAAGGGAGAAAAAAATAACCGGGAGGGAAATGGTTTGAGGAAAGAATGAAAGACATGGTCGACGCACGGAGATGGTGGACTATGTGGAGATAATAGGGATGAGACGAGGCTGGATGGAAGGGCTTAGGGGAGGATGACGACTAACTGGTAAGGATGGGGAACGGACTGGTTAGATACGAAGGACTCAGCAAGAACAGGGACAGACTAGTGAAAAGGGGCATAGGAACAGGCGAGGGGAGGAGGTGACTTGGTGAGGATGGAGACGAAAAAGATAGTTAGGGTAAAGAACGAGGTCGTGTTACAAACTAGAATATAAAGAAGGTGAAGGCGTTGTTTCCTCTTCTCTTTTTTCATCACTAAGGTCTTTGAACGGGTCATTATCGTTAAGGTTATTGTATTGTAGTAGTGTTAAGTGTATTCATCAGCCTCGGGAATGGGAATGGGATGGGTGAGTGCAGTGTTCCAGCCTTGACCAGCATTCCAACCCATGCCAGATCAGTAGCCAGCAACGCCAACCAGACGACAACTATTACCAACTATTCAAAGCACACTCATGCTTAGGATCACATCAAGACATCAAAGAGTAAGCAGTAGTGATGGTGCTGCACGTGTCTTGAGGTGAGGTGTTACAGGTAAAAATCAAGGTAATTACGACTTCTTTAGCACATAAGACAGTTTTTCATTAGTTGTGAGAAGGTGTTTACCCGGAAGGCTCTCTTCACGCCTCTCTTGGGAGATGTAGTCAATAAAACACACCCGAACGACCTCTACTGAACACACTATCCGGTCCTAAGAAGCCAAGAAAACGAACACTTTCAAACTCGAATTCTCCATTGACCAAAGTTGATCCATTTAAACTTGACCGGAGATGACCCAATCGGGCCCAATCCTACTTTTACTGGAAACTCATTTTTTTGTTGTTCGGAAATTGCTGATCCTTAAACGAGGCTTCCATTTTACTTCTATACAGAGCGGTCGTATAGCGAGTTGTGAAAATCTCCAACAGGTGCGCTGGAAGGGTAGTTGAAAGTAAGGAAAGGAAACACTACTTACAAACATGCTCCTCCCTGGCACAGAGGGTCTCCTGTCTACCCATGGCTGCAGGGGAAAGGGGAACGGGCGGGGGGTTAGGTATGAGAGGGGAGGGGGGGAGGGGGTGATGTATGCTGCTTCTGCTTAATTAACGAAAACAGCTGCTGGGGTTATAAAGTTTTTCTTCTATACTATTAACGGGTTCAGAGAAGAGAAAAAAGGAAATCCCGATAAATTAATGCAAACGTGTTACCTTAGGTTGTAGTGATGCTGTGACCACGAGCCTCCGCTGCCTCGCGTCATGCCCGGAGGTGCTTTGGTCCGTCACCTGCGACCCAACACCAGTAACGAGGCTCCGAACAACTTTGACCCGGCACTGAAACTAATTAACAGCACTTATTAGTTCCCAGATGTTTTTAAGCAGCGGGGAAGGAAAATACAACACCTGCTATTCTCTCATCAGAATGCCAATATATGCAAATTGCACTTGTTAAAATTAATAAGACCTCGCAGGCTCGTGATGGCTTACTGCCGCAAACACCAGATTCCTAATTATTCAAGCGTAGCAGCGCCGCAGCACACCAGCGGACAAGCAACACACCACACCGCCGTGCAACACCAGACCGGCGCCCATCAACTCAACAGCACCTGAAACACGACGGACGGACGGGCGTAGTATTCGAATTTGCACACATATTAAGAAAGTTTGGGGATCTGTTAGCTTACAACGCTCCAGGTCTCCCAGACGAGCCATTAAAACCTTGCCCTCAAGCCATGAGTCACGCAAAATGGCTCTCACATCACGGTGCTCACACGGGCCTCGCGCCGCGCTCCCTAAACTCACATTAATTCTCAGAACGTATCGTAAACAAAGGGTTCAAAATGTGCAGTGCCTCAATGAATCATTTAAAATATACAACGTGATCAACGACACGATAAAGTACACGGTAATATGGGTTTAACATACATATATTCCCTTTACACCTTTAGCTTGCATTAGTGTTCTTTGGTGAGGACGGAGCATTGTTGTGATGGATGGCCGCCGTTTTAACACCTTCCACCTACATTGTTTATGTGCGCGGCTCCGTCCTCGAGTGAACTGCACGCGGACTATTGATGCCAAACAAGGGCTGTGTGAGTGAAGACACGACGACGATGGTAACAGTGACCAATAAGTAGAGGCTGTTACCTGTTGTTAATATGTGTGTGTGTGTGTGTGTGTGTGTGTGTGTGTGTGTGTGTGTGTGTGTGTGTGTGTGTGTGTGTGTGTGTGTGTGTGTGTGTGTGTGTGTGTGTGTGTGTGTGTGTGTGTGTGTGTGTGTGTTTATACATATACGCCCGTTATGAGATGCGACCAAAGTGGGCAAGGGTTGAGAACTCCTCTTTGTAGAACTTTAGTATTCTCACACAACAAGAAAGGAATACTTCTATTCTATTTTGTTTGTTTTTCACGTTTCCTTGCACGTTAATTTGCTTGTACAGAGCACAGCGAATGAAAGAATGAAAAAAAACAACAAGCTCATAGTGCGAGTGTGTGGTGTGTGTGTGTGTGTGTGTGTGTGTGTGTGTGTGTGTGTGTCTGTGTGTGTGTGTGTGTGTGTGTGTGTGTGTGTGTGTGTGTGTACACACACACACACACACACACACATATATATATATATATATATATATATATATATATATATATATATATATATATATATATATGCATATATGGTAGTATGAGAGATTCCAACCTACATTACCCTGAATTATGAAAAGCTGAAACGGTGCTCCTGGAGCATGCCACGCTAAGCCTCACAATAACTCTCTCCCTCAAGCTGTCCTTAATTAAAGCCGCGACAGCTGCAGGTCCTGGGCAGCGGGACCACCAGTCAAGCTGTCGTTGACCAGCTCGAGGCTAGCCAGGGAGCCAGCCACCCTTGAGATGGACACATACTTTGGCTTAATAACATTTTACACCTGTAGACAATTAACATAAACCATGACTACTTTCTATGCTGTTTTCTTTCCTTCTTTTTCCTTCTCACATTTCTTGGTATTTCTTCCCATCCTCCTCTCCTAGTGCATCTCCCTTGGCTTGATAATAAATGAAATATGTCTCCGAATTAGACTATTCTCAAGGGACTCCTGCATTAATCTTTCATTTCCTCCCTGAGGATGAAAGCTGTCGAGGTAACGAACACCCCGTCAAGAGACGTCGTAACTCTCACTACTTCCTTCAATACCTTCACCACCATTGTCCAATCACATTCACCCTCCTTCCCTCCTGCCTTCACCTACTCCTATTTTCATCCTCTCATTTTCAATGTTCTCTTCGCTTTACTCTGCATCCCATCCTTCTGCTTTCCTGCTGGCTTCTCCCCACTAGTGCATACGTGTCTTCCCCTGCTTCATCTGTTTTTTTCCCACTCTTTGCTTCTCTCCCTTACATTCCCCTGTCACCTTTCTCCTCACCTCCACCTGTCCGCGCCTCACCCTCGTTAGGGACGCTCCAGCATTTTATTGCCAAGTAAGGCTTGGTGACCTAAGTTGCCGGAACAATAAGTTAGGTGATCCAGGTAAAAGTTAGGCTTAAATTAGAGGAAATTAGAAACGCAGGAGAGTGGTTGTGCCAGAAATGGTCGTGAGGCAGACAGGTCTGGACTGAAGATACATCTATGAGAAAAGAGTGACATGGGGCGAGCCTGTGAAATATTAGAAACAAATAATAGCAAAGAAAGAAAAATACTGTTGGAAATACCTGGGATTACATGGTGAAGTAAAAATAGCAGGTAACTTAAGTGAAAGGGATTGACTCGAACGTAATGTTGTGTGAAAAATGACTAAGGGATACGCGAGGAGCGGCGGTAAACAGCCCTCGTAGTGCAGGAACAATCAAAAAGGAGCCGCTGTCGCTGTTGTGACGTTTTTTACTGCTCTCCATTTTCTGTTGTTGCATCCTCTCTCTGTCATATCGATTTCTACAAATTTTTTTTCCTCCCCTGAACACTCTTATCGACATCAACTTTAACGCCGTGAAGCGAGAAAAAACAGCATCTTGAACGTTGGAAGTGAAATCTGTCCGTTCGTGTTCTCATCACGACCACCTTAGGAGATGTACGGACGTCATCCCCTGCCACCTCAGGGATAACAAGGGTACCCGGACGACACAGTGGTGCGGGACATCAGCTTCACGGTACTCCTCTCTAAAGGCCAAAGTGTCGATCATTTGTTGGGACATTGTTACAACTGGAGGGAGACACAGACCGCTCATCAATATTTCAAGTGGTCATTTCCGTCAGTAAGGCAGCACACACGAGGACGTTGCCGCCGGTGTAAAGTGTCAGAGAAGCGAGGTAAAGGATAGGGTGTGTGTGTGTGTGTGTGTGTGTGTGTGTGTGTGTGTGTGTGTGTGTGTGTGTGTGTGTGTGTGTGTGTGTGTGTGTGTGTGTGTGTGTGTGTGTGTGTGTGTGTGTGTGTGTGTGTGTGTGTGTGTGTGTGTCTGTGTGTGCCTGTGTGCCTGTGTGTGTCCGCTCGCGCTGTTCGCCCGCCAACACAAAACATTTTTCTCCAAGTCAAAGGAAACATATGTCTGCTTCTGACTGTGAGATGTGGTGCGTGTCGGAGGGAGCCTCGCTTTGCACAGGAGAACTTGGAAGGGCGTGAGAGCACCTGCAAGAACCTTCACATATTCACGCAGGTCCGCTCCGCCGCCCACCACAATGGAAAGCCTCAACATCCGACAGTAGCTCTGTACCTACCACATGTTTCAAAGTATTTTTACGGCGGACGACTAAGGACCCTTTCATGTTATATAAGACATATACGTATTCCTGTCTTTGTCTCAAATTCTACCTTCCTGTCTGTGTGATTCTCTCTCTCTCTCTCTCTCTCTCTCTCTCTCTCTCTCTCTCTCTCTCTCTCTCTCTCTCTCTCTCTCTCTCTCTCTCTCTCTCTCTCTCTCTCGCCGTGGTAAGTGGTATGTGTAAAGGGCAGCGTGTGATGGACGGCGTGTGGGTGATTCTAAGCCATTCAACGAGGCATAAAGGCAAGTGGCTTGAAATGAAGAGATCGAACGCTAAAACGTCACCTACGATCTGTCTGATATAACAAAGTGACCTGCTACCCCATGCACTCTATTCTATATGTTATCATTATTATTATTATTATTATTATTATTATTATTATTTGTTCAATTCTTTTAGTGTTAAGGAGAACCCGTACGTGCGTGTGTCTGAGATATTTAAAGGCTGAGCAGCTACGTGAGTGAGTCTGCCTCCAGCGCACCAGAAAACCTAATGGCAAGATAACAATACATTCCAAATACTGTTACTCCCGACATGCGAAGTTCCCCTGAGCTGGTCTCTTGTCTTCCTTCGCTCGAGGGAACGCCGTTTATTGACCATATATTCTCACTCTGCCGTGAAACCACTAAAATTATAGTTTGAGTGTGAAAAAGAGCAAGTAAAAGAGAGAGAGAGAGAGAGAGAGAGAGAGAGAGAGAGAGAGAGAGAGAGAGAGAGAGAGAGAGAGAGAGAGAGAGAGAGAGAGAGAGAGAGAGAGAGAGAGACGAGAGAGAGAGAGAGAGAGAGAGAGAGAGAGAGAGAGAGAGAGAGAGAGAGAGAGAGAGAGAGTAAAAGAGAAAGAGAATATATGCATATGGCTGAGGGTGGGAGTTGAAGAAGAGAAGGGGGAGGAGGAAGATGGAGGAGAAGGAGGCTGGGAAGGCATCACCTCCACCGTGAAGTGAGGTCTACAAAAAAAAAGAAAAAAAAAGAAAGTGGGTGAATGAGGAGTTCGCGCGTGCCCCTCGAGGCGATACATCCCCGACGGGAGGAAATTGACGTCTGCGCCCATAAATATCAAGAGTCGAGGGCGAGGTGGGTCGAGGAGAGGAGCAACGTGTGGCGGAATGGGGAGGTGGAGTGTTGCTACTGCACCGACCTTTACTATTACTACTACTACTACTACTACTACTACTACTAGTACTACTAGTAGTACTACTACTACTACTACTACTACTACTACTACTACTACTACTACTACTACTCCCACCACCATTACACTGTGGAATGCGATTGATTAGCAGAATAGTGGTCCTTTGTGTCTGCCTATCTCTCTCTCTCTCTCTCTCTCTCTCTCTCTCTCTCTCAGCGCATCACCCGCCACAGCCTCAACACAAGTAATGTTCTTTTAATATTTTGTGTGCTAAGATTCAATAAACTTATGCACACATCCTAGGGACCTTCTTTCAGGTCCTTCTGGGAAGGCTTTCGTTGTTTTACTCTTCATGTCATCAGTCAGGAGTCACTCGGTCATGACCGGCCGATCAAAATCTTCACTACTGACTCTGTCACCGGTGCCAATGGCTATGGAAGTTATTTATTTTCATTCTTAAATGCTGCTGCATCAAGATAAGGCTCACTAGAATTAAGTATATAGAAGCAGAAAACAATTCAATTCCCACCGCTCGCTCGGTCATGACCGGCCGATCAAAATCTTCACTACTGACTCTGTCACCGGTGCCAATGGCTATGGAAGTTATTTATTTTCATTCTTAAATGCTGCTGCATCAAGATAAGGCTCACTAGAATTAGGTATATAGAGGCAGAAAACAATTCAATTCCCACCGCTCGCTCAGTCATGACCGGCCGATCAAAATCTTCACTACTGACTCTGTCACTGGTGCCAATGGCTATGGAAGTTATTTATTTTCATTCTTAAATGCTGCTGCATCAAGATAAGGCTCACTAGAATTAGGTATATAGAGGCAGAAAACAATTCAATTCCCACCGCTCGCTAGGTCATGACCGGCCGATCAAAATCTTCACTACTGACTCTGTCACCGGTGCCAATGGCTATGGAAGTTATTTATTTTCATTCTTAAATGCTGCTGCATCAAGATAAGGCTCACTAGAATTAGGTATATAGAGGCAGAAAACAATTCAATTCCCACCGCTCGCTCGGTCATGACCGGCCGATCAAAATCTTCACTACTGACTCTGTCACCGGTGCCAATGGCTATGGAAGTTATTTATTTTCATTCTTAAATGCTGCTGCATCAAGATAAGGCTCACTAGAATTAGGTATATAGAGGCAGAAAACAATTCAATTCCCACCGCTCGCTCAGTCATGACCGGCCGATCAAAATCTTCACTACTGACTCTGTCACCGGTGCCAATGGCTATGGAAGTTATTTATTTTCATTCTTAAATGCTGCTGCATCAAGATAAGGCTCACTAGAATTAGGTATATAGAGGCAGAAAACAATTCAATTCCCACCGCTCGCTAGGTCATGACCGGCCGATCAAAATCTTCACTACTGACTCTGTCACCGGTGCCAATGGCTATGGAAGTTATTTATTTTCATTCTTAAATGCTGCTGCATCAAGATAAGGCTCACTAGAATTAGGTATATAGAGGCAGAAAACAATTCAATTCCCACCGCTCGCTCGGTCATGACCGGCCGATCAAAATCTTCACTACTGACTCTGTCACCGGTGCCAATGGCTATGGAAGTTATTTATTTTCATTCTTAAATGCTGCTGCATCAAGATAAGGCTCACTAGAATTAGGTATATAGAGGCAGAAAACAATTCAATTCCCACCGCTCGCTCGGTCATGACCGGCCGATCAAAATCTTCACTACTGACTCTGTCACCGGTGTTTTGTAAAGAGGGAACATGACAAGGACGGATTCACTAGCTACAGGTGAATACAAAAGGTAAGTGTTGGCGCGTTATGTGTTATTTCCTTATGTACTTCTTCTGCTGCCTTACTAACCTTCATCCACACTCAAAAAGGCACTAGACAAAATTCCAGGGTTGAACAGGCAATCAAACAAGGCCACGAGTCTCCTTCGTTGGAAAGCCTTTGAAGTCTCCCCAAGTAAGAAATAGAGTAATGAAAATATAATAGTAATAATAGATGGTGAGAGAACAAAAAATAGGCGTTCTCTTTCTCTCTTCGGGCGCTACGTGGTTAAATTAATCCCAAGATGTTGTGAATGTGTAAGAATTGGGATAAATTTCATATGAAGTTAGTGGATGTTGTAAATTGTTTTCCTTTTGCCCTGTTTCTCTGTCTGCCTGTCTGTCTGTCTGTTTGTCTGTTGTGTGAGTGAGTTGAGTGGTGCAGATACCTTCATACTCTCCTTGTGTGTGTGTGTGTGTGTGTGTGTACGCGGGCTTCCAGGCTCTCAGCGTGGTGCGTGTCTGCTATATTTTTTTGGTTGTTTGTTTTATGTCCTTATGGTTGTCTCATTCATCACTTCTTAAGTCTCTCTCTCTCTCTCTCTCTCTCTCTCTCTCTCTCTCTCTCTCTCTCTCTCTCTCTCTCTCTCTCTCTCTCTCTCTCTCTCTCTCTCTCTCTCTCTCTCATACTAATAATAAGTTTCCATTCTTTCTCACTTGAACACTTACTACCCACACGACACACACACACACACACACACACACACTGAGACACACACACTCCTCCCCCTCTTCCTTCCATACATACCCTTGTTTTCCCTCCTCCTTCACCCTTGGCCGAGATGGGAGTCCAGCCAACACGGTACACACGGAAGCAGTATAATTCCTATTCCATACGTAAGGAGTATTTACCTGTTTATCGCATGCTCAGACCATACTTCCTTTGTTTCCTTCCGTTGCTTGGATTGGATGGTGTAATGGTAATATCAGATTACTCTTTCCTTCCCTTGTTAGTGCAATACATCAAAGATCAATTGAACGTACCCAGCGAGGTGCCGCCTAGAGATCCCGATACGCAGTTGTAATTACTGCTCCTCCATCCACCTTCGCTTTCCACCTCGCCTTACCACTCTCCCCGAAGAATGTATTGACTTAAACGCACACGCACACATACACGCACACGCACACACACACACACACAAGAAGCAAACAAAAATATAACCTGAATAATAAGTGAATAATCTTATATAATAAAATTCATCTATTTAGGTCATGGTTAAGAACATATTAACGTAAGTGTAAGCGCGTCTCATACAAACACAATGCAAACGAGAATACAATGGATGAAAAAAAGAAAGAATAACTCATAACAACAACAACGCTGTAACTAAAACAGATGAACACCAAAAATACAACACAAATAGAAATCCAAATATAACATTCAAACGAAGATTACAGAACCGGCGATGAACACAGACAACAGAGGCAGAACAGAAGCAGAACAGAGGCACAATAGAGGTAGAACAGAAGCACGTGCACCACAGAATAGCAGCGAACCTCAAAACAATGTTAGCACAACGAGAGGCAAATAGAAAATAATAATCGCGAAAAGTTAACCAAAAAAAATAACAACAAAACTAGAATCTCAATGTAATCCGATGTCACTGGAATTTGGAAGAGGAAATGTAACGCAAAGGTTTCATTTGGTTTTTATCTTTTAAAAGAGCAAAGAAAGTTAGTGTGTGTATGTGTATGTGTGTGTGTGTGTGTGTGTGTGTGTGTGTGTGTGTGTGTGTGTGGGTGTGTTCTGGATCTGGCCTACATATGCGCTTCCTTGAGGTGAGTTGCCTGCTGCTGCTGCTGCTGCTGCTGCTGCTGCTACCGCTGCTGCTCGCTCTGCTCTGCTTGACCCAGCGTGTAAAGGTCTACAAAGGCTGACACACCCAGCCTTAGCTCCGCGTAGCTTGAGGCTTGTACACTGCTGGATGACTTGGCTCGCCCTGGTTAACTTTGTCCGAACTCAACTGGCCACTAAACGGCCTTGAATTTCAACGAAGCTTCGGTGTATGTAGCTCCCCCGTGCTAGTCTTAATGGCCTGGCGTGCTCGTTCAAGGATTATAAAGAAACAGACAACAGAGAACAGGCAGCAACCTGCAGATAGCAACGGAAATAAAGAGAGAGAAAGAGAGAAAGAGAGAGAGAGAGAGAGAGAGAGAGAGAGAGAGAGAGAGAGAGAGAGAGAGAGAGAGAGAGAGAGAGAGAGAGAGAGAGAGAGAGAAAAAAAAGAGAGATAGGTGGGTGGCAAGGGGGAGTGGGGAGAGATGTGGAGGGATGACTGATAGTAAAGCCAAATAGAAATTAGTCTCTTCCTATTTGCAGTGGATAATGACCAACTAGGACAGAACAAAGGAGGTAAAAGTATGATTAAATCCTTCAACACAACGCTATAAAAAAGATATGATGCAAATGTGATGAAACTACACAAAACAATATGCACGCAAAGTTGATAGAGTACGTGACTGTAGGTGTGTGGTGGCGGGCAGACCTAGATTTCTGCAGCATTGACTGGAAAACGTTACAACAGACATGCAAAAGGCAGAATGCAAAACAACAGAAGATGAGCAACAGAAGGACAATCATCAATCAACGAAGATGACAACTTTGTTCAATTGATTACGTTGTTGTTGCAAGCTGCATCTATTGGTAAGCTAACAGAAAACTTTACCGCTGAAATTCAACTGTACATGCAACACAAAGATGAAGGACAAGTGAACGATCTATTATTAATGGGAAAACATGAAGAACAGTGCAAGAATTATACACTGACCGATTTACATGTTTCAATAAGAGAACAACATACAATTTCCAAACTAATTTATAGTGTAAAGCGGCGCGCTCTTAACCATTTGTTTTTTCATTTTGTTTGTGTACTTTGACGTTCACTCGTGTGGGAGAATCAACAAAAAACGATTTTTTTTGCGCTTGACTTGTTCTTTATGAAGTTAACAGACGTTTGCTTATTTAAATGTTCCTGACCATGATTGAATAAATGAATAATACACACACACACACACACACACACACACACACACACACACACACACACACACACACACACACACACACACACACACACACACAAACACAAACACACAAACACACTTTGATTAAACAATGTATACACTTTGTCACCCTATATTTACCGTTTATTAATATTTTGTTGGTATACTATTTCATATTACATTCTGGGAGCCTGAACACCACCCACCAACCAGGCTGTTTCAGTAACCTTGAAAATAACCCTCACATCACCAGGCGTCGGCGTGTGCTGGCTGCTGGATGTGTTTGCTGGATGTAAAAGATAAAAAATAAATGAACTTTTAATCCTCACATTTCACATTCTTACTTTTTTACTCTCTATACAAAAGGCATCACCAAGGCCTTTCACACAGGTCTCCCACGCACCCTCTGCTAGCTAGGGTCGGCTTTAAACACTTTATTAGAATGCAATAAGGCATACGTTTTCTTTTCCGTCATGACCTCGAGAATTTCCTCTTCGTCAATTTTCCTTCACCCACGGTAATACATTTTGCCGCAGAAAAAAAAACAACGTCCAACTTAGTCCCGGTGTGTTTATCGGGGCGGTAGTTAAGCCTGTTTAGGGGTAATAACGTAATGACGCATGAATTGAAACTTTGCTCCCTGCAGTTTGGAAACACTACCTTGTTTCTACCGCGTACCATTAAACTGCAACACACAGCTTTCTTTTTATCATTACCGATGCTGTTACTGTGTTCTCGGGATAGTACATTTCCATTAGTTATTGTACACTGTTTGTCTGAACGGTCTGTTTGTATATTGATGAGTTTGTATATCTGTGCATCTGTATAGCTGTATGGATGATTGGTGGAATGCATGTATAAGGTATGTAACAAATGTTCTTTGTATGAATGCATGTATCTGTATTCTGGTGTTTCTATGTTTCAGTTTCAATATTTATAGATTATGAAACTTTTCTATTCCTGATATTTGCTGCCTTCACGTATGGTGGTGATAGCAGTGACAGTGATGGTGATGGTGATGGTGATGGTGATGGTGACGGTGGTGTTACGGTGACGGTGGTGCTATGGTGATCACTAAATGTGTCTGTTATCCACTAACAAGAGGAAAATACAAAGTGGTAACGTTACGAGGGAAGAGGAAGATTTAATGAACAGGTCTGTGTGTGTGTGTGTGTGTGTGTGTGTGTGTGTGTGTGTGTGTGTGTGTGTGTGTGTGTGTGTGTGTGTCCGCCTGCAACACACACACACAAATGGCCTGCATCACAATATACAGGACCACAATTGATGCTCAAATTCACACCCAAAAATCTGGAAGCAAATGACTGAAATAGTAACGAGAGAAGAGAGAGAGAGAGAGAGAGAGAGAGAGAGAGAGAGAGAGAGAGAGAGAGAGAGAGAGAGAGAGAGAGAGAGAGAGAGAGAGAGAGAGAGAGAGAGAGAGAGAGAGAAAGAGAGCCAGACAGACACTCAGACATAAATAAAAACAGAGGACAATGCTAACCAAGATAAAAGAGCGAAATAAAGGGAGAGGAAAGAGAATGCAAAACTGAGCCTGGCTGCTTCTCTCAAAACTTAAGAGAAAAAATAAAATAAATCTAAAATAAGATAAAGGATTACGGTGGAATGCGCTTCAGGAAAATTTCAGGTGAGGTCACATTCACTGCAGCGAACGAAGCCAAACCACCCATTGTTGGGCGAGGGACAAAGGCGCCCGTCAGCCGTTTTCGCAACACAAAGTTCAGGTGTCCATTGAAAGCTACGGGGCGGGGGTGAGATGTGTGTGTGTGTGTGTGTGTGTGTGTGTGTGTGTGTGTGTGTGTGTGTGTGTGTGTGTGTGTGTGTGTGTGAACCTTTGGTCTGTAAGGGTGTGAGTTTATTAGAAAGCTCCAACTGGAACCTCATTATCTTTCTTTTTAATAGCGTCGGCAGGAAATGTTGATGGAACGTTGAGTTTGATGTGTGTTAAGAAGGAAAGTCAATACTTGTACGAGATTTGTGGTTAGGTTGGGGCGGTGATGGTTGCCATGTTGCATTTCTAACCTTTGAAAAAAAGAAATCACATTTATTTCTATATGGAATTTATATGGAATTTATAATAAGGAAGTACTACCAACATTGCCTGCCCTTGGGAGAGAGAGAGAAAATATATATATATATATATATATATATATATATATATATATATATATATATATATATATATTTATTTATTTATTTATTTATATGTATATATATATTTTCAAAACGAGAACCCGGAAGATGGGACAGAGCCGCCATTTGAAGGTATTACTACACTATGAAAGCACCTTTCAAACTCGAGGCAGCAACTGATTGGCTTAACTCTATACCTCGTTACCTCGCTCAAAACACTCAGGTGAAAGTTGTTCTTTTTGCAGTTTACTGTGTCTCTTTCCTCCTACTTAGCTGTCTTTTTGTCTCTATCAAGTAAATATTATAGTAGTAGTGTAGCCACACGGACAGTCTCATTAGATCCAGTAGGACTGTTGCTGTCTGTTCTTCATTTGTACTTCTTTGTACATTTCTAAAAGTCCAAATTATGAGAATCAACTTACAAGGAACCCCCCAAAAAATGTTATTAAATTGATGTTAACAGTAGCTTTGAAGATCGCTCGATACTCAGCACAAGGTTCATGTTAATAATACAAACAACAATGACAAAGATCTACTTGGATGCCGTTTCTCCGATGGCGAGTCTTTGTTACACTGTTCATCCATCTTGCAAACCATTCGTATGAGCTGTCAACTTATGCACATACTTAATGTAGGGTCAGTATAGGGAGGTATACCCATCATACCTGACCTAAAACTGTCTGCCGCACCGAGAGAGGAGGGTGGAAGTAGCGTTCTGTCATTGATTATTATAAATGTTTTAACAGATAAGATCAAAGGTGTTGAAAAATGTATTTAGGGTATGCTAAGAGAGAGAAAGAAAGAGAAAGAGAAAGAGAGAGAGAGAGAGAGAGAGAGAGAGAGAGAGAGAGAGAGAGAGAGAGAGAGAGAGAGAGAGAGAGAGAGAGAGAGAGTAATAAATCAAGCGTAGGACAATATTGGAGCATTGGCGGGCTTCGCGACCTGACGTCACATATGCAACTTGCCCTTGGACTCTGCTTAGGCCTCACTACACCGACCTTGGCTGAAAATAAGTGGTAAATGACAACCAATGAACGTCAAACAAGTCACTGTCATGGCAACCTTGCTACGGCACGAAAAAAATATAAATAATAAAATAATACCTAAAGAGAAAAAGTCGCAATACTGAAGAGCATGATTCCCTTTCCAGAAACCCGCACCGAGAGTCCTTGATAGCGGATGGTGTTCCAAAAGGCTTACAAGCTTGTCGTCAATTATGGTTTCCTATATTTTAACTCCCGCTACCAAGTTAAGGTAATTGGTGGGGAGGTCCCGAGACTTTTCCTTAGCCTTTCTTGAGAGTCAGTGTGACAGGCGAGGGTTTTGTGGCATTGTGGTACGAAGACCTCTGCACCGATAGACCGGAAACAAAGTGTAATGGGGTGTTGTTTTCTCCGCTTGATTTCCTTGCGAGAGAGAGAGAGAGAGAGAGAGAGAGAAAGAGAGAGAGAAAGAGAGAGAGAGAGAGAGAGAGAGAGAGAGAGAGAGAGAGAGAGAGAGAGAGAGAGAGAGAGAGAGAGAGAGAAAGAGAGAAAGAAAAAGAGAAAGAAAGAGAGAGAAGGGAGAGAGAAACAGAGACAGAGAGTCATCCGATAGGGACATGCATCATCCAAGCTACAAGGGTGACATGATCCCTCTCCAAGACCCATCTGTGACCCATACCTTGTCCCTGAAGAAGACAAGGTGCTCCTGGAGGGCCTGGAAAAGGGAGAAGAGCGGGAGGGTGGAAGGTGAAATAGCACAGGGGAGAGGGAGAGTGAGGAAGGGAGGGAAGGAAATAAATAAAGTGGGAAAGAGGGTAGCTAGAAAAGCGATAAGTTAGGAAGATTCATGAAAGAGAAGATCAACAACACAATCCCTGTAATGTGCACAGTTGGACTTTCCTCACCGCTCCCTCCCGCCGTCCGTGGCAGCATGTCGTGTCTGGTTGCCTTGTGTCACGCCAGGGGACGAGGCACCGCTGGATATATTGCTTATTGTCTTGTGTATTTTGCAGGGAGCAGCGTGAGCGGTATTGGTATTGGGAACGAGAAAGATGGTGGGTTCCTGTCTGATTTTTCCGGATATAATTTCATCAAACTCACGCTAGTCTTGGGATGAGCTACACGCCTGACTGCGAGGGTGTGTCGAGGCGTGACCTGATGTGTCGCTGCACCTCACCTACCCACGAGTGTGAAGGATGAAGGCGTGTAAGGGAGAATGACATAAATCCTCATCCTTGTCTTCTTTCCTTTTTATTCGTGTTGTCTTGTTTCCGCTGAGATTTTTATGATTTTAGGTTACTTATTCGTATTAAAAAAAAGTGACAACAGCCGCTCCCTGCTCTGTCACACACGCTGAGGGTATTTATGGTGTGCACAACGAGTATTATAAACCTTTAGAAATCAGGAGCCACTTCACCTGCGAGTTTGTGCCCATGTGTAGTGCTGTGAAACTATAAACTTGCAAACTTCCGGAGCAACAAAACTGTAAACCAACAAATATACGAACCAGCCGGCCAGTGAACCACCAAATCTATGAATCTTTAAAACTCTGAGCCTATGCACCAACAAATTTGCAAACCATTAGATACATGAACTTCGGGAGCAATAAACAATACAACTACGATACTTATGAGTCACTGGGCTGCTGGACTACGAACCTGCGAACTCAGCCATTACAAGAGGGCGTGGGAGCTGAGTAATACCGGCCTACCTACCTGGCCTGTGCAGGATAACGAAGCTATATTTGTTTATCCTCGGCCATAAAAGTCGCTATTGTTCCTTTGTTCGTTGGGGCAGCCGCCGGCATCCAACTCTCCTTTACATAAAACTCTCTTTTTCCCCTTCGACTTTACCCTCAGTGAATGACTTTGGCCTTAAGGTGCTCGCTGCCTCTGCCTTGCCTTAGCACAGCGCTCTCTAGGGATGCTCAAGGTCACCTCAAATTTTCACTAAGAACTGAACGCTAAAAAGACATGAATTCTGTATAACTCAAGGGAGACGTGTGTATGTAGAATCAATGTTACCTCCTAAATTATGGCAGTAAAGGCAAATGTTTGGGAAAGAAAGACATAATTAAATAAAAGAAACAGAGTAAGGTGAACGAAAGCTAATGGTTGCACAGGAAACTACAGTGTATTCGACTTCATTTAAACGAAAGGTAACGAAAACTGGCTCGCTCTAATGGAGGTTAAATCGGGTGTCTGTATAAACACGAACATTTACAAAGATCACCGCGACAAAATTTCAGCGCGAATAAAACAGCGAAGATAAAGAAAACACAGCAAGACGAGGGACCCTTCTTAAGTAAATGACTATAACACAACACAAAGGAAAACGACTCCATCACACACCAAATTAAACACACAAAGGAAATTACCCAAAAACTTATGTATAAAAAACACACACACACACACACACACACACACACACACACACACACACACACACACACACACACACACACACCACACAACACAACACAAAACGACACACCAATTAAAACAACTGAGCGGGAAAAAGAAAAACGCTAAGAAAATAATCTATGCTTGAAAAGATTGAAGTTTGGTAAAGACAAGATGCATTCAAATATACGAGGAAAAAAAAGAAAAAAAAAAGAAAATAAAAACCGCACTCCTGGAAAATAATAAAGCATTCTCCATCCTTCTATCTAAAAAAATAAATAAAATAAATAAATAAATAAATAAAAAATATATAATAAAATAAAATAAAATAAATAGCTACCAACTATTATCATTCAAATTTCGTTATGTATGTTAATCATAGACAACATAGATGAAGCTACATCTTTTGCATGTATACCATCCTTTTTTACTCTCTCTCTCTCTTGCTGACTCGCACACACACACACACAAGCACACACACACACATACACACACGCACACACACACACACACACGCACACACACACACACACACACACACACACACACACACACACACACACACACACACACACACACTCACACACACACACACACTGCCACATCCACAAAATTTTGCTAATGAGGAGAAAAACCTTCTTTGTAGACAATTGTACATATTCTCTCTTTGATAGAATAAATAATAAAAAGTAATAATCACCACGCTCGCCGCATCGACCATCAAGTGTAACAGCGGAACAACTACTGAACCAAAGAGGAAATGAACTGACAGTACAATCAGAAACCTGTTGACGATGCACACCGTCCCACAGCCCACCACCTCATGATTGCAATACCTGTCCCACACAACAGGTGGATCAGAACTGTGGCCGTAATAAAATGTCATCACGGCAGCACCAGTGGAAGAGGAACTTATGCTATTAAACGTAAGACAATAAAAAGTAAGGTAAATTAACACCTTCACATCAAAGGCTTGACTAGAACGCAATGCAAGTGTGGAAAGGCATAGAAATCATGAATAATTTTGAGCCAGTGTGGATCATACCAGCACAAATCATAGCTTGTAACTAGTTGGAGATCTGAATATATATTACATGGATTCTGCGTTAATTATTGTCCAAGACTTAACAATTGCAATAAAGGGATTACAAGTCAGAATACATCATGTAAACGTTAATAGGCAATGTAAGCCCAAAATTCTGCAGCCCTGAGATGCATGGAGTTAAGTAAAATTTAAAAATAATTCTAATTAATAATGTATATATATATATATATATATATATATATATATATATATATATATATATATATATATATATATATATATATATATATACATATAAATAAGACTGAAAGGAAAAATCACATTATAACAATATTACTACTACTACTAATGATAATAATGACAACAACAATAATTGCAGTAAAAGTTGTGAAAAAAGCCTAAACAGGCAAAACTTCAATTTTTTTCACAACAGTGCAACTCTCCCAACACTTTCTGGCTCGCGCTTCGACGCTTGCCTAACGAACTAAAGGAATTAAAACAAACACAAATGAAAAAAAGGTTAAAAAAACAACAAAACGAGAAAACATGCTGTAATGAGGCTCGTCCTAGAGGCAACTCGACGACAGAAGTGAGTTTAATTATTTCTCGCCGAAACTTTAGTCTTGAATCAGACTGTTCTAATTGGAGGCGATGGTGAGTGAGGATGAGGCTGGTGACTCACCTGATGCAGGGGGGATGTGATGAAGTGTATGTGTGTGTGTGTGTGTTTGTAGGAATATACAAAGAAATAGAGAAGGGGAGTAAATACATATATACACACATACACACACACACACACACACACACACACACACACACACACACACACACACACACACACACACACACACACACACTTGTTACCGGTGTTTTACTTGCCATCGCCTGAAGAAGCAATTTTCTTGTGTTTCAACAAAAGCACTCTGTCACTCCCTTCGTTGCTCACCGTCGTCCCTCGCTCGCATTTTACACACACACACACACACACACACACACACACACCCATACCCACACACACTCTCTCTCTCTCTCTCTCTCTCTCTCTCTCTCTCTCTCTCTCTCTCTCTCTCTCTCTCTCTCTCTCTCTCTCTCTCTCTCTCTCTCTCTCTCTCGCTTCCTTCCTCCCTCACTCTCTGTAAAACACACGCCAACGTAAACATCACACTTGGTCCAAACTCTGCCTTCACGTCACCATCTTAGTTTCGGGAACAAAATAACACCAGGAAACTGTTCGCTTGGATGCCATAACTCAGTTGAAAGCGTCGCTAAACTCATTACCTGGCACGACCACCCTTTTTATTTTACTTATTTTATTATTTTCTTTTTTTTTTGGTAGCAGTCTCCCTCACTTTTTTTTTTATGCCAAACGTGAAAGTTCATTAACTGTCGGTGTATGTATGCATGTGTGTGTGTGTGTGTGTGTGTGTGTGTGTGTGTGTGTGTGTGTGTGTGTGTGTGTGTGTGTGTGTGTGTGTGTGTGTGTTTTACCATGACTAATATCCACACTCTCTCTCTCTCTCTCTCTCTCTCTCTCTCTCTCTCTCTCTCTCTCTCTCTCTCTCTCTCTCTCTCTCTCTCTCTCTCTCTCTCTCTCTCTCTCTCTCTCTCTCTCTCTATTAATTTTGAAAAGATTAGCTCATAAATTCTATACAGGTGAGATTCAGCGTAAAGATGGGATTCAGGTGACCTCTCTTTTCGAAGCAGCAGTAGTGGTGGTGGTGGTGGTGGTGGTGTGGTGGTGGTGGTAGTGGTAGTGGTGGTGGTAGTGGTGTTCAGGAGCGTGATATCATGGCACAGGCAAGAGATACGTTACCGTGGGATGTGTAAGTGATGGTTGGAGTTGATGCTGATAGACGTGATCATTGAGGTGCAGGTGAGGTGAGAGTGAGTGAAGATGATAGGCAGATGTCATGAAGCGCGTAGCCTCCAACAATCACTCATCTCCATTTGAACCCTTGACTCTCTATCAGGCAATTAACATGTGAGAGACGAGTGGCTCAGGTCAATTCAATATTCTCAGTTACTCCCACGTTCCACCTAAGCTAATGTAACACAACTACACTAATGAGCTGGCTTGGTATAATGAGCTCCAGGCAGGATTTAAGCTCCAAGCCAGTCGTAGGTAACAGGTTCACGAATACCGATGCCATGAACTGCACTGTTGGGAGTAAGTAATGTGATGGAAGGGGAAAAAATAGTGAAGCAGTGAAGGTCGAGCTTAGTGTTAAGGATGTATGAGCCGCGCGTGCTGCCTAAAGTGTGGCAAACTGTGTTGTAAATCATCACCAAACACCGACACCGAGTTATTGGGTTTTGCACATTATCTTGGTGAAGTTTGTGTTAACGCTGACCCGGCTGGTGGTGGTGGTGGTGATGGTGGTAGTGTGGTAGTGGTGGTGTGGTGTGATGGTGTGGTGAAGGAGGACGTTCCAGTTAGTATGGATCGTTGTAGTGTAAAATAACCCTTTGTAGGTGCGCTGTCCCAGATGGGTTAAGTGTCATAATATTATTTTCACCTTGAGGCCAAATGAGAACAAAGCGAGTGTTCTGAGGACGTGGAGGCTCTGAAGGTTACTGTGTGTGTGTGTGTGTGTGTGTGTGTGTGTGTGTGTGTGTGTGTGTGTGTGTGTGTGTGTGTGTGTGTGTGTGTGTGTGTGTGTTTGTATGGTGTAGTATCGTGTGCGGGATTAATCGTCAGCATCAAGTGGTGAGGCAGCGGTATGTTCCTGTATCCTCATTAGTGAAAGCAACAGAATGTATTGGGATGCGTTGTTACAGACGTTACAAGGGATCGATACAACCTGAAACACTTGCCTGCCTGACGTTGTTGAACTGCTCGGCCACGGAGTCTGACCTTGGAATTAAAACGGTAATGGGTTGCGACATTGCTGGGATGTAATTGAACACGATAGTAATTTGAAGCGTTGCTGGGATGCAGATCAACCAGTCTGTATCGGTGCTACGTGAAGTGAACATGTATGTGTGTTCTGGCACATCTCATTTGACAATCGGAACGGCAGGTCATTTGGGAAGGTTAATCAACTCGAAATTCAGCACAAATACAGGCTTTATGCGGAATCAAGTGAAATGCAAACACAATTATGCCATAACCCCGGAATCTAGTGCCGCCTGCATTACAGAGACGTGGTAGGTCAGACGGTACAGTGAGTTTTGCGCAAAGTTGTTGAATAAATATGACTTGCAGATCCTATTAACACTCTCGTTTGTGTTCTTGAATAATGAGAAGGGAAAGGAAGGACACTGTGACTGTTATGACTATGGCGAGTGAGTAATATTCATGGTTGTAATGAATAATGAATCACTGCATTGTATGTGGTTAGTATAAAAAGCAGAACAAGCAGGATCAGGACTTCACATGCGAGTATTGTTAACGTAAAGTGTTGTCCTTGAGATAGATTGGATTGGGGTGCTAAGCGTCTATTTGGAGAGGAATTTTGTGGGTGAGGTTAGGTTTGGTGTGTGTGTGTGTGTGTGTGTGTGTGTGTGTGTGTGTGTGTGTGTGTGTGTGTGTGTGTGTGTGTGTGTGTGTGTGTGTGTGTGTGTGTGTGTGAGAGAGTAGAGAGGAGAGAGGAGAGAGAGAGAGAGAGAGAGAGCGAGAGAGAGGAGAGGAGAGAGAGAGCAAGAGAGAGAGAGAGAGAGAAAAAAAAAAATCTTCCTCATTATCAACTCAATCTGAATTCTGGAGTTACAAGAGATATGATTTTAATGAGGAGCGTCCTTGAGGGTTTTGCTAATGAGTTGAAGTGCGTTTGGGGAATGATTGTGTTCGGGGGACTTAATCAAGCGAGGCAAGACAGCGGTGCACCCGTGAGACCCTGATTGAGTGACTGAATTAATTGATTGATTGCAAGATTGATTGAGTTAATGATTGAAGGATTTGTTTCCCCTCGTTGTGGCGCGACACTTGGAATTATAGAGTAGCGAAATAATAGATAAACAAATAAAATACATAAATAATAATGATTAAAGATGACTCTGAAAATTACAAACCAAATACTTGTCGAATGTGTCTAAGTTCGTAACATTCCGGGGAAAAAAAAAATCTGACTACATTATTTAAATTCTATGCGACTTCTTTACCAGACTTCATCGCGATCACTGGAAAGTTTACGTCGGCAAATTTAATAATATTCCGTGAGAAACTGAATAAGAGTGATAAATCCTCGCCTTTAAATCTGTGGAGCGTAGGTTCGTGTGGTTAACGGAGACAGTTGTGTGGGCGTGAGGGTTGGAGGCGTGACGGGTGGCAGGCAAGTAATGATCCTCAATAGTTCCGGAGACTAAGCCTTGAGTGTCTGATATCAGGTTAGACTCAGACTGAACACGCCAAGAAGGTAATGTCAAAGGTATTAAAGATGATCAAGGTAAATCAATATAAAGGGAATGTGTGTTTTAAAAGTGTGTAGCATAACATTATAGAGAACATAATATTATATCAGAACAATATTGCAAAAAGATAAATAAATCACTTGTAGGAATATTAAAATGAACTAATGAGTTAGGATAAAATAGCAGACATTTACATTCAAAATTATGAAGCATGAAAATAATTGCACAAAATTTATGTTCACTGAGTAAAATGCATAACAAATTAAGCTAAAAAAAAAAATAATTACGAAATAGAGAAATGTTATATATGCTGATAAAAATACAAATTAACAAAATAAGTATAACAAAATTATGCACATCCAACTGACAACATTTGTATACAGATGAACGCAGCTTCAGACCAGCATGATGAGGTGAAGCGAGGCATGAACACCACACCAGGACACAGGCACACAGGTGAGGCGAGAGTCACGTGTAATACATCAGTGTGGTTAGGTAATGACGGTGACGAGCTACAGGTGCAATCAAGTCAATTACTATAACAAATGCAACGCAGGAACTGTAGAAATAGAAACACTGATCGAAGTTAATTAAAAAAATTAATCTAAAGGTTGATTGATATTTGTGATTTTTTCAAACCTTGACCTTTGACATTATGATTAAAAAAAAATAATGCAGTGGATAATTTGTGAGATTTTATGATTTTACGATGCATTTTGACAAGCAGGATGGGCAGGCAAGATGGTGGACGTTCCTGATCATCGTTAACGTTATAACCACAACAACAGACCGTAAGAGTAATGAGGTGCTTGTGCCAGGAAGGTGGTTAGTCCATGGTAATGAGGAGGCAGGCATGGCGCGGGGACACAAGACAAATGAGGGGGTCTGAGAAACAGTGTCGGCGGGCTTGTAAGGACCACGTGGCAACTTGGATCGGCTGGGTGTTTCTGGCTGGCACTTCTTGTTGACGTGATATATTGTTGCCCTGACGCAGATGCATGGACGGCAGGGCCCAGGCAGCCGTATTGGAAGCTTGGTCAACACTTGGCTTTGCGTTGCGGACGGTGAAGGTATGGTGGCTTGGTAGAAGACAGAGGTGGTTAGATGCGGCTTAAATGTACTGGGTTTACAATACTTATGTGGTGTTGCGTCTCATACAAGGATAAAGAGACGCGGATTTGCTTTTTTTCAGTTTGTCAATAAAGCTAACACGAATATCTCAACCCCCCCCCACCCCCCCCCACACACACCACCACCACCACCACTGAATGATGACAGATTAATGTAGGTGATATACATACGTTCATAGCTTATAACACAGTCACACCTTTGTGGTCCGTGGAGGGGAGACTCTAAGTTCAAGAATCGCTGGCAAGACATAATAACAGGTTACCGTTCCCCTCCCTTGCAGCCATTCATTATGTACACTTGTATATCAACACAAGCAATTATGTATTTTCGCCACATGAAACCAGTGGCCGTAAATGATAATGTTGCACGCTACATTACTCTCCCTCGAGAACGGCGTCGAGGAATAAAAAAAAAAAGGTAAGTTGGACATAACGATTCTCATTTCGTAGGGGGGAAACGACACTGGGAACACGTGCTGAAGGTTACGCTGCGTTGGTTTTAGTGGTGCTGGTGTCCGTGTCCGTGCTGCATAGTGTTGGCTGCGTGCATGACGGAAGAAATAGCGGTGATTAGGAAGCACAGTAAGAAAAAAAAAATGAAATGAAATGAAATATAAAAATGAAATATATGCAAACCCAATACAAGGTGTCCTATATAATTATGGTGTGAGGGGAAAAATGAATCAAGTCAGGTGCACTAACTCTGTCTGTCTGTCTGTCTGTCTGTCTGGCTGTCTGTCTCTCTCTCTTTCTCACTCTCTCTCTCTCTCTCTCTCTCTCTCTCTCTCTCTCTCTCTCTCTCTCTCTCTCTCTCTCTCTCTCTCTGCTCGCGCTCTCTCTCTCTCTCTTGCTGACTCGCGCGCACACACACACACACACACACACACACACACACTGTTTCCGGTAATCTGTCATTACATCGTCATTGTTCTCGTCTACTCTTCGCTTGGTAATGATTAGCCATTGTTGAGGAGAGGCACATTAGTATTAATTTTTCTACTTTCCATGAAGTCTCTTTCTTTTCTTCCTTACTCCTCTTCCTCCTCATCATCATCATTCAGTGGCAACACAATGGGAAGCAGCAAATTCTGTTTTGTTTTTGCAGTTACTACACTTTTTTTTAGATAGATATTCAAGGCAAGGATAAATAGATAGATAGCTTGATAGATAGATAGATAGATAGATAAATAAATAAATAAATAAATAAATAAATAAATAATATATATATATATATATATATATATATATATATATATATATATATATATATATATATATATATTAGCAATGCTATACTCAATTTTCTCGGTCTGTTAAGCGTGTGAAATTTAGCTCCATTCTATTTTGGTTGCAAACAAGAGGAAGATCAGCGTGTTTTATACAAAGGTGGCAAATAAAGCGTCACATTTCTCGGTTGAACAATTGAAACTATCCTTAAACTGTGGCATCTTTACAACAAGTTACCAAACCTGAAATATATTTATTCTCCGATACGAACCAATCTTCTATTTGAAATTCCCTCCTATATTGCTCTGCTTACGGCCAGGATTAAGTGAAAATGTCTTTCAATACGAACATTGAACACGCGCACAAATACAAACACATGCAAATACAGACAAATACACGCATACAGAGCTAACTTGATACTTATGGAAAACAAGGGATTCCATGTAACGCAAACGACCACCTGGCAACGAAGTGTGTGTGTGTGTGTGTGTGTGTGTGTGTGTGTGTGTGTGTGTGTGTGTGTGTGTGTGTGTGTGTGTGTGTATCTTAATCTAGCCTTTCCCATAGTTCTGTAATCCAGCCTTAGTACTAATACGCTGGTGTTGTCCCGTCTCTATATCTACTTTAACACATTTGAAACTCAAGGATATTCTATGATCGTATAATCTGATGAGTGTTTTTTTGTCATTTCACCTGCGAGAGAGAGAGAGAGAGAGAGAGAGAGAGAGAGAGAGAGAGAGAGAGAGAGAGAGAGAGAGAGAGAGAGAGAGAGAGAGAGAGAGAGAGAGAGAGAGAGAGAGAGAGAAAAAAAAAAAACATGTCACTGCACAATTATACACACACAAAACATGGAAACATAAAAACATACACTGACCCCTTTACCTACATACACACATGCACGCACACATACACACGCACACTCACACACACATACAGCCACGCACAAAACAACACATCACTCAATAATGGTCAGAGAATAATCCACTATACAGGTAACAAACAACATTTAACTGTACGAGCCACACAATACGAGTACATCCCTTGATATATGACATGGTGCAGAGGCGAGGCGAGTCACCCCTTCACGGATACACACTCACAACACACACCTAAATACACTCGTCCACAACTGCACATCATCTTCGGTACACAGACACATAGCCAACTCGTGCCTTGAAACACGGTCACGATGGGTCAAGATGCTTCAAAAATCTGTTCCCCAGTCAGCTAAATCCATGAACTCAACCAATTCACCGCAAACACAACGCTTTATAGCAATCTCTCGTGCAACACAACCTTTTCTCACCCCTGCAACATATTTCCTCCTCAGCCATGCAACACAGCGTTCCTCACCTCTGCAACACATTTCCTCCTCAGTCCTGCAATACAATCGGCAGCTCAAGGTTACAGCAGGTGTCAGTGGTTGCCTACACGCCTCACCTCGTTGCTGTGACCACTAAAACACAGCAAGGCAGAACATTCAGCAAAGCCTTTCAAAAACGCTTCCGGCTATTATTTCGCATGAGTGCAATCACTTAACACTCCTTGCACATTAACTGTTTGGTGCATTAGTTATGATTGTAGCAGCGGCAACAAAATACATGTAGGGTCAATGCAGTGACCTCACCTCCCACACCATCTATTAAAGACGAGCCTTCATAGTTAACCTTAAGCTCCCCACCGCAGGGAATGAAGGGCACACAGCATGCAAATGTTACGTATATATAGCAGAAAGCTGACAACTCCATCAGGAGCTTAACGACGCAACATCGAACATTTGATTCACAACACTACAAGGAACGTTACTTTATTAGCATGAAAAAACCGCTACTTTGCTAAAAAAAATGTTACGTTTAAGATTCTTACACAGCTTCGTCAGGAAAATCTTCGCTGGTAGACGAGCCACACATCGAGCCCGTCCCACCCAGCTGCTGAGTCAAGAAACACACTGATAAAAGGCGTGGGTGAGCCTCAATATGTTCCAGGATGCTGCTTGCCGAGACGTGCCACTCACATCACCACACTCCTGACACACACACGCACACACACACACACACACACACACACACACACACACACACACACACACACACACACACAAGCACACACATACAAAACAAAACTTTCAACAGCACAGCATAGTACATCAAGGCAAAGTTCAAATAGTTCATTAATGAATTCTTGTCCCGTAGCAGGCGCCAGCTAGGGCATGAGTGTGGTATTCCGTGCGTCCAGACCGGTTCTCAGTGCACAATCCATCACTCAGGCTGCTGCACGAAGCTCCCATATCATAAATATCAGCAGAGCTATTCATGGACTTAATCCCTTCGTAACTGCCAGCACACAGTATCTTCCTTCGTTCTTAGATCATAAATATCCAGAGTTCACACCAGGTGTCTCGCTGTGGTCATGGGCGTACACATCATGTTATCTTTATAAGCCACAGACCAGACAAAGGCACAGCACCACTCCGTCAGATGCACATTCCTGTTTGGCTTCCTCCTGCTCACCAGCACCTCACATGGTACGGTGCATGTCCACACTGCTACAGAAAGACACGGCAGGGCAGAAAACTTGATTTCTTTTTTCCTTCTCTGCAATACCTCTCTAGCTTTCAGTCCATCAATCTGTCTGTCTGTCTGTCTCTGATTGTGGTGGGTTGTTATACGTCCCACACCAATGATCTACGTGTGTCTAATTACACACGAGAAGCTTCTATAAGACAGGTAAAAGTCCGATCAATAACCTCTTTTTATTTTATTCTGGTGTCTGTTTTTACTCCTGACGCCCCTCCTCTCTCTCGCTCTCTCTCTCTCTCTCTCTCTCTCTCTCTCTCTCTCTCTCTCTCTCTCTCTCTCTCTCTCTCTCTCTCTCTCTCTCTCTCTCTCTCTCTCTCTCTCTCTCTCTCTCTCTCTCTCTCTCTCTCTCTCTCTCTCTCAAGAAGAGCTTTCCCAGCACTGTTGGTTTGTCTGCTACCATATGAAATTCTACAATCATCTTGTCAATGATGTTTCCTAGAAGAGTAAAATCTTGAGGTTCATGACGCCCTTAATGAGATCACTAAGCCTACTGGGAGCTGCTTATGGTAGCTCTTCCGTTCGCTCAGGTAGGTACAAGAAGCATTTCGTCTCCTCGTACGTCGTTCTTAACTGCTTTATATGTTTTCAAGTTATTGACAACAATTTTTCCGAGGTATTCAGAGGCTTTGTAGCGAAATACAAATATAATGAGATTCAACCGAAAAATAAAATCGCCGATCCACTTCCGCTTTCTTGGAAGTCAGGGCACAACACACAACAGAGTCTTGATATGAGTACGATAATGTGAAGGATTTGTCTATAATGGGTCGTGTTTTCAGGAACAGAGAAAAGCTGCTTACAGGTATCAACCAAATCTCACGTACAGAAAGAGAAGAAAGGTCCGCGCCTCCCCTACGGCCACATCAATAAAGACAACATTACTAACTAGACTCAGTGTACCTTTAGCAGTGAGTGTTGTAGGGGACGTGAGTGGTGGGCTGAGCGGATATGTAAGCATGTGGTGGGGCTTGAAGTGACCCTTGGGTGTTCGGGAAGATGGAGTGCTGACTTGGGAGTGAATGATCTGATGGGATGGCGTGCTGATGGGACGGTGTGTGTACTGAAAGTGGATGATGTGTGTGTGTGGAGGGTGAGAGGGGCGGAAGGGAACTCCAGTGTGGCATTGTCAGTAGCTGGAAGGCGGAGGAGACGAGGCCCTGCTGACCGTTCGAGGTGTCCAGGTGGGTGGTGTGGAAGCGACATAACGGGAAGAGGGGGTGAAAATGGAGCAGTGATGAGCCGAGGGACTGCGTTTGTATAAGCAAGGTAACGTGGGAGTGAGGTGAGTTTCCTGGGAGTGTTACTGCTGGAGGGATGGAGAAGCCTTGTGGATGTATAAGACTAGACTGGTGAAAGGTCAGAGTGAGCCTCGTGACTGCCGGGTATGTGTTGGGGGGAGTGAGGGTGAGTTTGCAGGTGGCGAGTGGCGAGTGAGCGAGTGGTGGTGAGGATAAGTCTTCTGTGCATGTGTTGAGGGGAGATAATGCGTGGGAGGACAGTGAGGCTTCTTAACAATAGGACGTGAGAGGAAGACTGAGTGTGGAGGGTGGTGATGATTAAGGTAAAGGGGGGAGAGAGAGAGAGAGAGAGAGAGAGAGAGAGAGAGAGAGAGAGAGAGAGAGAGAGAGAGAGAGAGAGAGAGAGAGAGAGAGAGAGAGAGAGAGAGAGAGAGAGAGAGAGAGAGAGAGAGAGAGAGAGCAAAAAAAGAAAAATCTAAATGAAGGTGAACTATAACTGTAGTGTTCCGCCGTCGTTCCACTCCCACCCTTCAATCGCCTGGGTACAGCTGGATGGAGAGAGAAGTGTACTCACTCTTTAGTACCAATGTGTTAATAGAGAGAAAATCTGACCCAAGCGATATTAGACTTCTTCCTCCCTCACCCTCACCCCCAACTTTACCCTCATCCTCACCCTCACCCTCCACCCGCTGTGATTGAGGTTCTTCCTAATGATGGTTTCCTTGTCTTTCTGGTCTTGACTCTCGACACGCTTATAGTCCTGATGAAATTCCTCTTTTCGTTCTCAAAACTGATTCTCTACTGAAACTACCTGGTCAAACATCTTTTCCGTATCTGTCTATTAACTTCGATCTTCTATTCTTTTTGTTGGAAGTTTGCTAACATTCATCATGTCACAGATAAGGGTGACTGCTCCAATCCTTCTAACTACCGAATTAAGCTTGGATTTCCTACTTTCTGAGGCTTTTGAGTCTACCAGGGAGCTCGTATATACTCCAATTTTTTTTAGTTGATCAATGGGGTGGATTCCGGGAAAGGCAGTACATTAGTTATCTTCTGTTTTTTTATGAATCTTGGCCATCCTCTATGAAGTAAAGTGAGGCCACACGCTGTAGCTGCGCGTAGCTACGGGCGCTCATCTACCGTCACATTGGCCTTTGAGCCTGTGATGGAAATTAATTCATTCCCCCGAGACACAAGGCCACTGTGACATCCGAGTTTCCACAGTTTACCTTCCCCAGATTTCCCTAGGTACCCATTTATCGACCAACCCGTTTGGAAGGATGAACAGCTGGGTGAGCTGTGCGCCGACTGCCCTCGCCCGGGATCGAATTCGGGCCAGCGAATTCGTAGTCAGACGTGTTAACCACTGCACCACTGAGGCGCTATGAGGGTTTTGGTTGAATAGCTTCTCTTTATTTTGACAAACCAGTATCGAACATAAAAACTTTGAATAGTCTGGCATAAACCTTTAGTTTGCAAACCATCCTCTTAGGAGCTCTATCCATATATGTTTCTACTTTACTTAGCATCATTCAATGTCAAACTTCTAATGGTGTTTTCGTGCTTACTGGTTTTTTAAGCTTAGCACCAATTAATATTTTGTCTCTCCGCCTTTCTAAAATTGGGACTCTTTGGAAAGACTGTGAAAGAGTTAGTTTGGAGTTCTGATGATAAAATAAAACAGGTGGTGTCACTGTGGTCACAACAAAATGAAGCTATTGCAAAAGATGGAAAAAACTGCATCATGTTCGCCTGAATCTAATATTTCTGCTGATTATACTTCATGAAAAAATAACATGAAAAAAGAGCAAGGCATAAGACACAAATATAGAGCATTTTGTTGTGGTTACTACTTCCCGCCACTGTCATGCCAATATATATATATATATATATATATATATATATATATATATATATATATATATAATTGTAATGGCATGTAATGATACAGGTCTGTCTTTCGGCTCCTCGGTATCACGTGACAGACAGATATTAAGGCTCTCTATTATTTTGTAATATTTTCCAGACACGAAATCCCCATCAGTGTCTCTATTACACTTATTACTTGACATCAATATAATTCATGTCATGCACAGACGGAAAAATTGGGATAAATAAAACATATCTAACGTCAAGAAAAATTATCTTAATAAAAAATGCATACCACACCGGACTGAGAGAGAAGAGAGAGAGAGAGAGAGAGAGAGAGAGAGAGAGAGAGAGAGAGAGAGAGAGAGAGAGAGAGAGAGAGAGAGAGAGAGAGAGAGAGAGAGAGAGAGAGAGAGAGAACAAAATAACATTGAGGTCATCACCACCTCCACACACCTCCCTCCTCGGATTCCTTATCTAACAAAGGCACATTTACTCACAATTAAAAAGAAATCAAACCAACAATGCAACACAAATACAAAACAGACGGCAGTGTATCAAGTCACAAATACATTCAACACACGCTAAACACACTCTTTTTTCAATGCTTCCCCTCAATGAATATTATAAAGAAAAAATAATATTCATATCAGTTACATACAGATACGTTGGATTATTGTACTCTGGGCTGCCTTTTTTGTGGCTTGATTTACTTACCCTAGACTACCATAAAAGTGGATTAGGGTCGTGCCGGGAGGTCAGTGAGGCCTTTGTTGTCAGTTCAGTTCAATCGTATTATATTCATATCACGTTGTTGTTGTTGTTGTTGTTGTTGTTGTTGTTGTTGTTGGGTAAAGTATCACGCACTACTCCCAGCCATTCACAGTCACTCCTTCAGCCCCACCAATACCTAACACACGTATAATTTTTCACTCGTAACAAAACTGACAGTACAAAGATATATATATATATGATAGATGAACAGAGAGACTAGATGTAAATGGAGAAAAGGGGAAGGGAGGGAGATAAAATTGGGAGAAAAATGAACAGTGAATACCGTCCATTCATTTATCTATCTATTTATTGACTTATCTATCTATCTTTTCATTTATCTATCTATCAATAAATCGATATATCTATGTATCTGACAAGCCATCTATTTACCGATCTATCTAGATATAAACGGATAGATAGTAAGGAGGATTCTGATGCACGGAATAACTCACACACACTTTCGTCTGGTCAACACTACGGGCTTCACCAAGACGGTCTATTGGTCTGCTGGTGATCTTCCCGCTCCCTTGACTGAATCTTGATCCTCCTGACTTAGAATTTTCATTGAATCTCGCTCTTGTTAATTCCGGCTTTTCATTTTAGTCTACTCTATTATTTATTTATCTATTCAATTTCTTTTTGTGTGTGTGAAAAATATATTCAATGGAATGTATTTTTCTTTGATAAAATGTTAGTTACGAGCCAATGTATTCATGTATTATATAAAAGAATCGCTATGACTGTAAAGTTGTATTTCCTTTTCCTTATAGAACAACCAGCCAGCTATTCAGGTAAGATTTGCTGCTTTACAATAAGTATTCTTGTTTACCAATCTGAAGCTGGGAATGTTTGTTGCTGAAACGTTACTGGAATAAACACACCCACACACACACACACACACACACACACACACACACACACACACACACACACACACACACACCCACACACACACACACACACACACACACACAGAGAGATGTAAAGAGAAAAAAGAAAACCAAAATACCAAAAAAAAGGTGAAGTATAGAGAGAGTTGGTGGGTTATAGAGGAAGACAGGGAGAGAGAGAATAAAAAGAAGAGGGCGAAACAGAAAAAAAGAAGAAAACAGGGAGAGGGGAAAGAAAGGAAGAGGACAGTATAGTGGTATCTACTGAATTAGTTACTGAGGGTCACCAAACCACTACTACTACTTCCTCCTCCTCCTCTTCCTCTTCCTCCTCCTCTTCCTCCTCCTCTGGGTATTTTCTGTCTTGTAGGAAGTAGAGGAGGATGAGGAGGAGCATGAAGGTGGAAGAGTATTATGCTGGGAGGGTGTGGAGGGGTGATGTGGAGTGAACAGTAGTAAAGAGAGGAAGTAGAAGTGAAGAAGGAGGTGGAAGACGGAGGAGAAAAACAATGACCGTGAACCAAACAAGAATGAAAAGAAATACGTCGGTTTTTTTTTTTGTGTGTGTGTGTGAGAGAACCAATAATAGTGTATATCATCTATTATTATAAGGATTCAAACACACACACACACACACACACACACACACACACACACACACACACACACACACACACACACACACAGACCCACGAAGCAGCACACGTCGCGCCACAGTCAGTCCTCAAATGACCTCCGCGGTACAAATAATAAATAGAGTCTCATCCAGAGCGTCGCAGCGGATATTTGCTCGCCCTTTCCGATGGGTCGATGCAATAATAAACACGAAGTCACTGTTGTCCCAGAATTGGCAGCGTTCTTTTATGGGGGAGGTGCGGATAGTGGCTTGGTCTGAACGTGGCATAGTGAGTGTCCTGAGGATTTATCGAAGGGATGTTGAGATGCTGTTGTTTGTCGCAGCCATTCATGTCACAACGACGACCATCACTACTACTTCTACTACTACTACTACTACGACTGCTGTTGCTATCGGGGTCTGGTTGGCACAATGGTCATAGGAGAGGCAGAGGCGCCTGACCTACGTGCTAGACATTCGAGCATCGGTCTATAGTTATTTGATGGCTGAGGCAGCGTTCTCGTGTAACCAAGGCTGCTACTGAATACTTCTGTCTCCTTGGCTTTAACACTAACGGAGCTGTTTACCCTGATGGAAAGTTATGTCACCATTTACTACTACTTCTACTTCTACGACTACTACTATTACTATTACTACTCCTACTACTACTACTTTTATTGATTGGCGGGTTGTAGAAACTAGTGAGATGACACACGACAACCACACACCCAAAAAAGTCTATCAATATCACTAAGTACGATGAAGAAGTTTGACAAGATCTTCCTCAAGTTTGTCGTGTGTCGCCGGGACTGAATCTGATTTGTCATACTTCCGGAAAGATTATTATGCTACGTCTCAACTCTTATCAGGATCACAAGAACGCACACGACACACATCCAAGACGTAAGCCTCAAGTGTTTCTGGATAACCTTACTTACTGACATCAAACGTGCCTATCAGTCTGTTGTGTTGGTGCCAGAAAGTTTCCCTGCATCACCGCTAGCTAGTCTTCTTCTCAAGGACACTCGTAACAACTGTGTATATCTGTGGCACTACGAATCAATATAATGTAGTTGTCGTGGGTCTAGTAGTACATTTCAAAGTATTAATTCGTGTCACTATTAATGGGTAGATCGTAAACTAATGATATAATATACACAGTGGAGGAGGGAGAGTATAATAGGGAAACAAGTGTTGCAGTATTCGTAGAGAGGAGTAAAGCTATTGTTAAAATTTATTATTTCATTATTGGAAAGAACCTGTTGCTGTATTCTGTTCTCGTTGATCATGTAATAATAGTTTTTTCACAACCTGAGGAATCAAAAGCATGTGCTGATTGCCAGTGCACAAAGTGATTATTATGCACCATAGCACACACACCTGACCTGAGACTAATTGTAATCAGGTTCGGAAATGAGTTTTGTGTAAAGGCCTTGAACATTTCCTGCCTATTAATGGGAGAGAATTGACGTAAATGTTGTTGTGGAGAAAAGGTGACGAGATGACGCACACGTACACGCGCACACACGCACACACACCCACACACACACACGCACACACACACACACACACACACACACACATGATAGCAAGGAGGTGTTTAATCTTTATTTCATCCATTGACGTTAAAATTCTAAAGACAGAAAGTTATGATCTTAAGACTTGAACATTATATTATAAACACACTTTGTGTTTTGTTATTGGTAGTGAATGTTTTTATTAAATTGTTCCTGTAAGTTTAACATTTTGCACAGCTAACAACAACTCCTCAAACTTTAGTGTTTATTTTAATATTCCATTATTTTACTTTACTTTATTTTAAGATAAAGAACGTCCAACCATTAAGACAGTGAAGAATGCTTTTCACATTTTCTTGGAACATTTACACAATCTTACATCAAGGATAAGATTGGTTCCAATGCATCAGGACACACGTGGCTCCCTTCACTCTAACCGTTTAAAGTTATCACGAATAGTAATCAACTATTTTTCAGAATATTTATAAAATTCATTTGCGAAAAAATGAAATGTAGAAATGTGTGTTATTGAAGTTAATTTAATTTCGTAATATTTTATTTTCTTGTTTTTAACTGAAAATTGAGTACTAAATGTCATATTTTACGGCTAATTTAGTAATACGATTACTTACGGCGGCTTTGTGCCCAGTGATACCTTAATGTAATTTTGCAACTCATCCAATCAATGCAAATCACATACTAATTTCAATCAAAAACATCGAAGTGAATTACCATTTCTACTAGTTGAATAGTTATCACTACATCCACTGCTAGTTCTGTTATACTACCACTAATACTATTGAAATGATTATTATTATCATTCTTATCATTATTATCATTATCATTACTATTATCATTACTATTATTATTATTATTATTATTATTATTACTATTGTGAAGTGGTTAGTGCACTCGGTTCACAGACAAGTAGCCCCGAATCCTAGTCTTGAACCGGTCAGTGATCTGGGCGCGTCTCCTTCAACGTTGTAACGCTAGATCGGAAAATATGTAAGGAACGTAAATCAAGGAGTTGTGACATTGCAACCTGACAGAAAAGGAAGCCTAACATTCCTGCCCTCCTCTGTGTGTGTGTGTGTGTGTGTGTGTGTGTGTGTGTGTGTGTGTGTGTGTGTGTGTGTGTGTGTGTGTGTGTGTGTTCGGGTAATTCCTACAAGAGGGCTAGCAGTGGTCTATGCAACACCACAAGGCTGGACGAGACAAAAAAAAGTTCACAACGGGGAGGTCAGGATCTAGATGGTCGGGGAGCGGAAAGGCGGGTTGGTGTTTTGTGAGTTCTAGACGGTCTGGTCTGGTCTGGTCTGGTCTGGTCTGGTCTGGTCGGGGCGGGGCGGGGCGGAGTGGAGCAGGGCAAGGCTGGGCTGGGCTGGGCTGGGAGGGGCAGGGCGGTGCAGGCAGAGCGAAGCAGGACAACTAAAGCAATGTTGTGCAGGTGGAAAGCTATTCACGGCCTGCTGAGTCCCTTTCGCGTATTTGATTGCTGGAAAACTTTTTTACATGTATGTCCGTGTACGTGTGTGTGTGTGTGTTTGTACCTGTGTGTGGGTGTGTGTGGGTGTGTGTGTGTGTGGGTGTGGGTGTGGGTGTGTGTGTGTGTGTGTGTGTGTGTGTGTGTGTGTGTGTGTGTATGCAGTGAGCGGTGGAAAAAGTGTGAAGAATCATGTATCTTGCGGGTTAGGGTGACAGGTGGGAAGGGAGGAAGAAAGGGAAGGAGGGAAAGAGAGGGAAAAGAGAGGGAAAGAGAGGAAAAGAGAGGAAAAGAAAGGGAAGGCAGTGAAAAGCTCGGGTGTTATTGTAGGGGAATGATGAAAAGTTGTGCGCAAAAATAAAGAGAAAGAAGAAGAAAAGAAAGAAGAAAAAAAAAGGAAAGAAAAGAAAGGAAACAGACAGATGGAGAAAAATGGAGAAAGATACAGAACAAGAGAACGCGACTAGCATCCACAAGTTAGACTACAAAGCAGAAAGAGAGAGGCGAGGCAAATATGACAGGAATGGAGAGATGAGACCGAAGGAAAGAAGGAGAGACAGTGAGGGAGGGACAGTGAGGGAGAGATAGTGAGGGAGAGACAGTGAGGGAGAGATAGTGAGGGAGAGACAGTGAGGGAGGGACAGTGAGGGAGAGACAGTGAGGGAGAGACAGTGAGAGAGAGACAGTGAGAGAGAGACAGTGAGGGAGAGATAGGGTCCTTTAACCCATCCTTCAGCCTGGCCAGGTTATTAAGGCTTCTCCTGCCCCACATCCTTTTTCTAATCCCCGCGCTTCTGTCATCACCGTCATTATCATCATCGTCGTCATTAGTATCAACATCGTCAGCTTTTATTAGGCTGGCTAACACGCGTCTTCAAGGATCGTTAAGCCTAACCTTATTGCCTTGACATTTTTACCACCGTCACTGTTGTTGTTGTTATTGATATTATTTTTGTTTTATTATCATTGTTTCTTTTGTAATCAGTATCACCACCAACTACCACTACTACCTTCACAGCAGGAACGATAATACAGCAACAACAACAATAATAATAATAATAATGATAACAACAATCATACCGCCATCACAGAGCAAGGATCACCGGCACAATATATCATTCTCTAACCTAGTAACCTGAGTGTGAACTAAAATTGACTTACAGGTAAACTTAGTTAGATAAGATTTAATTAGACCTCCTCACACCATCCCTTCCCTCCCCCACTATCTCTCTCTCTCTCTCTCTCTCTCTCTCTCTCTCTCACACACATACGCCCACAAACGCAGACAAACAAGACAACCATCACTCCATACAGCACGGCAAGCAACAGTGAAGACATGTGCAAGGAGGAGAACATTATTCAGCGGCGCGGGAGGTTGGCATACATGAATACTTGATGGATATTACCACGTCTCCAGCGGTGGGCGGTCGTCCTGCCAAATTCACTTACAACACCCTGAATGGCTAAGCGTTAGGTCTGAGGTGCTTCGGGTGTGTGCTGGGGAGAGGTATAGGTCTTCAATGTGCCATGGAACAATGTGTGTTAACGATCTATGTGTTTGTGTGTGTGTTGGGGAGGGGCGGAGGGCTGGGGAGGTGGAAGGCGAAGTGTACAAGTAAGAAGGAGTTTCAGGAGCGGAAAAGAAGGCAATTTTTTTTTCAGGGTGAGGAGAGGATCTGTGTCTTGAAGGAGGAAGAGTTCATGGCTAAGGGAAAGGATGAGGAAGAGGAAGGTGAAAGAGGTGTGAAGAGGTGAGGATAAGTCACCTGCCTGCTTGTGTTTACTTTACTTCCGTCATCACCATCACTCCCAACTGAACCTGAGAACGACTACAAAAACACACACACACACACACACACACACACACACACACACACACACACACACACACACACACACACACACACACAACAAGCACCACTCACCCTTTCTGTTCCCTTGACGCGTAAACAAAATATTACTTTAACAAGCAGCCAATATATTCTCAGGGGGTTTGAGGCGGCTCGTCAGGGCTAAGCGCCGCTGTGCCTCGCCTTCAGGGGCACAGCAGGAAGACATTTGCGTCTCTCAGTGTCGTGTGCTGCCTTGGGGCGTTACGATTATACACAGCAAGTCAATGGGTGAGTCGAGGAGGCAATATGATGTGTTAGTAACGCGAGAGAGAGAGAGAGAGAGAGAGAGAGAGAGAGAGAGAGAGAGAGAGAGAGAGAGAGAGAGAGAGAGAGAGAGAGAGAGAGAGAGAGAGAGAGAGAGATAGAGAGAGAGAACACTTTTCCCAGAGCTTATAATATATCAATGCCACATCTCTGCTTCTTTTCGAGACTTTTCATGCAATATTTCACTCTCTCTCTCTCTCTCTCTCTCTCTCTCTCTCTCTCTCTCTCTCTCTCTCTCTCTCTCTCTCTCTCTCTCTCTCTCTCTCTCTCTCTCTCGCTGTTAATGTCCCCGTGAATATCAAAGCAGCCACGCGGGACAACAAGGCTTTACATTTATCATCTACTAGAATTCAACACAGCCTCCAGCCTCAACACCATCCAAGACACTGTTATGAAGCACGTGCCACCGATCATTTCATCTCCTCTCCTCTCCTCTCCTCTGCTTCCCTCCCTCCCTCCTTACCCTCCCTCCCTCCTCTCGGCCACCCCCAAGTGTCCTTTCCAATCTTGTTGCAAACTTACGTGAATTAAATGCAAGGAAAAGTTAAGTCTTCCCGAAGTAATCTTAGACCGATTTTATTAAACTATGCGAGAATATGTTGATTTTATTCTTTCTTTTATACGCAAAAGGAAGTGAGGGGTACATGGGAGATGGATAGATAGATAGATAGATAGATAGATAGACAGATAGAGATAGAGAGAGAGAGAGATAAAAATAAAAGCTAGATACAATTACAAAATATTCCTTGCTAGATCACTCAATACAGGACGTTTACGCCATGCTTCAAGACACACACACACACACACACACACACACACATACCCTCAGACAGCCTCACATACCATTGGTGGTGGTGGTGGTGGTGGTGGTGGTGGTGGTGTGTGGTGTGCAAGACGGTAGAGTAATAATAGAGGAGAAGGTTGATGATAACAGAAGCAGTATGGTGGGAAGATTTATTATGGTAAGAAGAAAATTTTCGTGATTACGGGAATAGCATAGAACTACTAGCAAAAAGAGAGAGAGAGAGAGAGAGAGAGAGAGAGAGAGAGAGAGAGAGAGAGAGAGAGAGAGAGAGAGAGAGAGAGAGAGAGAGAGAGAGAGAGAGAGAGAGAGAGAGAGAGAGAGAGAGAGAGAACAAAAAAAAACGTATATAATAAGTACTTAAAAAAACAAATCAGGAAAAGAAACAATGAGGAAATAAATCAGAAAAAGAGCAAAGAAAAGCTAAATAAATAATGTAAGAGCGAGAGAAAATAAAATATAAATAAAAAGAAAGAGAGGCAGATCGAGAGACACGACAAGGAGAATTAAAGAATGAAAAATGATGCAGTTTTTAGCCTCCCACGTTATAACAGTTACTTAAAATGCTTATATAAATCATTCTGAAAGGGAGGAAAGTCTGGAGCTAATTTGAAAATATTAATGACGAGGGAGGGACGAGGCAAACCAAGGGGAGGAGGAGGAGGAGGAGGAGGAGGAGGAGGAGGAGGAGGAGGAGGAGAAGAGGACAGTAATGTGATGAGAGGGGAGAGAATGGAGAAATGTGGTAAACGTAGCACGGAAGGGTAGGAAGGGGAAAGGGAGGAAAGGGAGAGAAGTAGAGAAAGGGAAACAGTAACAGTGTACATAGTAAGGGGGAGGGAGAGAAGTGTCAATAGGTAGGGAGGTAAAGGGAGAGATGCAGAGGCTGTAGAGAGGGGTAAATGTGGTTAAGGGATGATGAGGGTGAGGGGAGAGGTGTTGGTGGCTTGTAGGAGACAGAGGGAGGGAGGGAGGGGAAGAGGGAGGGAGGAGTATGGTGAGCTTATAAGAAGGGGAGGAGGGAGTAAAAGATGATAAATGAGATAAGATAAGGGATGAAAGATGCAGCAGCGTGTTGGGAGACTAGCGAGGTGACGAGCTGTGTGTGGTGAGGGGATTAGGTGGTGGTGTGTGGTGAGGAGAATGGATGGTGATGTTTGGTGAGGGGAAGAAGGTGTGATGAGGGGGCTGTTTGGTGTGTGGTGAGGGGAATGGATGGTGTGGTGTGTGGTGGTGCATCATGAGTGGTGAGTGAGTGAGTGAGTGAGTGAGTGAGTGAGTGAGTGAGTGAGTGAGTGAGTGGTGAGACAGTGTGAGTGAGTGACGAGTGACATTTCCTCACAACACCCTCATAAGAATTGGCTTGAGTTATGTGCCCATCAACACACACACACACACACACACACACACACACACACACACACACACACACACACACACACACTTTCACCACTGCATTCCTTCATTCGCTAATTTTTCTCTCCAGTCTTGCTTCCTCTCTCTCTCTCTCTTTTTTTTTTCTTTCTTGCACTCCCTCACTCTCGCTTCCTGGAAACCTTATCCTTCACACCTTGGTTCCTCCGCTGCCTTCCTTAACTCACTTCTCCGACACGAAAGAGAGAGAGAGAGAGAGAGAGAGAGAGAGAGAGAGAGAGAGAGAGAGAGAGAGAGAGAGAGAGAGAGAGAGAGAGAGAGAGAGAGAGAGAGAGAGAGAGATAAAGAAACACACATAAACAACACACACACACACACACTAAAACTATGCTGGGGTCAGATTATTCATTTTCAACTCTTGGCTGGCAGCAGCAGCAACAACAACAACAACAACAACAGCAGCAGCAGCAGCAGCAGCAACAACGAATCAGCCGTTTTAACATTGGCGGCAATAATCGCACCTGAACGCCGGCTCGTCCTAATGATCTCACCTAAACATTAATCGACTTTTTTTTACGACCAACCTGCAGCTGCTAAATGCACGCTGCCATAAAATTGATGAGAAAAAATAAATCGAGGAAAAAACTTATCATATCGACATCCGGCAGTGTGGGGGAAGTCATGTCACCCTAACAGTGATTGAGCGAGCGGAGGGTGCAAGGGGAGGGTAAAGGGTGCCAGGGTGTTGGGCGGAGGTTAATGGGCGATGGGTGAGTGTGAAGGGTGAATATACGTAAGGTTAAGGGTGGTGGGTGTTGGGGAGAGGGTGGTGAGTGATGATGGGTGGTGAGGGTGGTGAGGGTGTGATGAGGGGGTAGCTATGGGTTGTATTGTCTATTGATCAACGTAATGGACGATTTAGCGCTGAACTGTTTACTTGTACTGTATCTCTGGATTTTGTTCTCTCTCTCTCTCTCTCTCTCTCTCTCTCTCTCTCTCTCTCTCTCTCTCTCTCTCTCTCTCTCTCTCTCTCTCTCTCTCTCTCTCTCTCGCTGTGGAATGAAATATGCAACCTAATTATTACCGTGATATATTCGTTCAATTACCTTTTTCCATCCACACAATTCCGTATCTTATTCCTATGTATGAATTTCTGTTTCCTGTAATTATAAATGCAGCTACATATTCATTCATTCAATCATTCATTCTCTCCCTGTCTGTCTGTCTATCTATCTATCTATCTGTCTATCTGTCTGTCTATCTGCTTCCCAATACACCTCCTCCTCTCCACACCCACGTCATTTCAGTATCTCAACCTTCATTTCCCTTACGACAGAATACACATTCCAGACATCGTTACAGCGGCATCATTATACTCATTCTTTCAATCAAGGAGACGCGCAGTATAGCGATGGAAAATAAAAAAAGGAGAGGAAATATAAAGAAATAGGAGGCGTATCCTTGCCGCTACAACTTCCCTGGAATTTCTGAAGGTAGCGCCGCCTCGTTGGAGCTGCCGCCTAAGACGTTGTGGTGTGTTGTGGGTGGTATGGGGGCGGGAGGAGCCTTTCTCTGCCATACTTGTTACGGGAGGAAATTGGAGGAAAGGAATGTCTCTATCATGTAAATAAAAAAGGGTATGATGTAGAATATTGAGTTGTCGTTGTTATGGTGGATGGGAAAATATAATCCAGTATATGTTATCTGCGTACCACTCACCTATTACATTAATGCCACTGTAACAATTGGTTCTGGTCCCCTTACTACCACTTCAATGCCCTCTCATCACCATTACATAACCTTTCTTTCATTACTATATACCAGCTTCCCTTCACGATCCCATCACGTCCCTCATCACCACACACCATCAGTACTCCGATCACTCTCCTTCACCCTCACTCTACTAAACCTTTTCTATGTAAACAAATATATCATGTTCTGAAAAAATTGTTGTTGTATGTAACTTCTTTGGTAAATTAGTCGTTAATTATAATTACTACTACTATTATTATTATTATTATTATTATTATTATAAATAGTAATAGTAAAGCTCCAAACACTCTGCCACACCCTGCCACACCCTGCACACACCCTGCACACACCCCGCCCTGCACACACATTTAAATAAAGCACAACACTATTCAATTACTGCTTCACTACTGTTTTGACACGCATGATTACACGTCATGATAAATCGCAAAATATGATTATGGAAATAAGTTGCAATTTTTCACTTTTATCATCAATCCACTTAGCAGATAATTCATTCAACCTATTTATCTGCCTGCTAACCCCTCACCCTCCCTGCTGCATGTCTATCTATTTATCTATTCACTTATCTGTCTGTACCCTTGCTCACCTGTCGAGTCTATCTGTGTATATCGCTTGCATGAAATGGATGATGCAAATGATTAATGGCAAAGTGGTAGTGGTTGTAGTAGTAGTAGTAGTAGTAGTAGTAGTAGTAGTAGTAGAAGTAGTAGTAGTAGTAGTAGTAGTAGTAGTAGTAATAATAGTGGTGGTGAAAAGAGAAGCCAAGACGAGAGGAAGGAAAGAAGGAAGAAAGAAGGGTTGGAGGGACAGAATGAAGGAAGTGAGAAGAGCAGGTGAGAGTGAGAAGCGAGTAGGAAGGGTAGTGGTAAAAAGTGTTAATATCTTCTGACCTGATGAGGAGAAGTGATTGCTTCTACTTATGTTTCCCAAGAGCACAGATATTGCAGAATTAAAGAGAGAGAGTGAGAGAAAAAAAAGAGAAAGAGAGAGTTTTCATTATAACATGCTGAGTGCCTTACGATTCCCTTACATCTGTCTGTTTGTCTGCCTGTATTCTTTTCCGTCTAAGGCCTTGTATACCCGTCTGTCGCAGTGCCTTCCTACCTGTATCCTCACCTTTACATTTATATTCGTCTTTAAAAATGTTTATATCTTTTTCCGTCTAAGTACCTGTCTGTCAACCTTTATATCTTGCCGTTGGTACATCTCTACAGGTGTATCTCCGACCTGTCTGTCCTGAGATTACAGCGATACAGGTTATACTAGTGCGTTTCTGATTCCGATTACGTTTACACTCCCTTCGTATTTGCATTTACTTAATCACGCGTGTCCTGCCGTTAATGTGCAGCGGTTCAACTCTGTCATCTCTGTAAACAATAAGGTATATTCCCCTCTCTATCCTGGCATCGGTTCAATATGGAGTTTCAAACCGCGTGAAGCTGCTTATCTTGACATTAGGTATATGGGGGAAATATGGAGTGACTACTACCAGCATGTATATGTGAAAAATCTCTGTTGGTATTTTGCCACCCTACATGTTTGAAAAGTTTGCCACTACAGAGTTATGGCCACAAGGGTTGCGGGGTGAGCCATTCCATCCTCGCCCGCCGCTGCAACAGAACAAAGGCGAATGAAGTACAGTAACGAAGGGCAAGGCCACCACCACACGCCCAAGGCTTTTCTTTCTCTTTACTTTTTTTTCTTCTATTTATTTATTTATTTATTTATTTTTTGCAGCAACAGCTTAATGAGGAAAACCACATATCCGACACCCCCTCCCCCCCCCCACACACACACGTAGCTGCTAACCCAATTCAATGTTAGGTGAATCTGCCTTTTTATATTAAACTGTTGCAATCAGAGCGTTTCATGATATCTTTTGGCTCGTCCCTCTATATGGCTCCGAGCACTTTCTCTCTCTCTCTCTCTCTCTCTCTCTCTCTCTCTCTCTCTCTCTCTCTCTCTCTCTCTCTCTCTCTCTCTCTCTCTCTCTCTCTCTCTCTCTCTCTCTCTCACACACACACACACACACAGACACACATACATGAAAAAAATAAATGATATAATAATCCCCACGAGCTAGGTATTTATAGACCAGCTAGGGTTAACAAGAGAGCGGTATTCCTCTCACCAAGTAGCTGTCGTGAGCCAGGATCAAACTCACAACCTACATACGTACACGTGTGCATCACTGTGGTTGTCTGCTGTTTATCTACCTGCCTGCCTACCTGCCTGCCTGCCTACCTGCCTGCCTGCCTGCCTGCCTGCCTGCCTGCCTGCCTGCCTGCCTGCCTGCCTGCCTGCCTGCCTGCCTGCCTGCCCTTTCCAAGTAACACGCTAAAAGAGGCTACACAAGATCTCGTCTTTTATCAGTTTTCAGAATCAAACGTTGAACAAATATGTCAAAGGTTTCCCGACGTGTGTACTCAGAACGACAAAAAATACAGTATAAATATCATTACAACTTATGACCGCGAGTTTTCCAGTGAATAGTACCTACAGAGGATTCTAGGGAACAGATTATATATATTTTAACTTTTACGGCGCTGTGTAATAAATTAACTTTTCTCTTCTAAATACGTATAAAAT
>JAPQNM010000022.1:4678811-4703811 GCA_029783475.1 Metacarcinus magister
GTCACATTTTGCTAGCTTATAAAACCCACAAGAAAAAGTTTAAAGTTCAATTCAATAAATACACTTCTCTCTCTCTCTCTCTCTCTCTCTCTCTCTCTCTCTCTCTCTCTCTCTCTCTCTCTCTCTCTCTCTCTCTCTCTCTCTCTCTCTCTCTCTCTCTCTCTCTTTAATAAACCACTCTAACTGTAGCAAAAATGTAGATAGATAAAAAAAAAAAAATAACCCATCAGACTTATATAAACAAAATTGTAAAGTCGATGATGACAGAATAGACTATAATATATTTCATTCTCCACATAGAAAACGGGGAACGTAAATAAGCTTAACTGATGCAGTGTGGCCGCCTGAGGGGAGACCATTTTTTATTCAATATTAATTTTTATCACAACTATCCTTCATGGAACTACTGTGGGATAGGGCAACGAAGGGTCAGAGGCAGGCGATGCGGCAAGGGAGTCTTAGTTAAAAACAGTGAATTTATGCTATCAGTAACCTTTTGGAGATTGAAATGTTATTGCAGTCAGTTCTCGGAAACCAATGCCTGAATAAAAACGATTACAATATGCCACCTATATCTCTCTCTCTATCTATCTCTCACTCTCTCTATCTATCTATCTCGTGTTCGCTTCCCCCACCCTCTCGTCCTCTCATTTTGGTCCAGGAAGCTCACTTATTACAAGCTGTAGCTCCTCACCTCCCCACACTCGCTCCCTCTCGTGTCCACTTCACCACACTCACACCCCCATGAGGAGCCGCCGTCCCAAATTACGAGAGAATGAAAAGAAAATAAAGAAGATAACATAACATATAATCCACACGCACACTTTCCAGTTTCAATAAGTTTTTTTGGGTGTTATTTTTTCAGACATACGAGTGAGGCTGTTATATTGGATTGATTTTGGAAGTTGCTGATAAAAATATAGTTTCTTCTTATCATTATTGTTATTATTATTATCATTATTATTATTATTGTCATTGTTGGTTCTGAGTGTAGTATTCACCACAGGTTAGTTGTTTTCGCTTTTATTTCAATTTCTCTTTTCAACCTTTAGCCGTCAATGTAAAAGATTAACACTTATTGGGACGGTAAAAATTGACAGTTTTACAACACTCGGAGGATATATTGTGAAGCGCAGGGCAGTCAAAGAGCAGAGGGCAGGGGACAGGAGTACTCACTTTGTCTGTGTCACTCTTTTCTTTTTCTTTCTCTCCCTTCATCCCTTCATTATTAAGTTCCCTCCTGAAAGTCACCCTCGCGGTAAACCATTACTTTGTTGTTTTTTTGCATCCAATTTTTGTCATGACTGATTCTCGGCGTCAGTCAGTGAGTCGCAGCACGAGTTAAGGAAATTGGAAAACACAGCCACTTCCCCGCAGACTTTTTCCTTTCAACTTGACTGTGTTGAGGACGTGAACCACCGCCTCCTGGCAACGCCCCTCCAGGGTTTATTTGCGGCAAATAAACACACACACCCACACAACAAACACACACACACACACACATTCCTTGACATCATTCCTGTTATAAGTCTTCCTATACCCGCTCTAAGGGCTCTCAGGACGGATTGAGGTATACACACACATGCCATCCTGTGTGTGTGTATATATGTGTGTGTGGTTGCTTTTTTTTCCTCAACAAAACATCCCCACAATACTGGAAATCTCATTGTTCGTAATTCGTCCAATAAAAGTACCAGTGAACGAATTCCAGGAAGCAACTCTCCTAGCCTCCTACTCCTCCTCCTCCTCCTCCTCGTCGCGGGCCTGGTGGGACGTGCCGGCGTGCCTCTGCTTGCTCTCCAGAGTCTGTTTTTTCCCTCAGTGCCTGGGTGACGCGGCCCTCCACCCACCACCTAAAACCGGCACTTGTTTGCTCACTTTACGAGTGCGCCCGCCATTACCAGCACTTCTAAGCCACCTAAGAATGGCAACGGTGAGTCTGTTTCTGCTATGCTTTTTTATTTTCACTATTATTATTATTGTTGTTATTATTATTATTATCATTATTATTATTATTATTATTATTCTTATTATTAGTAGTAGTAGTAGTATAGAAGTAGCACAAGAAAACGACCCCAGAAAAAAGAAAAGATGAACAGATGGTGCTACGAAATAAATAGTTCACTTAAGCCTAAAAGTACACGAAGGTTAAAGGTGTGTATGGGAGGGACAAGGTAGGATGCAGCGTGTGGGAGTTAGGGTTGGAGGGATGGAGGGGTGGAGGGGTGGAGGGTGTGGAGGGGTGGAGGGGTGGAGGGGTGGAGGGGACACGCACTGCTGATACCCGGAACTTTAAGCAAGGAACGTGAACCTGAAGGGATAAATAAGCCTCTGGGACCTAAATGGGGCAGAGTCCTTACAGGGGGATGTAAAAGTATAATGTATGTATATATGTATGTATAAATATATGTATGTGTATATATTAGTATGAATATGTATAAACACGAACGCATCAATGTAGAGTAGTATACTATGAAAATGTTGGAAAATATATGTTGAAAAATTGTGAAACCTTGTAAAACTATATGTAATGTGAGTGAACTAGAATTTCTACTTGTTTTTCGGGCTTCTCCCCCAACCGTGAAGAATAAAATATAATGAATAAACACATAACGCGACAAGATGTGTGAACGGGCAGCAAGAGTGAATGTATTTGTAGGGATTCCATTTTTGTGTTTGATAATTCATTTGGTTATTTTCAATTGACACTTTTAATTATGTTATTTTTTTCCCATTAAATTGCTTCCTTTGTTGTACATTTTTTGTATATGTATTTCTCTCTCCCTCGTGTGCCACCACTCATGTGGGGGAACGGCTGGATGTGTGGAAAATATAATTATACTTCTACTACTATTATTATTACTACTACTACTACTACTACTACTACTACTACTACTACTACTACTACTACTACTACTACTACTGTACTATTACGATTATAATTATTATTACTGTTATCATTAATATTACCATTATAACTATAATTTTTAATATCATTATTACTATTATTATTATTATCATTATTGTTATTATTATTATCACTATTATTATTAGTACTATATTTACAATAAAAGGAGAGAGAGAGAGAGAGAGAGAGAGAGAGAGAGAGAGAGAGAGAGAGAGAGAGAGAGAGAGAGAGAGAGAGAGAGAGAGAGAGAGAGAGAGAGAGAGAGAGAGAGAGAGAGAGAGAGAGAGAGAGAGAGAGAGAGAGAGAGAGAGAGAGTTTAACCAGGCCAGGTGTGAGTACAAAGGTAATATTGGTCAAGTCATCAGGAGGGTACCCGAGGGTCCACGGTTATGAGGGAACATAAAATAATGTTGACAAATGGCAGAGGAAACACTATCGCAAAATCACCCAATGTTCATCTACTTATTTTTCTATTTACCATGTAACACGAAGAGGAAATGTAGGCAAGAAGAAGAACAAAAAAAATATGTTGGAAATGTGTTGTCAAAATGTAAGATATCACGAGTATTTTTTGATATTGTAAAACGTTGACATTTCCATTTGGCAAGTGAAACAGAATGATTTCCGGTACAAAATACCAATGGCATGCGTTTCAGAATACAGGCGAGTACTGTGGCTTGTGTGAGCAGCCTATGTATGAGAGGCGCTGCGAAAACAAGTTGAGTTGAGTGAAAGAAGTGACTTGAAAAAAAAAACGGTTTGCACAATATATAATGACAGCCTTCATAGAGAAATTATACATTACAATGAATGCTAACCTATTCAGTGCCGCATTTAATTCTGATAACAATGGCGGATAAAGTAAATTTTTCATCAGGGCATTAATTAGTGTGGTAATAACAAAATTGTACAAAAAAAATCAGGTTAAAAAATAATCAACGTGAACAGATGATGATCACGTGACGCTCTAACATTTGAAACTAAAAATAAAAAACAGTTATAACAATAATAATAATAATAATAATAATAATATAATAATAATAATAATAATAATAATAATAATAATAATAATAATAATGATACCAGTTCACAAGATTAAAAAAAAATATCCAGAAAGGTAGGAACATATTTCAGAAAAAAAACATCATATCATGTAATAGATTAAATAACTAATTAATTGTTGCCTCATTTCCTGTCAAGATGAGATTGTTTACATGAACTTTACATGATATTTATGATGTTATAGTGATGGGAGGAGGATGTGTGTAGGGTTGGATATTACCTGGTGGTGGAAAAGGTGATTGTGGTGCTTGACTGACACCAAGGGAACGGGGAGGGAGGAAGATATGAAGACATTTTTTCAGAGAGGCGGAGGGAGGCCGAGTGATAGCGAAGGTGAGGGGAGGAAGGGGAGGCGATAGGTGGCGGGCTGACGAGGGTGATGCTACGGCCCGTTATCGACAGTGTCCCGGGGGAGCTTTGCAAATTTCACCGTCAAGAGGGACGGTAGGGTGTAGCGTGATAGCGGCAGTGTTGCAAGGTTACTGCAGGTGTGGTGTGTATGACAACACTTGTGGAAATGGTGACGGTGTGATGGTACTTGTGTCCTGAAAAACGGGGACGGTGAGGGTGATGGTGGTGGTGTCGTTCACTAATGTTCTGCTGGGGCCTGGGTGTCATTGTAGAGGATGACGAAGAGCACAGAGAACATCTGAGTAGTAGATGTAGTAGTAGTAGTAGTAGTAGTAGTAGTAGTAGTAGTAGTAGTAGTAGTAGTAGTAGTAGTAGTAGTAGTAGTAGTAGTAGTAGTAGTAGTAGTAGTAGTAATAGTAGTAGTAGTAGTAGTAGTAGTAGTGGCAGCAACAGCACACCAAGTAGGTAGTCTGTCGATGATAAAAAATTCAGGCTGCAAGTTGTGAAGGACTTTGAAGTCAAACCAAACAGCTTGGGGTGTGTGGATGGTCTGCGTCAGCACACGCCTGGCCGACACGAGGCTTTGGAAGGGAGACTGGAAGCTGGAATCACGGCAATGGGACGCACCTCACTTGATGGCTGAGGGTTAGCAGGCCTTGGGTGGATGTGAGGAAGGCATGAAGTTTGCAAACAGGCGGGGAACTTGGAGTGTTGGAGGGCAATATTAATGACGGAACAGAGTGTAGTTATGTGTTTGACCTTGAGACGTGTGTGTGTGTATGTGTGTGTGTGTGTGTGTGTGTGTGTGTGTGTGTGTGTGTGTGTGTGTGTGTGTGTGTGTGTGTGTGTGTGCAGGGTCCCCTATCCCTCTTCCATCACCTCCACCAGCCATTTAATACCATGTCACCTGCACTACCTGCCCCAGCTCCCTTAATTCCTTCCCTCCCTTTCCCCCTCAGTTATCTATCCTCCTTAACCATTACCTCTCATGTGTATGTCCCTCGCTCTCCCCTCTACGCTCATCCTGGCCTCCCCTTTCCTCTTTTCCCCTCCATGATATAATCCTGGACCTGCAGTAGAACTCAGTGTCTCTCTTATACTCAAAGCACGTTTTTCACATCAAAAATCATCGGAGTTTTTCGTTTCGTTAGCACTAGGATGCGCATGGGCCCCGAGGCGACGAAAATAAATCATCCCTCTAATTTAAATTATTTATTCCCCTTTTTTCATTGTTACTTCCGACGATGAAAAAATATGCAAAAGTGGAGGAGGAGGAGGAGCACAAAGGAATACAAAAGAAAAACAAATATCAGCAGATCTGTTAACCTTTAAGAGGCTGTTTGAGATCAGCTACAATAACAAATCTGAAGCGAGAGGCAAAGGACAGTAAAGGGGAAGGCTTCGCCCAACCCACCGCTCCCTCCATCCAAGGCTGGAGGGAGAAGGAGGAAGAAGAGGAGGAGGAGACCGAGGAGGAGAACGAGGAGGAGTAGGAGGAGGAAGGTGTACGAGTAAGAGATACTACAGAGTCGGCGAACACGTCGAACACAGACGACGCATATGTAAGGTGTGTGTATGTGTGTGTGTGTGTGTGTGTGTGTGTGTGTGTGTGTGTGTGTGTGTGTGTGTGTGTGTGTGTGTGTGTGTGTGTGTGTGTGTGTGTGTGTGTGTGTGTGCGCGCACACGTTTTAAATGTAAAACGTGTGAATACTGTATATAGTATTTCAGTGATTTGAAATGATAATGTACAAATAGACACACACACACACACACACACACACACACACACACACACACACACACACACACACACACACACACACACGCACACGCACACACTAAGCGTCTCCCTGATGCAGTGACTGGTGTTCATTGCCACAGAGCCGCGAGCCTCGACTCAAGCAATCAGTGCACAACACACAGCTGTTCATCCTGCTTTGTGTGTTGGTCTATAAATGACTACCTGGGGAAACCTAAGCAAGGCGAACTGTTGTAAACAAGATACCAACACCATCACTGTTACTACTACTACTACTACTACTACTACTACTACTACTACTACTACAATTAATACTACTAAAATTCTGTTATCATTACCATTACCAGGGAATTGACACCAGGATCACCACCACCTACACAACCACCACTGCCAATGCCAATGCACCATTGTTCACCACTGCTACCATTACTGTCACCACCACCGCCATCAACAACACAACCATCATCATCATCATCACCATCACCACCACCACCACCAGCCAGGTCGCTCTTGGTAACACCTTGCACAACTTAACATTGTTGCAGATGGCAGAGTAGAGCCAGCCAGCCCCAGGCCGCACCTTGAAGCCTGTCTGCCACACCTGCCGCACCGGCCACTACCCTTCAAAAAGCAAATCTTTCATAACCTTTGAAAATTTCTGTTGTTTTTTACCATTTCCCTTCATATGGATATTTGCTTTAAACTTTTGCTTTTTCTCGCTTATAATGATACAAAATTTTTCCTTTCTGAGATATATAAATCAATCTTTGCTTTAATGGTTTATCTCTTCCTATTATAACGTGTAATATTAGTGCAGTCTATCCATACTCTGCACGGCCTATTAATACTAAGGCTTTTTAAAATTTTTCCCCTGAACAACTTTGATAGACTTTCAAGGCTGCTTACTGTGCTCGTGTCATTATAACTCTGCGCTACTTAGGATCTTTACAATCAACAGCTAATTACTTCATCAGGTAACCGGTTCGTACCTGAAACCGGACCCCCCCCTTCAAACACCCCCCCTACAACACCCCCCCAGTTACAACAAGTATGCCGCTTTCCTCCCCTCAGATGCTCATCCCTCGCCAGCTGAACAACAATGCGTGAATAGCGAAGTTATATTAAGAAGCGCACAAAAACGTGTAGAGGAAAGAAAAAAATGTTGAGCGAAATTAATAAAGTTTTTTGAAGCAAATGTATTACTGAGTAAAAATGAGCGTAATACGTTTTAAAAATATCCTATGAACATCCTTTGGAAAAAATGTGTGAAAAGGTTCTTGATAATATCTAAAATTGACGATAGGAGAGAGAGAGAGAGAGAGAGAGAGAGAGAGAGAGAGAGAGAGAGAGAGAGAGAGAGAGAGAGAGAGAGAGAGAGAGAGAGAGAGAGAGAGAGAGAGAGAGAGAGAGAGAGAGACACACACACACACACACACACACACACACACACACACACACACACACACACACACACACACACACACACACACACACACGCACGCACACACCATGGATGTGGAAAGATGGGTAAACTGTCTATCTAAAGAAGAAGAAAAAAATTGATAGCTAGTGCCTTTTAGAGACTTCCTTGAAAATTGGAAAGTATTGGAAGGATGCACGAGTAGTTACCGAAGTGGATGGAACGTTACCTGGTGCTTTGATTGATGCGAACAGACAGGTAAGGAGTGAAATGGAAAAAATACTTCAGGAGTAAATACATTATCTGCAATTTGATAATGTAGTGGATGGACTGAGAAGCTGAATAAATATATACATGAATTAGATAAGAAGAAATGCTGACTTCTGTAAGGTGCTCCAGCAAGACTTTAATAAAACAACGTGGATCCAAGTTTGACAAATGGGTTTTAGTGCAACAAGTTGTCAATATCTTGGAAATGATGATGAGTTGAATAAAAGACTTAATTGGGGGAGATAAACATATTTACGCTAATGAACAGAGGGGCTTTAGAGTGATAATACAAGATGATCTTTCACTACAAAAAGTATACAAATAGGATATAGATGGAGGGAAATATACTGTTGTCGAGCATGAGAGTGACTTTTAAATTTAAAATGTGAATATGCAGAGTTGACTATTCATCATGTAATCAAGACTGGAGTAGCTGCAACAAGGTCACTTCGTTTAGGAGATACTCAGCCAAATTAGAAAAAAAAAATAAACTGATAGCAAAGATGATACTAAACACAAAATATCTGTTTCACTTTAAACAATTACAAAAACTTAGGTTTTCGTTGTGGAAATAGAAGAAAATGAGAAATGTTTAACCATGATTTTTAAACTAAGAAATGAGCTTCAACATGACGACATTAAAACATTTCCAGTTGGGGGACAATGGAAGAATAAAAGGAAATGAACATAAACGAATATTTTTTTCAAAGGACGTAACTACAGTCAGGTTCCAAAATAGTTTAAAACGTTAGGAATGGTTATGAGGCGGAGAGTGTAGAAGAATTTAAAACAAAGTTGGATTAAAGTAGATAGCGAAGCAAGCTAACATTAAATGACTTTAAATCCAGTGTACTGCAGCTTGAAGAATACACACACACACACACACACACACACACACACACACACACACACACACACACACACACACACACACACACACACACTTTTACTTAGTAATAAGTCATAATTGTACTTTCTAAACTTTATTGAAAAAAAAAAACGTTTATTCGCAGAAAAAAATACAATATTCAAGGAAATCTATCTTGCCTTAAAAATCCACGATGGAAGAGAAGGAAGAAAAAAGGGAACGCGGGGAGGAGGAGGAGGAGGAGGAGGAGAAGGAGAAGGAGGAGGAAGAGGAGGAGGAGGAGGAGGAGAAGCAGAAGGAGGATTAGAAGAAGCAGAGGAAAAATTTCTCTCGGGACCCACCAAACAGCTGTGTTGGTGACAAAGTTTACACAGTAACAGGGTTATCTACCTTCTCTCTCTCTCTTTCTCTCTCTCTCTTCCTCTCTCTCTCTCTCTCTCTCTCTCTCTCTCTCTCTCTCTCTCTCTCTCTCTCTGTTTTTTTCCCTCTCTCTCTCTCTCTCTCTCTCTCTCTCTCTCTCTCTCTCTCTCTCTCTCTCTCTCTCTCTCTCTCTCTCGGGTGTGTGCGTGTGCGTGCGTGCGTGCGTGCGTGCGTGCGTGCGTGCGTGCGTGTGTGTGTGTGTGTGTGTGTGTGTGTGTGTGTGTGTAAACAGGTGCGCGTTTTCAGAATTGGATAATTGAATGATGGGAAAACACACATAATGATAATACAAAAAAAACAACAACTAACATACTTCCACGAATGAATAGACATCTAATGATACAGCTGCCGTTACAGAGAATGTTTAGTATGGGTTTCACTTCATCCATGCCATGTGATCACTGTATGACTTTCAACACAACACAATACTGCAATGTCATGTTGGACTGATATGGCGAAGACTGCACCAGGAAAACAAAGGGCTGTGCAAAGATAACAAAAACACGAGACTAGAGATAACAAGGTAGCAGAGAACAAAGAGGAAAGAGGATAAAGTTATATTGTTAAAACGCTAGTGAGGATAAAAAAAACGGTGGAGTGGAAGTTTAGGGAACAATACACCATAACATGTTCCTGGTAGTGTTGTTGTGGTAGAGTACACAAAGTATGTTCATCAGAAGACGTGAAGAAGGAAAAGCGTACGAGATAACAGTGTAAAAGTTGACATATTTGACGACGAACAAACGGAAACAAAATAAAGAAAAATATGGAAGGTTGAAAAGTGAAGTAAGGTGAATAAAGATAAGGATTAGCTGGGTAACAATAGTGGGGAAAAAATCTATACGTTTAGAAAATTGGAACGGGGAAGGAGCAGTCTAGAAGGAAACTCTCATTAGTGGATGTGAAGTAGTAAGTGCTGGAGATGTGAAAAATAGCATTTAAGGAAAAAGTAACAGCAGTTAATGTTGATGAGTAAGGGAAAGGGAGACTGATTCTACATACAAAAAAAAAAAAAACCCTGGCTGCTGGGGCGGAGAGGTGTATGAAATGGCTGTGAGAATGGTTAAAAGGACAACATAGTATAACATTTAGCAGGAGATAAGTGGAAGCTATTTATCAGCTATTACTGACCACATAACATATCATGAAGAACGAAAGTCTGGCAGAAGGGATGATGTTAGATTATTTATTATTGTTAAGAACAGTATGGTACTAAACACACTGCCTCGTGGGACTCCTTCATATTGAAATTCAGTTACAGGTGGAGAAAGAACCTGGTTTTTCTTAGAAGGTCGGTGGTGGAACACAGCGACAGGAAGACTGGGTAGTTTACCGTGAAAAAAAGGTACATTTCCTGGGAAAAGGTGAATCTAAGCGTCCAATTTGAAACTAATTTAAAAGTAATTTGAAAGAGTCGTGAGAAAGATTCAAAACTGTATTTTGTTTGGCAAGAGTCTATAGATGAAGCATCGAATTCAGGTCGAGTGTCATTGACGTTCTAGTTTTGGAGTTTATTAAATCATCCTGAGTTAACGTTGGATATAGAGGAGCGGGGCTGTGTTTGAATGTACGTGATTCCTTGTTGCTTTGAGGATGAAGAGTGATGATGGAATGCAGCTGTGCAGGTCTTGTAAGGGAGGAAGTGTGGAGAGGTGTAGCAGAGGAGGCGGTGGTGGTGATGGTTAGCTGTGATTTGAGGGCATGGAGGGTACTATGGTGGTGGGAAGTGTCAAGGAGGAGGTGTTGGGTGTAGGTGTCACAGGAATGCTTAACGCGGCTGTGGGTTTCTCGTCTCTGCACGTGAAGGTTTGGACAGCTCATGTTCCGGGGAAGGATATTTGTTTTCAATCAGACAGACAAGACCGTGTTTGGTATTAAGAGGGTGTGTGTGTTTTTTTATGCAATAAGAGCAGCAGGTGGTTGGTGATGTGTCGTTAGATTCACTCTGGGCAGCTGTAGAGAGCACACGGGACACATTTGCATTGATTTACAGTAACGTGCTGGATGGCCTAATCGCCTGCAATTTGTATACTGCCAAGGTTTGGGGAGAGGTTGTTGTTGTTGTTGTTTATGTGCAGTGTGTACTATGCGGTGGTGGTGGTGGTGGTGGTGGTGGTGGTGGTGGTGGTGGTGGTGGTGGTGGTGGTGGTGGTGGTGGTGGTGGTGGTGGTGGTGGTGGCGGTGGTGGTGGTGGTGGTAGTGTGCATGCTTATTTTTGCCTTGTTGACAATGTTTGCTACACGCTGATGGAGGGCGAGTGAAACACGTTACATGATGGATGTCAAAGTCTTGTAACTGGAGGATTTCTTTGATGTTATGTGAGTGATCTGTCCTTCTTTTCTGAGTGTTGGAAGGGGACAAGGACTGTAGTGGTGTTTGTATAGATTGATTAGTGTCTGGGATGGAACTAAAGTGCCGCTGGTGTCTCTTACTGTTGTATTAGCAAAGAACTGTGAGGGGAATGGCGGTGGCGAGACTACAACTGTGAGCACATCTCTTGATTTATTTGAGGAAGCAGACAGGGAAGACTTGGTGATCATTTGCTAAGATGTTGTTGATTATATACTGAAATTCACGACCAGAAATGACGCTGAAATGGATTGTTTTCTTTTTATTCTCGTTTGATTAGGTAGAATATGATTTTAGTTTTGATTTTAACATGAAGGTTGAAGAGTAAAATTGTGGTGGAAGTATTTGCGTTTGAGGTGATGGCAGTAAAACTTATGTCACTGATATTGCTATTACTATTTTAATTTGTGAAAAGTGAAGGCATCCTTCTGTGCAGTAAAAAGGATATTAATAGCTTGAAAGGAGTCCTGGGATGAATAAACACGGGTCACTGCCACGTACCAAAGGGTTCGTCACACTGGGGGAGGGAGTTTTATTTTCACTCATGGAGGAGAAAAAACAGGGAATATGATTTTGTTATGAAGTATCTCAGTCCAAATTTCGTAATGCATATCTCCATCATTGACAGCAACGGTGTGTCCTTTACCTATGTACACTCTCTACTCTGCTGGAAGGACAACTGCAAAATCCAATAATGGAGTAAAAGCCACAAGTGTATTCTAACTCACTTGACTGCATAAAACTAAAAATAATGCAGCCATCCTTAATTTATCCAACATTTAGGACTACTAGACGACTCCCACTGGAATAACTTGGATCACTAGATGCATTCCAGCTCTGTCCTGTAATTCCATTCACGCCACTCTTCGGCTTGAACTTAACACTCGCTGCTCTCAACTCTCCTTCTTCATACTGATTCAATTCCCTTCACTTCCTCAATTTCCCGTTCTCATTTTTTTATCTCTCAACTTCATTAATTTCGTTCAGTATTTCCTTCGCGTCTTCTGATTCCTCTATTTCCTAACTGTCTTCAACTTCTGGTCCTTCTTAATATTTCAGAACATTGTAATTACTCCTGTGTTTCTTATTAATATATGCATTGATTTAATTTCTGCTTTCCTGAAATCCCCATTACAATTTCCTTTCATTCATGTTATTGTTCTTATTTATCCTGGTCTAAAATTGATTAATAATTAAGACATGTATTTTTATTCTTCTTATAAACCCACTGTACTTACAATGATTTATACATAGTAAAAACCGTATCACTTCCTCGGTTCTAACTTCATTTCATTATTTTTTTTTTAAAGTATCTGAAGACATTTTCAGCGGATTAGCAATTTGAAAACACCTCCTCAGGCCTTGATGAGCTGCGTGGTCTTGATATATCACAACTAGACATCCCATTCACGGGTGTCAAGGGTTCTTAGACTTCATTGAATTGTGTGGGTGTAGGTGACACGTCTTCATTTGACTTAATTAAGACAGCCATGACTGGTGAAAAGACCGACTACTTGAAGTGTTTGATGTGTGTGTGTGTGTGTGTGTGTGTGTGTGTGTGTGTGTGTGTGTGTGTGTGTGTGTGTGTGTGTGTGTGTGTGTGTGTGTTTGCTATATAGAAGTACTTGCTTGCTAGTGTTTGTAACTGATCTATTAACTAAAGCTTTACCTACCCGGAAGCGATGGCATTATTGACCAAAGAACGTAAATACTTTTGAGAGAACAAGAGTCCCCTGATACATGTTAAACTTTGGGGATAAATATTACCTTTCATAAACAATGGTTGATAGTTTACCGAAGTGCAATCGAGATGTTTTATAGTAAAGGAACGAAAAGTTGAAAGTCTGTCTGAAGCTAAAGAGTACTACGAAGCAACCCAATATCTCCTGAGCTCCTCAAAGACCCTCACACACGCTACTAGACATCGTTTTTCACTGTGCGTTCACTTGGTGTCAAAGTTCAAGGAAGTGACAATAAAAGTTTATTTTAAATCCAGTTTTTCTATAAGGAATCTTACTTCTCCACAATTGATATATATTCACAATAAGATATATTTGCAGTTGTTCGTTGTTGTCGCTCCTCTTTACATGATTTTTATTGCTCCGTCCAGTAGAATGATTTTTTCAAAAGCTCCATCAAGCGGAAGAGATTGTGAGAAAAGCTTCACCAAATGGTTCGTCATCTCCATTGCAGAACAAACCTTCGAAACACAAAGTGGTGTTGACACTTATCTGTCAATCTCGTCTTCAAATGTCGTCTGAACCCCTGAATTTGACAGTATGTTACAATTAAGTTTGCGTATTGACGTGTAATTGACGTTATCCTCGGTACTCTTTGTCTGCTTCAGTCTGTTGTTTTGACATCATTTACAAAGCCCTCCATTACGTCCCTTGAATAATTCCAGTATTTCAAGCTGGATAATTTCTGAACCGGACGTCATTTTACACAGAATTCCAAAACCTGCATTTCCTGAACTGGCTATTAATGTTATCAGTAAAAAAATAAAAAATAAATAACAATAACAAAGGAGTGGAGCTGCATTCAGGGGAGTTTGCAGAAATCCACTTGAAGCATCATGATATGGAGAAGTACTGAGGTTCTACAAAACGAGACCTACCATCACCACCACCACCACCACCACCACCACCACCACCACCACCACCACCACCTAGTCTGAGTACCATGGCGGTGCTAGATTTCTTCCCATCAATAAATACATAAGCGGATTCTCCTTTTTTTCTACCTCAGAAATGACCACAGCACACCACTCTGCAAGGATTGTTACTACTGATTACTGCAGCGGCCTCTCATACGTACTTACAACAAGGAGCAGAAGTGATAGCGTCATTCTGGCTCAAAACACATTGGTCTTGTTTTCACTTTCTCCGTAGAAGCAGAAAATTACAATCACAAGGGCGAAGAAAATACACCTTCCACTCATGAATGGTGTATGATATTCGTATATACTTGAACATTGCTGATATGACAATGACGGCTAGCTAGTTCAATTTAGGTTGTTTACACTTTATAGAACAGTTTTGAATTTATACCAATGTTAAAGACAAAAAAAGAAAAAAAAAGGTATACTATCCCTTGTATATAGCAACTTCTGTCATTAATTGTATCATATGAAGACAAGACAAGTGAGGACAGTGTTTGTGAGCGATGCTACACTTGGACTCCATCACCTATATCCATCTTCTGTGTACTAGGAAGAGAGAGGTAGTCTTGTGTCTATTGTAACGATGTTCGGTTTCACTTTTTCTTTCTGAAGTCCAAACATAACGTATTCCAACTTCAATAACTTCCTTGCAAGATAATTATTCCTCGTAGTAATAGTGAACATGACACTGAGCTGCACGGGGAAGGTAAGGTTACTGAGGAAATGTGAAGAGTGAGTTATATAAAAGAACCATGACCTCCGCTCTTAAAAGATTTATGAGGAAAGATAATGATCATCTACTATAGCAACAAAAGACTAACTAGAGAGGATATTTGAGATAAAAGAAAAGAGAGAGAGAGAGAGAGAGAGAGAGAGAGAGAGAGAGAGAGAGAGAGAGAGAGAGAGAGAGAGAGAGAGAGAGAGAGAGAGAGAGAGAGAGAGAGAGAGAGAGAGAGAGAGAGAGAGAGAGAGAGAGAGAGAGAGAGAGAGAGATAATAGTTGTTTCGAAGGTTTTTGAGATGTTTACGACAATAACAAAAATTTACATCATAACAACCAAAGGAAGACAACAAAGATTCTGTTGAGAAGACCCCAAGGTGATCGTCTTTGGTGTGACGCAAACTGCCGATCAGATATTAGATTATGAGGTCACAATCTTCCTACTCAGAATCGATCAAAGGGTTTAAAAAATTTCATATAAGAAAATTGGAAGTTTAAAAGATTGGAGCTGTCACCTTCTTTGGGACAAGTTGAATGAAAATAAGTTTCGAGCAAGAAAGAAAAATGGGAGTCGATGGCAGAGACAGAAAAGTATAAAAAAAAGAAGTAATATATGAATGAATAAACAGTAGTGAGAACAGTAGGACAGACTCCGTTAGGACTACAAGGCTTCAAAGGATTCACCCTCAGAGGCTGAACAAAACATAATTTGGAAGAATTTTAATTATAAGCCTAATTAAGTCAGAGTGTGGGAGTAGGGGCGGGGAAACTAAGATGAAAAATAAAAATTGTTGTTAATATTTTTGGTTGAATGCCGGATTGTTACGAGTGAAGTTGTGAAACGGAGTCGTAGAATAGATCTGGCACGCAACCTGGCACCTCTATAAAAGGTCAAGGTTTCAAGAGGTGGTGGGTTACGATACCTAGTGTTTGAGTTGTCTATATCTCAGATAGCACGAGAACAAGCTGAGTTCAGTCATGACTTTTAAGCTTTAGGATAAAAAACGCAAGCGCCGTGCTAGAGATAACAGCCTTTCGAATTCATTAATCACACACAAATAGATATCTGACACAGATCAATTATTCCCTGGAAGATTATAATAGAACAGCCTCAGGTCCACCCACTTAGCAGAGGCATCACGCCAGAAGCACCTCCATTTCTGTGCCAAAAGACAACAAGCCATTGAAGTGACTATAGAGAGAAAACACACACATGAACACGTCATAAGAGGAGCCTAATAAAGGGAAGTCAGACGGAGTAAGCTGAAGACTGAAGAACGTATAAGAAGTATAGCTTTTTAGGTGTTTTTCTAAGGTGGTCAGGAATACGAGTGTGTGATGTACTTCTCAAGGTTATTGAGGATAGCAAAGTTGAAGGTTTGTTCACCATATCTATCAGTAAAAGAAAAAAAAAAAAAAATGTTGAATATTGAATCTCCTGCGATAGAGAATTCTGTGAAGGGAAAATGGATGATCACGTTCTCAGTCTGGAAGTTGAATAGCTGAAGAAATTTACATAGTGAAATTCGGCGAACGATAAATAAAATAAATAAATATAAAAGTCACTTTATAGTAATCCAACCTGTGACCATGTGTGTGCCTTTCCATGAGCCTTGCACCACTACCAGGAGCCAGTTAGGGCCACGGTGGTGTTCTAAGACTGTACCTTCCTTTGCAGGCCGTGATGTCTGCCGCAATTCCCTCATTCACTCTTCGGGCCAAAATGAAGACAATACGTGAACATGGAAGAGGTGTTACGAAGCCTTTCAGTGAGCGGAACAATGGGCAGCAGGTAGTAAGGATCAAAATAGTGCCCCACAAATACTAGAACACGGCCCTACACGCACAACCAACACCCTTTGAGCTACAGAATATGACAGCTTCATTGAGCCTCACACCAACACCTGAAGCGAGCCTTGAAATACTGCTGATCCATACTCAAGATTTTGTTTCTATTCATTCATAGTGAAGCATTCTGATAATCATGTATATGTGTGTGTGTGTGTGTGTGTGTGTGTGTGTGTGTGTGTGTGTGTGTGTGTGTGTGTGTGTGTGTGTATGTGTTTGTGTGTGTGTGTGTGTGTGTTGAAGTTTTTAATTTTTATACAATGTCCAACGCATTAATTAAAGCAGATTACATTACAACGGGTTCGTAATATAGTGTACAGCCTCATTCCATGTACAAATGAAATAACACGAGTCCTGTGTGGGCTGCGGGGGGGGGAAGGCACCAGACAACCAGCCAATCCAGTGTGTGATCCTCCTCCCCAGGACAATCAGCGCCGGAGGTACACACTCGCGTCTCCAGTCTGGGGAAGTAACTCGGAAACTTTGTGATCGGGTTTGGGGGGAAGGCCAAAGTTGGTTTGTTAAGCCAGTTGCTGTATACATATTGTGTGTGTGTGTGTGTGTGTGTGTGTGTGTGTGTGTGTGTGTGTGTGTGTGTGTGTGTGTGTGTGTGTGTGTGTGTGTGTGTGTGTGTTTATCTTGTTATAGTATAGAGAACTTCAGCTAAGCTCGTATTGTCTCATCTCTATGTCTATACTTATCCAGCTTACTTACTCAGGTATTGATTAACTAAGGTTGTCTAAATTATCAAACCTTTATTATTTTGCATTTTCCTTGTTCCTATGTTATTCCTCTGGTTTTTCTATCCACTTTTGTCCCTTGGAATAACATGTTTAAATCTTCACTTTCTCTCGTATCTCATAATGCAAATAATTTCAGCTTTTACTGCTTCTGCTGTTAAGAGAACTCGCTCTCATGATTGGTATAATTTCGTCGCTATTCTTTGTACGTTCTCCATCTTGTCGAATTGTTCTTTTTTTCAAATAAGATGAGTCATTAACTGTTGCATTCTCCATCTTTGATTACTTATACATACACACTCGGCTTTCTTACCATTTCCATAACCAATCAATTGAAAGTCGTTTCTGTCTATATATTTGATTGATGATCTATCAAACTGTTATTTGTGGTCAAAGAATATCTATTATCACCCCAAAATGCTGATCTTCCTTTCTTTGCATCATGAACCTGAAATTTGTCATCATTTCACTCAGTCCAATTTAGGGAAGTGATGTTAAGGGGAGATACAATTTTATAGTGAACACTTTTAAAATTTATCCAAGTTTTTGAATTTTTTTCAATAGTCGTAATTTCGGCATTTACAGTTTATGTAATAATTATTGCATTGTCTGCCTATTTATGCAGCATTAAACACAAACATGACACATACACAAACACGACTGGAAGCTGCACAGTCAACTCAACACACTCACTCAACACATTACCATTACGAAAATCTATCCTTTACACAGGTTGTTTTGTGGCTTCCAATCAGATAACTTTCCTTTTATTTCAACAACTTCCACTCCCTTCCAGTAATTTTCAATTAACACAGAAGCCTTCTACAAGGGATCCTGTCGCTCTTTTCACGTTTCAGGCACACGCAAAGCACACAACCTTCGCTGTCTAGTAGGATGTCCGTTGTTGTGCTTCACAAAGTAATCAAATTTGTAAGGTGGCGTTAATTTCCCAGAGATTCAAGTTAACTTTGATATTACCTGGATTTTTTCTTTTTTTTTCTTTCTTCTATACATGATATTATTCTCACAGCTTACACACTGCACTGGTTATGAACGGCAGCCTATAACTCAGTGGCTCTTACTATTTCCACCTTTGTATATTGATATTCCATACATCATAATAGTTCTTTCAGTCCACGTCCACTCATCTTCATTCAAAAACTCGTAATAAGATCACATGTTAGTCCTGCCAACAGTTCTACTCATCCATCCTGCTTCCCCATCTGGTTCCATCGCCTTTCTCACAACCAAATCTTTCATCAATATCAACAACTCATTTTGATCGACTAATAAATCATCCATTTGCGGGGATTGTTCCTCTGTCTTGGGTTCCGCAACTTTCTCCTTCATTATGAGTAGTGACCTGCACTCCATCATTACTTACTTAATACAATTCTTCCCTTGTCTTATGTGCTATAACTCTGACTCGCAAGAGAGAGAGAGAGAGAGAGAGAGAGAGAGAGAGAGAGAGAGAGAGAGAGAGAGAGAGAGAGAGAGAGAGAGAGAGAGAGAGAGAGAGAGAGAGAGAGAGAGAATTACACATAGCGAGGATGAAGGTAACACTGTTTCCACTAAGCATTGTATTACACATCACCATCACTACCATCACCACCATCCACGTTGACTCGCACTGTTCATTATTCTCCGTCAAAGCCTGTGAGCCTGCCGCCGCTCCGCCCCGCCTAACACAACACACACCTAACACACAACACATGTCACAGTTTCGCAGTGTTCCACCCAATAACAGCTTGTGTACGCGCCTTCACTCAACACCCATGAAGTCCTGACCTGCAGCTTCTCTCCGTCAGCGTCCATCCACAAACAACACCTCGCCTTGCCTCCTGTTCCCACAGCAACCCCGCCAAGAGGTTTAGTTTCACGGCGCGTGTAGAATATCACCCGTAAAGTTTCGAGGGTTGTGCTAGGATGCAGGAGGCGGAGCAGGGTGAGAGAAGGATGATGTTAGGTGAGTGAGGGGTGAAGAGGAGTAAGGGAGATGTGTCGGCGCGGTGCTAGTGTGAGGGAAGGATGAGCAGGAAGCAAGGCCCGGGAAGTACAATGAGCCGAGAAGAGTAATTAGCCGGGAAATGAGACCTAAACCCCGACGGGAAAGGAAGGGGAAGGATTAGTGCAATGTGACACTTTACTTACATGTGTGTGTGTGTGTGTGTGTGTGTGTGTGTGTGTGTGTGTGTGTGTGTGTGTGTGTGTGTGTGTGTGTGTGTGTGTGTGTGTGTGTGGTTCCATCAAACTAATTGTATTACAACGGATAAGGGTCCCCTCTTACGGTCCCGTCTTCCTCAAATTAATTTACACTTTTTCTGCGACCCTCAATTAGTTTACATATTTATAACAAACTTGTATCGCTCCTCCACGCGGCTACCCGATTCCCCTTACATATCTGCCTCTTCCACTCGCGCGCAGGCTCACCAGCATGTGTGTGGGTGTGAGTGTGTGTGTGTGTGTGTGTGTGTGTGTGTGTGTGTGTGTGTGTGTGTGTGTGTGTGTGTGTGTGTGTGTGTGTGTGTCATTTTAGGTTCCATACATGTCTGATTTTAAGATCTCTCTCTCTCTCTATCTATCTATCTATCTATTTATCTCTCTCATCTTCATAGCAGCAGCAGCAGCAACACACAGGACGATGATGGAAGTGAGGGGACAACATTAGTTAAGAACCAAGACTAATACGTGAAAAAACCTTCCTTGCAAACATGAGTGTGAGAGAACGAGTCGCCTTGTGCTGGCCGGCCCTGATTTATTGCCACGCTTAACACATTAGAGGAAGGACGTGGAGGTGAAAACATGGATGGAGGAGGGAGATGAAGAATGGGACGAGATAAATACATACAAGATGGAGGAGAAAGTAGGAGACTGGTTAAATTTTAGAATAGAACAAACAAGGGTGAGTTGTAATGTAAAAAATAATACTTTTGAGGGGAAGCCTTTGTCACGTAGAGGGCGAGCGGCGTCCCACAGAGTACTGATAGATTAATTTGTGCAGCTGACGGCTTCCGATAAGTGCACTGATGAAATTAACATTCTCTCTCTCTCTCTCTCTCTCTCTCTCTCTCTCTCTCTCTCTCTCTCTCTCTCTCTCTCTCTCTCTCTCTCTCTCTCTCTCTCTCTCTCTCTCTCTCTCTCTCTCTCTCTCTCTGTTGAAGTTTCCTAAGAAAACATATAGGCAAAGGTTGCTGTCCAAAAAAATAACCAGATTATCCTTAGGGAGTGAATAGAATAAATAAGATGGATTCTGCCGCAGGAATTATGTATAAAAACCTTGGAAAAAGGAAGAAGAGGAGGAGGCGAAAGAGTGGGAGAAGGAGGAGTAAAATAAGGAGGAGGAAGAGGATGATGAAGATAGGAGAGGAGAATAGAGGAAAGGAGCAATACAGACACAGAGAAGCAGCGGAACGGCAGGTAACAGTCTATTGGCTTCTGGCGAGGCTCCCGCTTGAACAGACTACTATTACATACTATTGGTTTTACTATTGGTGTGAAGAGAGCAGACGTGAAGAGCGAAGAAGAGGAGTTAGAGGAAGAGGATCATATTACCACAGTTATAGCAAGTAATACGTATCTTATAGGCAAATGATGTAGCTGCTTCCTTGAACTGGCTAATCTATTCTTACATATATTATTAGTGAAGCACCAGGATAGAAAAGTAAGAAGGCTCCTCACACATATCCTCACATCCCTCTCACACTGAGAGATAAAACTATATGTCACACCCTCTCGCAGCCTTTACTGGGTGCCCTCTCGCATACTATTAGTGTTGTCTATGTTGCTGTTATGTTATTGCAATGTTATGAAAAATAATCTCTCACTATCGCTGAAGACAAAGTTGTATAATTAGTGTATTCTACCTGCTCTAACATGGATCAGAAACCTGGAGTCTTACGAAAACCCTGGAACGAAAACTTCATAGGGTCCAAAGGGGAATGGAGAGAATAATGCCTGGCACAACATGGAGAGATAGGAAGAGAGCATCATGGATTAGGGAGTAGACAAAAGTTGAAGACATCATGAACACAATTAAAAGAAAAAGTGAACATGGGCAGGACACTTTATGCAACGAACAGATAATAGATGGACTGCTACAGTAACACAATGCAACCCAGGGATAGTAAAGAAAGGCAGGCCAGACCGATAACTAAATAGAGAGATGAGTTGGGAAGTTTTGTTGGAGTAACTTAGAACAGACAAGAAGCCGACAGAGATTAGTGGAAAAGGTTGAGGGAGATATTTATCCTGCAGTGGACTCAGAGGCTGATGATGATGATGATGATGATGATGTTGTTGTTGTCATGTTATTTTCTTCTTTGAATAATGAATGACTTTAAAAGTTTCGACAAAATTAGCTTCACCCTCTGCCTCACAAGGGAAACTGGAAAAAAACTAGTTATTTCTTCTTACAGGCATAATTTGCGGTCACAAACAAGAAGGGCGAGGCTTTAGATCATGTTTTCAGACAAGTTTGGAACGTGTATGTATCCAGTAGAATGGTGTGTCGTAGTGCAGGATGGCCGCCATGACAGCCGTGTTATATAAGTTAATTAACATTTCACGTACCTTTTTAATTTCTCGAGTTGGTTGCCAGGTGTTACCAAGGTGACTGGGTCTGGCTGGTGCGGCGCTGTACAATGCAAGGGAAGATCTTTGTTAATGTCGTTATGGTTACATTAAAAAAACATACACCCACCCATACACACACACACACACACACCACACACACACACACACACATACACACACACACACCTTATCAAGATGGAAACTATAGCTAGAGTACAATGGTGAGCTATGTACCATATGACATCATTATTGTTGCTGCTTTAGGCTTATTCACACACATTTCCTTATTTCCATTAATGAGCTTCGTCAATTATTACTTGGCAACGTAAATCATTGATGACGAGGCAAAACTAACATCAACAACACGAAAACAAAATTGTCATGTAGGATTTTTTTTTATCAAACTTACACAACTGATACTGTAAATATAATGATGCAGTGCAATTTATATAAGTGATTAATTATGGAACTACGAATTATTGACAATGGACCCCCATGGATTATGCTGCAATATCGTTAAAACAGTTATTATGATTAACTCTTAACGCTGCCTATATAAACTCCCTGCATGAGGCAGCTGGAAGGAGATGCACGTGGTGAGTGAATATGGAAGTGTGTCTGTTAGGAAGGATCACAGAAAAAATATGATTAAAAAGATGTGAAATTTAGCTTTGCCGAGACTGATGTTGTAAAGTAACAATAGTGAGAAATCTGTGAAAAAATAATAACACGTAACTTTATTAGGAAATGTCCCCAAAATATATCTCTTGATGGCTTTTCAAGTTCGGAAGGGAAATGTATGCTGAGAAATACTGAGAAGTTCAATCCCTCAACACTGAAAGCAAAGACCATCCCAAGTGACATTATTATGCAAGGTATGGCAAGGTGTGGGAGAGACAGAGATTATTTATATATCATTTTACTGAATGGAAGAAGAGAAAACTACCAATACAAAACCAAGAGGAGATATCTTGAAAACAAACAAACAGAACATTAGGAAGTTATACGCGTATATATAAAATTCAAATGACTGAGAAAGTTTTAAGTTTTTTAGTGGAAATTATATCACTGAATGAAGAAATACAAAGACCACGTATATATGTAATCACGAAAGGATGTAAGTCAAGACAGAGAGCAGCGCCAGCCTCCACACAGCGTTATTGACGTGTGGGACAGTCACCCTAGGCGGCCTTACGAGTGTTCCAGCCGTGCCAGGACCTAGGTGATAAATGTGAGGCAGACAGGGACGCGGCAGGGACATTACGAGCCTACCAAATAGCCCCTAAATCATATATAGGTAAATAAATAACACACACACACACACACACACACACACACACACACCACACACACACACACACACACACACACACACACACACACACTTTATGTTATTATACCATCACAATAATTTTTTTTCTTTTTTTTACTCAATTTTTCCACAACACAGTCCTTCCCCTCGTCACCTCCACCACCACCACCACCATCACCACCACCACCACCATCATCACCATCACCACCATCCTTCCCCTCGTCACTACCACCATCACCACCATTACTACTACAGTCCTTCCCCTCGTTGCCTTTACTTTTTTTTTCCCTCTTCACCAGTATTCCATTACTACCCAACCAACACAGCAAAAGAGGGATAGATAGATAGATAGAGAGAGAGAGAGAGAGAGAGAGAGAGAGAGAGAGAGAGAGAGAGAGAGAGAGAGAGAGAGAGAGAGAGAGAGAGAGAGAGAGAGAGAGAGAGAGAGAGAGAGAGAGAGATATGATAAATGATAAGGAAATGGTTGGTGACGGGGAAAAGAAGGGAAATAAGAGAGTAATTTAGACCAGGTGGGCAGGAGGAACGTGAATGTGAGGACGATAATGAAGGGGAAGCAAAGGAGAAAAGGTGAATTAAAAAAGAAAAAAAAAGAGAGAGAAGAAAAGAAAGGGGAAGAAGTTTTGATGGTGGGATAAAGGAGGAAGGAAAAATTAAAGACGATAGATCATTAGAAAAAAAAAAATTATAACTCAACCACCCATTGAGAGAGAAAAAAAATTAAAAACTTTCCACGTAGAGTACATATTCTAAAACAGTAATTAAAACTCTCTAGGCTTATTAGCATTCATTACGGCAAAAGTTAGAAGCAACACATATTTAGTATTAAAAGGATTAAGGACTAGCAAGGCCTTCACAGGTAAAAAATTGTTTGTACAGTAACCTCAGAATATAACCTTGAATACCACGCACGAATTACGCATCTATTTAACATCTGATTCATGGCAGTCGGATGGATGGATGGATATGGCTGATGATCCCCATTCCATACTACCAATCATTCCCTCTCACTCTGTTTGGGGGATTCATCATTTCGTTATTAATGACGTTTCCTCTCTTGTGACCAATTTGCAATCCTACTGAGGGCTTCTAAATTGCTAATGGTAGGGCGGCAGGAGCAGTAACTAAGCACCTTCAGGTTATGTAAAGTTTAAAGGCAGCTTAGCACGCCACCATCAGGACGGGAGGGTGGAGGGAGGTACTCGGAGGCACAGTAGCGAGGGTAATGATGAGGAGTCAGTGATGAACGATGCTTAGTGTTACCTAGGACACCCCACCCAGCTGTGTATGTACTCATTACCGATAACTTGATTACACTTCTTTTGACCGTGTGTGTGTGTGCGTGTGTGTGTGTGTGTGTGTGTGTTTACGTGATATCTTTTAACAGTAAAAATAAACCACAAAGCATGCCCTTTCCACCACTGCCGCCCCGCTGCACACACACACACACACACACACGCACACACACACACACACACACACACACACACACATCAGCAGCAGTTATGAGATTTCCAGGTGGACGCGTGGAATCCCCTCGCGTGAATACCTGGCTGTTGTTTGATTACTGAATTACTATTGATGGTGTTAACCTTTTTGTTTGTGGTTACAGATTCCATGATTTTGTAGCCCATAAAGGATAAGCTGATTGATCTATAATTACTACAGAGAGAGAGAGAGAGAGAGAGAGAGAGAGAGAGAGAGAGAGAGAGAGAGAGAGA
>JAPQNM010000022.1:4708811-4776311 GCA_029783475.1 Metacarcinus magister
AGATTTTAATTAGGTCTATCAGATGCTGCAATGATATTTCCAATATCTCTAATAGCTTTCGAGAAAATGAGGAGGAAAGTCATGTTTTTATATAAATATATAGTTTCATTTTACTGCGTAATTATTAGTCATAGAATGAATATTCATAATGACAGTGTTACAGTTTAATTAGGTCTATCAGATGCTGCAATGATATTTCCAATATCTCTAATAGCTTTCGAGAAAATGAGGAGGAAATTCATGTTTTTATATAAATATTAAGTTTCATTTTACTGCATAATTATTAGTCATAGAATGAATATTCATAATGACAGTTGTACAGTTTAATTAGGTCTATCAGATGCTGCAATGATATTTCCAATATCTCTAATAGCTTTCGAGAAAATGAGGAGGAAAATCATGTTTTTATATAAATATTAAGTTTCATTTTACTGCATAATTATTAGTCATAGAATGAATATTCATAATGACAGTTGTACAGTTTAATTAGGTCTATCAGATGCTGCAATGATATTTCCAATATCTCTAATAGCTTTCGAGAAAATGAGGAGGAAAGTCATGTTTTTATATAAATATATAGTTTCATTTTACTGCGTAATTTTTAGTCATAGAACAAATATTCATAATGACAGTTGTACAGTTGAATTAGGTCTATCAGATGCCTCAATGATATTTCCAATATCTCTAATAGCTTTCGAGAAAATGAGGAGGAAAATAATGTTTTTATATAAATATTAAGTTTCATTTTACTGCATAATTATTAGTCATAGAATGAATATTCATAATGACAGTTGTACAGTTTAATTAGGTCTATCAGATGCTGCAATGATATTTCGAATATCTCTAATAGCTTTCGAGAAAATGAGGAGGAAAGTCATGTTTTTATATAAATATATAGTTTCATTTTACTGCGTAATTATTAGTCATAGAATGAATATTCATAATGTCAGTTTTACAGTTTAATTAGGTCTATCAGATGCTGCAATGATATTTCCTATATCTCTAATAGCTTTCGAGAAAATGAGGAGGAAAATCATGTTTTTATATAAATATTAAGTTTCATTTTACTGCATAATTATTAGTCATAGAATGAATATTCATAATAACAGTTGTAGAGTTTAATTAGGTCTATCAGATGCTGCAATGATATTTCCAATATCTCTAATAGCTTTCGAGAAAATGAGGAGGAAAGTCATGTTTTTATATAAAAATACAGTTTTATTTTACTGCGTAATTATTAGTCATAGAACAAATATTCATAATATCAGTTGTACAGTTGAATTACGTGTATCAGATGATGCAATGATATTTCCAATATCTCTAATAGCTTTCGAGAAAACGAGGAAGAAAGTAATTAAAAAAAAAGTAAAATTCAGTATTTATTAGTTCTAGTGCAAATATTCATAATGACAGTAGTAGATTTTAATTAGGTCTATCAGATGCTGCAATGATATTTCGAATATCTCTCATAGCTTTCGAGAAAATGAGGAGGAAAGTCATGTTTTTATATAAATATATAGTTTCATTTTACTGCGTAATTATTAGTCATAGAACGAAATATTCATAATGTCAGTGTTACAGTTTAATTAGGTCTATCAGATGCTGCAATGATATTTCCAATATCTCTAATAGCTTTCGAGAAAATGAGGAGGAAAATCATGTTTTTATATAAATATTAAGTTTCATTTTACTGCATAATTATTAGTCATAGAATGAATATTCATAATGACAGTTCTACAGTTTAATTAGGTCTATCAGATGCTGCAATGATATTTCCAATATCTCTAATAGCTTTCGAGAAAATGAGGAGGAAAGTCATGTTTTTATATAAATATATAGTTTCATTTTACTGCGTAATTTTTAGTCATAGAACAAATATTCATAATGACAGTTTTACAGTTGAATTAGGTCTATCAGATGCTGCAATGATATTTCCAATATCTCTAATAGCTTTCGAGAAAATGAGGAGGAAAATCATGTTTTTATATAAATATTAAGTTTCATTTTACTGCATAATTATTAGTCATAGAATGAATATTCATAATGACAGTTGTACAGTTTAATTAGGTCTATCAGATGCTGCAATGATATTTCGAATATCTCTAATAGCTTTCGAGAAAATGAGGAGGAAATTCATGTTTTTATATAAATATATAGTTTCATTTTACTGCGTAATTATTAGTCATAGAACAAATATTCATAATGTCAGTTTTACAGTTTAATTAGGTCTATCAGATGCTGCAATGATATTTCCAATATCTCTAATAGCTTTCGAGAAAATGAGGAGGAAAATCATGTTTTTATATAAATATTAAGTTTCATTTTACTGCATAATTATTAGTCATAGAATGAATATTCATAATGACAGTTGTACAGTTTAATTAGGTCTATCAGATGCTGCAATGATATTTCCAATATCTCTAATAGCTTTCGAGAAAATGAGGAGGAAAGTCATGTTTTTATATAAAAATACAGTTTTATTTTACTGCGTAATTATTAGTCATAGAACAAATATTCATAATATCAGTTGTACAGTTGAATTACGTGTATCAGATGATGCAATGATATTTCCGATATCTCTAATAGCTTTCGAGAAAACGAGGAAGAAAGTAATTAAAAAAAAAGTAAAATTCAGTATTTATTAGTACTAGTGCAAATATTCATAACGACAGTAGTAGATTTTCATTAGGTCTATCAGATGCTGCAATGATATTTCGAATATCTCTAATAGCTTTCGAGAAAATGAGGAGGAAAGTCATGTTTTTATTTAAATATATAGTTTCATTTTACTGCGTAATTATTAGTCATAGAATGAATATTCATAATGACAGTGTTACAGTTTAATTAGGTCTATCAGATGCTGCAATGATATTTCCAATATCTCTAATAGCTTTTGAGAAAATGAGGAGGAAAATCATGTTTTTATATAAATATTAAGTTTCATTTTACTGCATAATTATTAGTCATAGAATGAATATTCATAATGACAGTTGTACAGTTTAATTAGGTCTATCAGATGCTGCAATGATATTTCCAATATCTCTAATAGCTTTCGAGAAAATGAGGAGGAAAGTCATGTTTTTATATAAATATATAGTTTCATTTTACTGCGTAATTTTTAGTCATAGAACAAATATTCATAGTGACAGTTTTACAGTTGAATTAGGTCTATCAGATGCCTCAATGATATTTCCAATATCTCTAATAGCTTTCGAGAAAATGAGGAGGAAAATAATGTTTTTATATAAATATTAAGTTTCATTTTACTGCATAATTATTAGTCATAGAATGAATATTCATAATGACAGTTGTACAGTTTAATTAGGTCTATCAGATGCTGCAATGATATTTCCAATATCTCTAATAGCTTTCGAGAAAATGAGGAGGAAAATCATGTTTTTATATAAATATTAAGTTTCATTTTACTGCATAATTATTAGTCATAGAATGAATATTCATAATGACAGTTGTACAGTTTAATTAGGTCTATCAGATGCTATAATGATATTTCCAATATCTCTAATAGCTTTCGAGAAAATGAGGAGGAAAGTCATGTTTTTATATAAATATATAGTTTCATTTTACTGCGTAATTTTTAGTCATAGAACAAATATTCATAATGACAGTTTTACAGTTGAATTAGGTCTATCAGATGCCTCAATGATATTTCCAATATCTCTAATAGCTTTCGAGAAAATGAGGAGGAAAATCATGGTTTTATATAAATATTAAGTTTCATTTTACTGCATAATTATTAGTCATAGAATGAATATTCATAATGACAGTTGTACAGTTTAATTAGGTCTATCAGATGCTGCAATGATATTTCCAATATCTCTAATAGCTTTCGAGAAAATGAGGAGGAAAGTCATGTTTTTATATAAATATATAGTTTCATTTTACTGCGTAATTTTTAGTCATAGAACAAATATTCATAATGACAGTTTTACAGTTGAATTAGGTCTATCAGATGCTGCAATGATATTTCCAATATCTCTAATAGCTTTCGAGAAAATGAGGAGGAAAATCATGTTTTTATATAAATATTAAGTTTCATTTTACTGCATAATTATTAGTCATAGAATGAATATTCATAATGGCAGTTGTACAGTTTAATTAGGTCTATCAGATGCTGCAATGATATTTCCAATATCTCTAATAGCTTTCGAGAGAATGAGGAGGAAAATCATGTTTTTATATAAATATTAAGTTTCATTTTACTGCATAATTATTAGTCATAGAATGAATATTCATAATGACAGTTGTAGAGTTTAATTAGGTCTATCAGATGCTGCAATGATATTTCCAATATCTCTAATAGCTTTCGAGAAAATGAGGAGTAAAGTCATGTTTTTATATAAAAATACGGTTTTATTTTACTGCGTAATTATTAGTCATAGAACAAATATTCATAATATCAGTTGTACAGTTGAATTACGTGTATCAGATGATGCAATGATATTTCCAATATCTCTAATAGCTTTCGAGAAAACGAGGAAGAAAGTAATTAAAAAAAAAGTAAAATTCAGTATTTATTAGTACTAGTGCAAATATTCATAATGACAGTAGTAGATTTTAATTAGGTCTATCAGATGCTGCAATGATATTTCGAATATCTCTAATAGCTTTCGAGAAAATGAGGAGGAAATTCATGTTTTTATATAAATATTAGTTTCATTTTACTGCGTAATTATTAGTCATAGAATGAATATTCATAATGATAGTTGTACATTTTAATTAGGTCTATCAGATGCTGCAATGATATTTCGAATATCTCTAATAGCTTTCGAGAAAATGAGGAGGAAATTCATGTTTTTATATAAATATATAGTTTCATTTTACTGCGTAATTATTAGTCATAGAACAAATATTCATAATGTCAGTTTTACAGTTTAATTAGGTCTATCAGATGCTGCAATGATATTTCCAATATCTCTAATAGCTTTCGAGAAAATGAGGAGGAAAATCATGTTTTTATATAAATATTAAGTTTCATTTTACTGCATAATTATTAGTCATAGAATGAATATTCATAATGACAGTTGTACAGTTTAATTAGGTCTATCAGATGCTGCAATGATATTTCCAATATCTCTAATAGCTTTCGAGAAAATGAGGAGGAAAGTCATGTTTTTATATAAATATATAGTTTCATTTTACTGCATAATTTTTAGTCATAGAACAAATATTCATAATGACAGTTTTACAGTTGAATTAGGTCTATCAGATGCCTCAATGATATTTCCAATATCTCTAATAGCTTTCGAGAAAATGAGGAGGAAAGTCATGTTTTTATATAAATATTAAGTTTCATTTTACTGCATAATTATTAGTCATAGAATGAATATTCATAATGACAGTTGTACAGTTTAATTAGGTCTATCAGATGCTGCAATGATATTTCGAATATCTCTAATAGCTTTCGAGAAAATGAGGAGGAAATTCATGTTTTTATATAAATATATAGTTTCATTTTACTGCGTAATTATTAGTCATAGAACAAATATTCATAATGTCAGTTTTACAGTTTAATTAGGTCTATCAGATGCTGCAATGATATTTCCAATATCTCTAATAGCTTTCGAGAAAATGAGGAGGAAAATCATGTTTTTATATAAATATTAAGTTTCATTTTACTGCATAATTATTAGTCATAGAATGAATATTCATAATGACAGTTGTACAGTTTAATTAGGTCTATCAGATGCTGCAATGATATTTCCAATATCTCTAATAGCTTTCGAGAAAATGAGGAGGAAAGTCATGTTTTTATATAAAAATACGGTTTTATTTTACTGCGTAATTATTAGTCATAGAACAAATATTCATAATATCAGTTGTACAGTTGAATTACGTGTATCAGATGATGCAATGATATTTCCAATATCTCTAATAGCTTTCGAGAAAACGAGGAAGAAAGTAATTAAAAAAAAAGTAAAATTCAGTATTTATTAGTATTAGTGCAAATATTCATAATGACAGTAGTAGATTTTAATTAGGTCTATCAGATGCTGCAATGATATTTCGAATATCTCTAATAGCTTTCGAGAAAATGAGGAGGAAAGTCATGTTTTTATTTAAATATATAGTTTCATTTTACTGCGTAATTATTAGTCATAGAATGAATATTCATAATGACAGTGTTACAGTTTAATTAGGTCTATCAGATGCTGCAATGATATTTCCAATATCTCTAATAGCCTTCGAGAAAATGAGGAGGAAATTCATGTTTTTATATAAATATTAAGTTTCATTTTACTGCATAATTATTAGTCATAGAATGAATATTCATAATGACAGTTGTACAGTTTAATTAGGTCTATCAGATGCTGCAATGATATTTCCAATATCTCTAATAGCTTTCGAGAAAATGAGGAGGAAAATCATGTTTTTATATAAATATTAAGTTTCATTTTACTGCATAATTATTAGTCATAGAATGAATATTCATAATGACAGTTGTACAGTTTAATTAGGTCTATCAGATGCTGCAATGATATTTCCAATATCTCTAATAGCTTTCGAGAAAATGAGGAGGAAAGTCATGTTTTTATATAAATATATAGTTTCATTTTACTGCGTAATTTTTAGTCATAGAACAAATATTCATAATGACAGTTTTACAGTTGAATTAGGTCTATCAGATGCCTCAATGATATTTCCAATATCTCTAATAGCTTTTCGAGAAAATGAGGAGGAAAAGTCATGTTTTTATATAAATATTAAGTTTCATTTTACTGCATAATTATTAGTCATAGAATGAATATTCATAATGACAGTTGTACATTTTAATTAGGTCTATCAGATGCTGCAATGATATTTCGAATATCTCTAATAGCTTTCGAGAAAATGAGGAGGAAAGTCATGTTTATATATAAATATATAGTTTCATTTTACTGCGTAATTATTAGTCATAGAACAAATATTCATAATGTCAGTTTTACAGTTTAATTAGGTCTATCAGATGCTGCAATGATATTTCCAATATCTCTAATAGCTTTCGAGAAAATGAGGAGGAAAATCATGTTTTTATATAAATATTAAGTTTCATTTTACTGCATAATTATTAGTCATAGAATGAATATTCATAATGACAGTTGTACAGTTTAATTAGGTCTATCAGATGCTGCAATGATATTTCCAATATCTCTAATAGCTTTCGAGAAAATGAGGAGGAAAGTCATGTTTTTATATAAATATATAGTTTCATTTTACTGCGTAATTTTTAGTCATAGAACAAATATTCATAATGACAGTTTTACAGTTGAATTAGGTCTATCAGATGCCTCAATGATATTTCCAATATCTCTAATAGCTTTCGAGAAAATGAGGAGGAAAGTCATGTTTTTATATAAATATTAAGTTTCATTTTACTGCATAATTATTAGTCATAGAATGAATATTCATAATGACAGTTGTACAGTTTAATTAGGTCTATCAGATGCTGCAATGATATTTCCAATATCTCTAATAGCTTTCGAGAAAATGAGGTGGAAAATCATGTTTTTATATAAATATTAAGTTTCATTTTACTGCATAATTATTAGTCATAGAACAAATATTCATAATGACAGTGTTACAGTTTAATTAGGTCTATCAGATGCTGCAATGATATTTCCAATATCTCTAATAGCTTTCGAGAAAATGAGGAGGAAAATCATGTTTTTTATATAAATATTAAGTTTCATTTTACTGTGTAATTATTAGCCATAGAACAAATATTCATAATATCAGATGTACAGTTTAATTAGGTGTATCAGATGCTGCAATGATATTTCCAATATTTCTAATAGCTTTCGAGAAAATGAGGAGGAAAGTCAGGTTTTTAAATAAATATTAAGTTTAATTTTACTGCGTAATTATTAGTCATAGAACAAATATTCATAATATCAGTTTTACAGTTTAATTAGGTGTATCAGATGCTGCAATGATATTTCCAATATCTCTAATAGCTTTCGGGAAAATGAGGAGGAATGTCATGTTTATATATAAATATTAAGTTTCATTTTACTACGTAATTATTAGTCATAAAACAAATATTCATAATGACAGTTGTACAGTTTAATTAGGTGTATCAGATGCTGCAATGATATTTCCAATATTTCCAATATTTTCAATATCCAATATCTAATGCTAGCTAGAAGAGCCCGTCGATGACGGCCGATGGAGCGACGGTTATATATTGCTGCCGGCGGTGTTGCCAAACCGCAGTTATCGTACCGTAAAATTATCTATTGAATATCACATAAATACTCATAAGAACGGTAATTCTGATACATAAGACAATAGAAATTTGTAAATAATGATAAAAGTTGTTACACTGGCCTATACTTATTGTCATCATACGATTGGTATATGCATGGGAATGATATAAAGATCTTGGCACAGACGTCGTGCCGCAAACACAGGAGAGGGAGATGCTGCTGGCACATACGGTGTGTCCGCAAGAACTGAATGGGTTAAATCGGCGATGAAAGCTTTACATAATAAATGGTCCATACGGTAGCATAATAATGTAATTTTATCGTAGTTCCCCATCATTGTTAATCACGGTGGATAATTACATAAATTGCGTAGTTTTTCTGTATTTTGTCATGTTCCTGGATCAGTATTGGTGCGCATTCAGCAAGCCTTCAAAACAAAGGCAGGCAGGCAGGCAGCTTAGTGTCACAGATTTGTTACGGAAAATTGTGATGGTTTATTGTAGTTTTTGTTTTTGCCTTTTTGAGCATTCCGAGATTAATTCTGTATAATCCACGGGTTTCTTTGTCTCCTGTGTGCTGAGTGTTGGCAACATTGTTTGTGTTCATCTCGAAATCCTGAATGTTATTTGTTGCGCTGAAAGTGGAGGTTGAAGCGACAGTGTTATTAAAGTTCAAGTTGGCAGCAGAAACGCAATAGTTGTTAAAATACTGTTACCAGCTCGTCCAAGTGATCCCAAACGTCCTAGAGAAAAAACAACAATCTATTTCTGTGTTCCTCCAGTAATAAAAATGACATGGTTTACAAGCATTTCGTTCTCTCTCAACAACATTGACTTCAAACAGGATGACTGAATGCAACAACAGCGACCAAGTAATAATAGAACATTTTCACAGAACTTCCACGACTCAACACACTTTAACTTCGTATCGTCGCAGAACATGATGTCTGACCCGATCAACTGCAGTGGCGGCATAACACAACGGCGACTTTTATTTGTTCTATCAATGAAAGGAGTGTCCAGGGCATCCACGTGTCGCCTGCATCAATATTCTTCATTCTAAGGCGGTTTCTATTTCAGGTTCAGACTCCGTCATCACTTTCCACCTGTGCATGAACCCGACAGAGGATGCGGTGACCAGGTTCTTAGAATATAGCCTCGTCTGTCTAAATTCTGGAGTGTAATATTAATAGCTTTGCAAATCCGGCTCAACAGCTTACCCCCTGTTAGGTAAGACAGCTTATGGCTCTGAGCGAGGCAGTTGCATAGACGGAGAAATTGACAGATGCGAAGACGGGTAAGCAAAGGTACATAGATATATACAGATAGATAATTAGGCAGATAGACATAACTACCCATACAAACAAACATATAGATTAATGAATAGATACTTATAACCAGGCACATAGATAGATCAATAGATAAACAAAGACATATATATAGATACGAAGATAGATAGATATAGACTGATAAAGATAAATAGATGGAATAGACAAATATATATTCATGACCAGACAGACACAATTAAATAGACTGGTAGGTATGAAAGATAGATGGATAGATACACAGATACACATAAATTAACAAATAGATAAATATATAATTAAATAAATGAATAATAAACATAATAAATATATATTGATAGATGAGCAAATTACATAAATCTAAATAAATAAACGAAACAGAAATACAGATAGGAAGAAAGATAGAGAAACAGATAAACTGATAGATAAATTGAGAGAGAGAGAGAGAGAGAGAGAGAGAGAGAGAGAGAGAGAGAGAGAGAGAGAGAGAGAGAGAGAGAGAGAGAGAGAGAGAGAGAGAGAGAGAGAGAGAGAGAGAGAGAGAGAGAGAGAAATAAAGAGCATCAGGCAGAGACACGGAAAATATTGCGACGAACAAGATAAAGAAAAATCTGAAAATTTGGCGGGAACCGAAGTTGAAATGCAGATAAGAAGAAGAGAAGTAGAATAATCTGAAAGGAGTGAAAGAAGAAACTCAAAAAAAAAAAGAAAGAGGAATGAAGGAAGTGAAGGAAAACAATTTTTCTTTCCTTTTGAGGTTAAAATTTTTCACTTGGACTGGAACACACACACACACCACACACACACCCACCCACCCACACACACACACACACACACACACACACACACACACACACACAGGCGTACACAACACAGACATATTTCATTCCTCACTCGCTTCGTACCTTTAAGAATTAACGAGAGAAAAAGAAAAAAAAGGTTTATTGATGAAATGACAGGTCACATTCATTTTTCCGACGAGACAGTGACTTATTAATAAATCATAAATCAACAAGGACTAAAGATCATACCAGTATTTATCCTCTCTCTCTTTCTCTTTCTCTCTCTCTCTCTCTCTCTCTCTCTCTCTCTCTCTCTCTCTCTCTCTCTCTCTCTCTCTCTCTCTCAGCCACAATAACACTTCTTCCAAGATATCCTTCCCCTCCCACACACAACACATGCCCTCTGAACTCCCCTCTCACCCTTCCCTTCTTCCTCCCTCCGTTTCTTCACCAGTGGGAAAAAAAGACAAAAAACAACACACAACTGAGACCCAGAATAAAAGTGTCTCGGTCTTCTCTTCTCTCTGGGACACAACCACGGCAGAAGGGTTGGCTGTGTCTTGCTGTGCCTCGCTGTGCCTCGCTGTGCCTTGTTGGGTCTGCAGTGACAGGTTGGTGGTGCTCCCTTCTCTTCCTCCTCCTTCTCTCCCTTCTCGTGTACCACTTCTTTCTTCTCATTTTCTATTCCTTCCTGTCAACTCATTTTCAGTTTCTCTTTCTTCATCCTCCAGATCCTCGTTCATTTTTTCTACATTTTGTTCTTCCTCCAGTTCTCGTTTACTTCTCTTTCTTCTTCCTCATCGCCCATTTCTTGTTCATGCTTAACCTCCTCCTCCTCCTCCTCCTCTTCCTCGTTCACTTCACTTCTCCTCCTCCTCCTCCTCCTCCTCCTCCTCCTCCTCCTCCTCCTCGCTCAGCAGGTGGGCGTATTAGCGGCACCTCATCCTCAGAGATAATGTCAGTGGCAGGTATTCATACAGGTCTCGTCTCGTTCCCCGCCTGACTCCACGCTTCCCCCCGTGATTTTCTGATGAGGCAATCGATGACGTCTGAAGGAGAGCCACAGCAGGGAGAACCTCGAAGGAAGGAAGGAAGGAAGCGAACGAGTGGAAAGAGAGTGGAGGAACAAGTAAGGGATTGGACAGGCTAAGGAACAGGAAGGAGAAATAGGACAAGAGAGAAAGGAGAGGAGAGAAAAGAGAATGAAATGAGAGGGAAAGCAGGATAAAGGGTAAAGAGAAGAGGAGAGGAAAGAACAGGAAAGAAAAGGGGAAGGGAAATCAGGAATAATGGGGAAAGAAGAAGAGAGAGATAAAAGGGTAAAACAGGAAAGGGGAAGGGGAAGAATAAACAATAATATAAAGGAAGAAATGTGCAGAGACGCAGGAGGAGGAAAATGAGGATAGTAAAAAGGAGGAAAGACGAGGAAAATATGAAAAGGAGGAAAAAATGAAGTGACAAGGAGGTGGAGTGTGAAAAACAAGAAGATGAAAGGCGAGAGAAGAGGAGGGAAAGGCCTAGCAGGTGTGGAAGGAAGGGAAAACAGGAGGGGAATGAAGAGGAAGAGGAAGAGGAAGAGAAAGAGAGGAACACGAAAGGAATGGAGAGTAAAGGTGAGAGTGAAGAAGGGGAATGAGGGAGAACGACACAGAAGGAAGGGAGAAGGAGGAAAACAGAGAAAGGTAGATATAAGGAAAGAGGGGATAGGAGGAGGAGTGGTGGTGGTGGTGGTGGTGGTGGCCCTCAAATCCACCGCTGAAGTAGAGGTTAAACTCATTTCTACACCACGAAGCTGCCCCAAGTTTGCATTTTCCCCTTTCCTTTCATGTGTTTGTGTGTGTGTGGTGGTGGTGGTGGTGGTGGTGGTGGTGGTGGTGGTGGTGGTGGTGGTGGTGGTGGTGGTGGTGGTGGGTGGTGATGGTAACAATTTTAGTGGTTTCCTCTTTGTTTCCTTATATTTTTTTCCAGCAGAGTTTAAAGCCGCTTAGGGTTAGGGTTTTATGCTTTGTAGTATCCATTAGGCCTCCATGATGCCTCCTACTCTTCCTCCTTCACCTCTATTTTATCCCTCCTTCATCTCTCCCTTCCTTCCTTCCTTCCTTCCTTCCTTTCCTTCCCTTTTTTTCTTTCCTGTTTACGTCTTGTTTCTCCTCTGGTACCAAGATATTGTTTCTTTTTCTACTCTAATATTTTCTCTCTTTTCAACAGCATAAAATCTTCTTTCTTTCCTGTTTCGTCCTCCTCCTCCTCCGCCTTCTCCTCCTCCTCCACCTCCTCCTCCATTTCCATCACCGCTTCCTGCTCCTACTTCTCTCCTCTTCCATCTCCTCCTCTTCCTCCTTCTTCTCTTTTCCAATCTTAAACCTGAGGCATATCTCCCAACTCCTCTTAAAACTCAGCCCTCACTCTTCTCTTCCTTCCTTCTCTTCTCCTCGTCTTCCGATATCTGCCACACACACCTATTCCTCCCTCCCCCACACACTCCTTTCTCAATAACCCTGCATTGCCAACACTCTTCACACCTCCCCTCAACGCCTCCCCATTGAAGTACACATCCCCCAAACATTCCCCTCATATACACTTACCTCGCCTCACTCAGTCCTACTCACTAGCCACACTTTTCACCCTTCCTAGCTATGCTCTATTCCTCTACCTCGTTCTCTTCCCTCCTTTCCCTATCACGTAGCCATATCGCCACCTTCTATAACCTTAGTTTCATCCTCTCCTTCCCCCTTCCTCCTTATCGCCTGTATCAAGGTAGAGTACATGGAAGAAATGGCTTGGGTTAAATTGCATCTTAAAACACACCTTTAGATTGGAGGCGTGAGGAGCAATGCAGCAACACTTGTAACACCTGGGCTTTGGGGGTGGGGGTTGGGGGTGGTTGGGGGAGGAAGGGGGGTGAGGTCCTTGCATGGGCGCCCTAGTAACACTAAACGGCAGTGGTGCAATACAGTGTTTGCCTCGTCCATCGGTTAAAGGGGCGCGGGCGATGCGTGTTTGTTAAGTGTGTGTGTGTGTGTGTGTGTGTGTGTGTGTGTGTGTGTGTGTGTGTGTGTGTGTGTGTGTGTGTGTGTGTGTGTGTGTGTGTGTGTGTGTGTGTGTTATGTGTAAAGATACTGAGGCTGACGCAGCTTGTCACATGTTGGACAACTTTCTCCAATGGACTCTTTACCTGTCTCATCCTGCTTGTCTCCTTCTGCACGTCTGTCTGTCTCTGTCTGTCTGTTTTGATGCTCTTTGTCTCTGCTGCCTTCCTGCTACACGTCTGTTAGTATATATGTGTCTGTGTGTCTGTCTCTCTCTCTCTCTCTCTCTCTCTCTCTCTCTCTCTCTCTCTCTCTCTCTCTCTCTCTCTCTCTCTCTCTCTCTCTCTCTCTCTCTCTCTCTCTCTCCCACTTCTACACTCTTAGAAACTTTAGCTAATTGAGTAGAGGAGTTTCCCAGACACAGGTGAGAGTGATTTAAACCATCGGCCGTGGGAATAATATATAGCGTTTGGCTCATATATCACCCTGAAGGAGGAGGAGCAGGAGGAAGAGGAGGAGGAGAGGAAAGGCAAGGAAGAAGGGGATTTAGTGAAGTAGAGGCGAGCTAATTCTTACCGTGAGGAAAGCTTGGAAAAAAAAAACTTCCTTGAAATGAAGCAAGAAAATATATAATCTCACGTGTCTCAAAAGAGCGCAAATTAGGTTTTAGAGAGAGAGTGTGCAAGAGAGAGAGAGAGAGAGAGAGAGAGAGAGAGAGAGAGAGAGAGAGAGAGAGAGAGAGAGAGAGAGAGAGAGAGAGAGAGAGAGAGAGAGAGAGAGAGAGAGAGAGAGAGAGAGAGAACAATTAATGCGGTTATGTAGTCTTTTTGTTCACTAGCAACAGAAAAAAATAACTTATCTTTGGCAATTGGGGGGTGAGAGAAAGAGAGAAAGAGGGAGGAAAGGAAGAAAGAAGGAGTAGAAGGGAGGGAAGGAGGGAGGGAGGGAGGGAGGGAGGATATAAGGAGATAAGTGCCAAATAAACTGAATCGAAAGTGAGAGAGGATAAATAAAAGAAAGATGGAAGAGTGTATAACAAAATATAAAACAGGAGAAAGTAAAGAACACGAGGAAAGAAAGAAAGAAAGGAAGGAAGGAAGGAAGGAAGGAAGGAAGGAAGGAAGGAAGGAGGGAAAGAAGGAGGGAAAAGAAAGCGTCGGAGTGATGAAAAATGAAGTAGAAGGCAGGAGATAACAAAGAACAGCAAAAAGAAAGTTGAACAAAGATGATGAACAGCTCGTGTAAACTTATGGAGAACGGGAAGGAGAGGCAGAGGAGTACAAAAGAAGAAGACAAGAAAGAGGAGGAGGAGGAGGAGGAGGAGGAGGAGGAGGAGGAATAAAAAAGAGAGGAGGAGGAGAGGTGGTTAAAAAGGTCAGGAAAAGAGATAAGAAAGAAAGGAAATAGGAATAGATAGAAGGAAAGAATGATAGGAGGAAAACCGAGAAGCGTAGTGATTGAGAGAGAGAGAGAGAGAGAGAGAGAGAGAGAGAGAGAGAGAGAGAGAGAGAGAGAGAGAGAGAGAGAGAGAGAGAGAGAGAGAGAGAGAGAGAAGGAGGAAGGGAGAAGAGTGAGAGAAGCAAGGAGGTGAGGATGGAGGGAAAGGAGAACGAAAGAAAGGACCAAAAGGAGGTAAAGGATCGACAAATGGAGGAAGGGAGGAAGTGAATAATAGAAGGGAGGGTGGAAAGGGAGGGAGGGGTGGAGGTCAGGGGGTCAGGAGGGCAAGGGGCAAGGGGCAGGGGGGCGGGGGGGCGGGGGCTTAGGGGACACTAACACGCATAGGACAAAGAGTCGAGATTGAAAAGAAAGGATCAAGGATGTCATGGATTTGTTGTGTGACGGACCGGGCGACGAGAGAGAGAGAGAGAGAGAGAGAGAGAGAGAGAGAGAGAGAGAGAGAGAGAGAGAGAGAGAGAGAGAGAGAGAGAGAGAGAGAGAGAGGAGAGAGAGAGAGAGAGAGAGAGAGAGAGAGAGAGAGAGAGAGAGAGAGAGAGAGAGAGAGAGAGAGAGAGAGAGAGGAGAGAGAGAGAGAGAGAGAGGAGAGAGAGAGAGAGAGAGAGAGAGAGAGAGAGAGAGGAGAGAGAGAGAGAGAGAGAGAGAGAGAGAGAGAGAGAGAGAGAGAGAGAGAGAGAGAGAGAGAGAGAGAGAGAGAGAGAGAGAGAGAGAGAGAGAGGAGAGAGAGAGAGAGAGAGAGAGAGAGAGAGAGAGAGAGAGAGAGAGAGAGAGAGAGAGAGAGAGAGAGAGAGAGAGAGAGAGAGAGAGAGAGAGAGAGAGAGAGAGAGAGAGAGAGAGAGAGAGAGAGAGAGAGAGAGAGAGATAATAGCCTAACTACACTTTATATACGCCATAAAGTCATCCAGATAACATCAAACGGCCGCTCACAAACCATTCCCCAAAACACTGCCTCGCCCGCTGACTATACATTATATTCAACTCATTTCGTATCCAAAAAAAACAAAAATATGAATAAATGAATACATGAATAAATAAAACAAATAAATAGATATAATTCAGGACTCCATTCAATTTGTCTTTCGTCCGCGTATTCATTCCATTTTACATCAGTTAGCCTTATAGTATTACATTCCATTACGCTTCTAGTCTCACATCTAACATTCCATTGGTTCCTCTTATATTTCACGTCCGGCTTTGCACCGCGCGCATGAATGGCACCGCTGGGACGTGTGATAGATGTAGCAGCAGTCTCTCCCAGGTCCCATTAGCACCTCCAACCTGTCTTCCGGCAAGCTGCAGGTACACACACACGTAAAGCATAAGGCAAGTGCTGCTAGAAAACGCGCTAAGAATACATCCATGAGCGTCTAAAGTGTTTTCATAGCGAATGTCTGGGTCGCTGATCTAATGGTTCCTACTAAAAAAAATTATAATAAAAAAAACATAATGATAAATGGATAATTTCTAGTGTCATTAGGGGACAGTTAACGTTTCTCTTACACGAATCTTGAAAAATTGACTACATTGCCTTTGCCCCCATTATTATTGACAGATAGACATTAATTTTCAATGCTAGTAGTACGTGGTTGAGTGGTAAATTGTGGTGAATGTGGTCATTATCATTTGTCTCGCTCCCCGGAAACTTTGGAAATAAAGTTTGTGATCTCAACTGCACATCTGAATCTATTTCTTCCTCGCAGCCATGAATAAGAAACAATATATTACTGGAGGATAGCAGAGAGGGGGAGAGAGAAAGAGAAAGAGAAAGAGAAAGAGAGAGAGAGAGAGAGAGAGAGAGAGAGAGAGAGAGAGAGAGAGAGAGAGAGAGAGAGAGAGAGAGAGAGAGAGAAACAAAATAGAAAGTCAAATAGTTCGAGACAAGGAAAAAGTTATTATACATTCTCATATTCAATCAACAACTTTGCCTGTTATCCTCAACATCAACACAATCTACACTTTATACCTACGAGTTTGGTATTCCCACGCCCACCACACCCGGGAAATCCCAAGTGTGGTTTTGCTGAAACTTTGAAACAGGCTTTTTGTATATGCAACAATAACTTTGGATACAGCGCTTTGGGGCTGAAACAAGGTTGAGGAAAAACATACACACGCTGTAACCCACCACCTGCACGAAGAATATAAAAAGGAAAAAAAAAAAATAATAGTACAATTTGTGAAGGAAAAAACTTATTACAAACCAAGTGATAAGGTGAGGTGATACTTTATAATAATGACCTTTCTAACAGTTTTCAGAGGCTTTGTATGACCATAACACCTTTGCTACAGTTAGATAAAGTAGGACTGGCCTGTACCTGTACTGGAGACATTTTATTGACGACAAAGGATCTGCTGGATGGTGTTCAGTGAGTCGGTGAAGAGAGTCACTGCCACGACCTCTCATATGATATTGCCTTGAAGGACTTTGTCAGGACTTGGTATCCTGCAATCCCTTCCATTCTTCCCAATAAAAGAGTGGTGAATTGTTGCTCAGTGAATCTCTCTCTCTCTCTCTCTTTTTTTTTCTTCTCTCTCTCTCTCTCTCTTTCATAGGAGTAGTAATAATGATGTTAACGGTAATTCCAGTAGCAAAGGAGATGGTAATCAAGTTAGTAATGAGGAACACGCTAAAACGGCGCCAGGTGCAGTAATAATGGTGAAGAAAAGGACATCAAAGAACAGCACAGCGCACTCACGACGGAGAAAATGAAGAGAGAGAAAAAAAAACATACGTATAATGCATATTAATGAGAAAAATAAATAATGACGGTGATGATAATGATGAAAATGATAATAATAATAATAATAATAATAGTAATAATGAAACTAATGATAATAATAATAATAACAGTAATAACAATAATGAAGAACTGAATAACATGAGACAAAACAATTTACACACACAAAATAATTTCACACACACTATTATCGTCCTCACACAACACTTGATGAACACAATTTGACGCCAACTAATGCAGGTACAGAGCTTGCAAAACTTACTCCTAACATTTTAAAGGCAAAGCAAAAATAGGTAAACACGAGATCATTAACCAGTAGATAAGTTAATAAATCAGCGTAAGAATCTTTTTGTCCCCTGATGACTGAAAGATTAATAATGTCGCTGCAGTTCTGAAGAAAAGTCCAGAAAAATCCTGGTTAGGTAATTATGTGCCCATTAGCCTAACACACAAGGCTGGTAAAACACTTGAAAGCATCATTAGAGTGCAAAATGGCTAATTATTCCAATGCCATTCCCTAATTAGACACTGCTTTGACTCCCACACAAAAAACTGGTACTTTACAAATTTGTCAATACTTTTCTTAGATCTTTTGCTAGGTCCATTACGCTGCTAAATCCGGAAATGTAAAGTTTTAAAACATAAATAATTCATTCACGATAAATTGAAGTCTAAATCTAAATAAGTTGATAGAGCTTGAAAAGTGGCTGAGCGAAAGGAAGCCGAAGGTCATGGTTAATGGATGTGCTGTGGGGGGGAAATAGCGTAGGAGGAGGAGGAGGAGGAGGAGGAGGAGGAGGAGGAGGCGATTCGGAGCTGCATTATTCACATTAACGATATCGAGTCGGGTAAAAATAACTTCATGGTAAAATTTACTGCCGATATCATGATTGAAAAGTCATAATACATCAAACAAAACCGAGCGTCGCCAGCAGGACAGGACAGGACAGGACTCGTGCAACCCTTGAGCGAGGCCACGTCAAACAACACTGTCAATGAACGTGAATAAATAATACTTGGTTGGCAAAGAATAAATAAAAAAAAAAACTGAAAGGTACGCACGTGTTGCAAGGTGTAAAACTCAGGGAGGTCATTTTTGATTTTTTTTTATATCTCCATTTTAGAAAGAATATGCGAGTAAGGCTTTTAAAATGTTATGCTTTGTTGAGTGAATTTTTTTTTTTTCAATGTACTTCACGAGCAAATCCTCAGTCAGAATAAAAGTTTATCAAAATCTCACTTACAATCCCCAGTGCAATTTTTTTTTTAATCTCATCAAAACAAAGCTAAAAGTATTTCACCTTAATATTACGAAACTTATCCTCTCACTAAGCCAAAAAGTCGTATGAGGGAATACAAGTAAGTCAAGACGTGTTTTCTCTGACTGACAGGTGTCTCTATGGTAACATAATTGAAAGTCTTAATCTACTAAAAGAAATTACAAATATTGATGCAAATACTTCCTTCTATCCACTCGCAGCACATGGACACCAAACACATGTTCAAACCTAACATCACAACATTAGTATAAGATGACTGCATTAAACATTCCCTCATCACTAACATCGCCGTGAGAGAATACAGTAAGAGTAAGTTTGCATCTCCGGCCGTGCTGTGTAACGTAACAAACTCACTCAAACAACAAACTCAACCATCATTATCCACGAAGTAAACAGCGGTCAAAGCATTAATGAGATAGCCTGTTTATTTGGTGCTTACTTTTTTATTTATGTATTAAAAAATGTGTCTGTCTGTCTCTCTCTCTCTCTCTCTCTCTCTCTCTCTCTCTCTCTCTCTCTCTCTCTCTCTCTCTCTCTCTCTCTCTCTCTCTCTCTCTCTCTTTCAGCAACACGTTCGTAATTATGACTTTCTTCTTGTCATTACCTTCGCGTCATTACCTTCCATTCAAGAGTGAAGAGGCCATGGATTCATCTCAAAGGAAATAATAGAACGCATGCAATATGTAATTAATCAGTATTTTTATTTATTGTTTAATGGTATATAACGCTGCTGGGGTTCATCGTTGCTCGCTTATGAAGGCAGAGGTAATTTGAAGCAATTGAATGCGTATTCAAGGTTCATATTACGAGGATTAGAAAAGTTAGTGGAAATCTTACAAAACCGTTCACTGATGGAGATGATGCAGAACAATCAATTTCCTGGAAGCTCATTTAACAGGAGTTGGTATATGAAAGTTGATAGTTAAAATTCTTAGTGAAGGCCATCCCAAAAATATTCAATGTTGAAGAGGGGAGCAGTTGAGGGTTATCGGAGGAGAGAGGATAATCTATTCAATAGGAGGAGGAATAGAACGTTGAAGTATTGAAAACCATAATGGTCTCTACAAATATTACCCTTCACAAAACAGATTAATTCGTCGTTTTGTTCCATTTCTTCATGAATAACTAAATAGTTCAATCGTCAGTACAGGAGCGAGTTTGAGACTATGAGTGAAAATACCATTGATGAATAAGAAGGAAATGAATGGGTGATGGAACAGAACATTGTAACACTCCAATGTTGAAAGGCTCAGAACAGCTGCAACACACAACTCAGAGAGGAAAGCTGAGATAACGGCAACAAGTAACGTATGGTGTTCAGTAGTCTGAAAACTAAATATTCATGTCAGACTCTATCGAACGCTTTTAATTGCCTAAGTTATTAGCAAAGGCTTCACCAAAACCCTGAAGTGAGACTAACCAATAAACCAGCAAATTGCCAATGGACAAACCTTTTAGGAATCCATACTATTGATCAGATAGAATGGTATGGGAGCTGCAAGACATCTGATAATATTTCCTTTGGGGATAGATTCAAAAGCTTATAAGACGTCAGAGTTATAGACACATGTTTTGAAGGATCAGAGAGAGTCCCCCTCCTTTGAAACACGCTGATTGTAAGTAAAAAGGAAAGGTGGATGTTGATAGATGGAAATGGAGGAGTTAAGATGGGCAGATTGTAAGCATATTAGCAATTTCTGAAGCAGTATGAGAGACCCAATTAGGATCATAAGCCTTCTTAGGTAAAAAAAAAAATACAGAAAACATTATTAGAAAGAAAAACTGACATAATTAAGTTAAAGGGTGCGAGTGAGGGAAGGGAAAATCAGAATCATCCAAAGTAGGTCTAAGCGAAGAGTTCAGCTTTAGAAGTGGAGAAGATTGGAGTGTTGACATTAAGATTGAATTAAAGAGGAAAGGTTAGTGATGAAAATCGGTTAAATGTTTTTGGTTAGATGATCATAGTAGCCAAGAGGTGTTGGATTTAGTACTACTGTAACACTTGCTATTAATGGAAGACTATTTAAAAGATCATAAGACAGATTTAGTATAATTCAAAACAGTTTCAGTAAACGGATAGTTGCAGTTATTGATTGACTGATTAATTCATTGCAATGTATCGCGGCTTAACGTGCTGATAACTTGGCGTCGTTCCCGTAACAGAAACATCAACTACATATATTATGATAAATGCATAACAAAAGAGAGTAGAGGTATGACAAGAATGTTCCGATATCTTCTGTGTTACAACAATATCATGAATGGGATAACCTTCAAGCTGTTACTAAGTCATGTAACACAATACGCGCGAAAAAAATTCCTGGTGGGCTTCACTTGCTTGAAGCTGACATCCGCGCGGCTGTCTGCCTCATTGAATTCCCTTCACGGATTAAGCTTGAGAACAGACCATGGAGTATATAACCTGGATATTCTCTCTCTCTCTCTCTCTCTCTCTCTCTCTCTCTCTCTCTCTCTCTCTCTCTCTCTCTCTCTCTCTCTCTCTCTCTCTCTCTCATCCAGTATTATTCCAAGAGATACATTACATTTACTGCAGTCCCCGTACTAAGTCTTCCATCTAGCTATGATACATTTAACATGTCTGTTTATTTATGGCTTGCGTCGCACACTGTATTATCCAAGATAGTCTTGACCTTAACACTGCAGCCTTGCATTTGGCAACACTAATTCAAAAGCAAATTACTCACTTATTTGTAAGAAATGAATCTTGCATTCGGCGGCGACATAGGATAAATTTGTTGTTACATTTTATTGTGGTCCTTGTACTAAGTGAACAATTGCGTTATGAAGTACATTCTAAAGACACTGAAACTTGTGAAATAGTACTAAATATTTACTGGTGTACGTATACCAATAATAACAAAGTGGTTAATATTACGAGAAACGTTTACACTAGAAAATTATAGCTCGACAACGCGACGCAAGGTTATAGTCTGACACTGAAATGATATTACGACCTAGAGCGAGGCCAAGGCAGGTGAGGTGACGCCAGGTGACGCCAGGTGACGCCAGGTGACGCCAAGTGACGTTCAGATGACGATGTTAAAGGGAAGCGCCTCTTGGCACTCAAAAACATAGTGTTAATCATATACATGTATTCACTCTTTCTCTCTGCATATATATACATTCTTGCTTTTAAAATTTACATAATTAATTTTCCCTTATCACACTCGCACTACCGTGAGGAAAACTGTTTGAATAGAAGCTTAAACATACACTTTTTCTTGGTTATTCTAGAGTAAGTAACTGGGAATTAACTGTTTCCCATCAATTAATTAATGTTGTTTTGTGTCCCTTCCATTCCCTGTCCCTTGGCTCTCTGCGGCGTCCAGACCTTGCTGTTTCCTATTTCTCTCTCTCTCTCTCTTTTTTTTTCTTTTTTTTTCTCTCTCTCTCTCTTATTATTCCTTCTCTTCATCCTCCACCTCCTCGCCTTCTTTGTTCTCAGCCTTCTTTCTCTTTCTAGTACACTCCTCCTTTTCTTTCCTCCCTTTATCCACCACCACACCACCATCACTACCACTACCTCCTCCTCCTCCTCGCACAGGTGATAAGTAAGCCTCGGCCAGTAGCAGGCTGCGAGTGTTGTACGTAATCAGTCCGAGTCTCTTGATTGGGCTGGAGGGGCAGTGTGTGTTGTGCTGCCGATGAAATCATTCTCTCTCTCTCTCTCTCTCTCTCTCTCTCTCTCTCTCTCTCTCTCTCTCTCTCTCTCTCTCTCTCTCTCTCTCTCTCTCTCACAGACACACACACACATACACACTAACAGCACCTTTTGTGGCCTAAACTTCATTCCTTCATTAAACATCGATGACGTATTGGTATTTAGTAATTAAATTAGTTTTTTAATCGGTGGACTTTAATCGGACTTTCATACAAATGGCAGCGTACCAGTGCTCTCACCTCCGTCCGTCCACCGATATTCAGCTTGGGGTGGAAAGAATGCATATTTTTTTTTTTTTAGTGTGTGTGTGAATTAGAATGAATATGAATTAAACAACACAGCGGATTCAACTCTATTTCCGTGCTGGTATTTTTTTGGTTGTTGTAAATATACGACTTGTCACCAGGCGAGGGACACTGAGTTACGTTATGAATTTGTTATTGATGTTATTTATTAGATTAATGCAGTGATTATAACTATTAACATTATTATCATTTTTACTATTACCACTACTACTATCATTACTACTGCCATTGAACAGACCTACTAACCTACTACTACTACTACTGCTGTTGTTGACTCCTTCCTTCCTTCCCTCCCTCCCCTTACACCTCTACAGCAGCATTACATCACTTCAGTCACTAATCCGTCAGGTGTGTTCAGCGGCGCCCACCTGCCGTGTTCGTATTTTGGTGCCGATAAAGTGTGTCTCGGGAAGCGTTACTTGCCGCCCAGAGCCTCGCCGGTCCCGTTATTGAATGATTGAAGGGCTTTGAAGGGAAACCAGACCGTGATGATTTATGGGAATTATGCCACTGGGTAATCTACGTGCCCACCCACACACACACACACACACACAGACACACACACACACACACACACACAGACACACACACACACACACACACACACACACACACACACACACACACAAAGCCAGGGTCACCTCAAACAGCTCATCATTATTCATCACGCTGCTCTCTATCTTTATTCACCTGCTTTGTCTAGTTTGCTTCAAATTATGGATTCTCGCACTTTTTACTCATTTTTTTCCCCTCCCCCCATATCATCATCATCATCATCATCATCAGCATCAGCAGCAGCATCAGCAGCATCAGCAGCAGCAGCAGCAGCATCAGGTTGGGGCGCCGTGCTGATGCCATCCACTTTAATATTGCTGTAGCTTTCCCTCGCTTTCTCTTCCGCTGTGAGATGCTTTATTTTAATGTGGAGAAATATTGCACATTTTCCCGGTTTTGAGAGAGAGAGAGAGAGAGAGAGAGAGAGAGAGAGAGAGAGAGAGAGAGAGAGAGAGAGAGAGAGAGAGAGAGAGAGAGAGAGAGAGAGAGAGAGAGAGAGAATGGGGAGGATGTGGTTGGTTGAATGTGAAAGAGAGAAGAAAATGAGGCGGCTTGAAGTGTGATTAGATAGCATTCTTGTCTTAAGTTGCACTCAAAGACTCACTCTAAGGCTTGTAATGAGGAGAGGGTAATGGGTAAGCCTCATTTCCTCGGGCTTAAGGCAATAGCGTGGTTCCCTCCTTCACCCACAGGCACACTTTCTTCATTATGAGGTAAATTAACATCCTTCCCTTCTTCCTCCCTTTACTTTTCCCTTCCCTCTCCTGCTCTTACTTCCTTTCCATTCTCTGTGTGTCTCTGTCTCTCTCTGAATGATACAACTGATGAAAAAATGTATCTATATGTATATGTATAAATAAAATAACCTTAGTAGTTAGGTTTGTGCATTAAGTTTACTCACAGTACCTATTCCTGTAGTCTCCCCTTCACTAACCATCATTTCACAAGCCTGATTCTCGTTTTCCTTGCCCCTCTTCTATTATTATTTTTTTTTGGGGGGGTCCTCACTCGCATTATTTTTTTTTTTATTTTGCTGCACATTTACTGGCCCCTCTGACTCCTTCACGTGGAAATGTATATAACTAAAAAAGGTGGGAAAAAGGCAAGGGAGGAAGGGAAGCCAGTTGAGTTTAGGTCCCGCCACTAAGGAGAAGAATGAGCTGAGTCAGGCGCGGAGGACGAAAGTCAGCGAAATGCCACCATGAGAAATAAGAAAATGAGGTTGTTCCAGAATTAATACAGTAATACGGTGTTTTCAATGACTCCTTTCTCTCTTTTTTTCTTTTTTTTTCTCTCCCTCTCTCTCTCTTTCTCGATATTCCCTTATGCTATTTTTCATCACACACGCACACACACGCACCCCCCCCCCTCCCCCTCACACACACACCCACCTTAAATAAATCCTCAAAGCATATGAACAAAAGCCTCGAATTTCTAATCATTTCCCGTTACTCCACATCATCATTTTACGAAAACGAACGCACTTTTTACGGTTTCATCAGATTTGAAGCAGATTAATTAGAAAAAGAAAGGAATGAAAAAAAAAATATAGAAGCCGGTATATTTCAACATTAATGGAAGCGTATATCTACATTTCAGAAAGATTCCAGGTAAGAAAAAGGGAAAAAAAAAACATGATATGATACACATGAAATAAATCGATGTGTTGCAAAATTAATATGATGATAACGTTTCGATGTATTTTGATATATATTTTGATTTCACACACTCACACACACACACACACACACACACACACACACACACACACACACACACACACACACACACACACAATGCAAACACCGTACCTAGATTTTCCGAGCGCGGGTCTGAATTGCACCCACGGCAAGGCAAACACACAAAGAGGGGACAAGATGTAGAGGGGACGAGTCGTGAATAATGTGGTCGCTACGGGCAGTGAGGGGAAAGTGAGGGGAGGTGCGGGACAGACTGAGGAAAAGGAACGGGAGACTGTGAAAGGCGGTGAGGGGAAATCTATGAGTAGATGTAAGAGAGGGGAGAGCGGGGTGGCCAGGCAGAGCTGTGAGTGCAGATAACTGGTTGGTGTGAGGGGAGGCTGAGAGCAAGCTGTGAGGGTAGGGAGCGAAAAGACCAGGAAGGACGATGAGAGGAAGAGGGGATGGCCAGTGAGGGGAAACGGAGAAGTAAGAAAAAGAGAGGATCACAGAGGGGAGTGTGAGAGGGAGAGGAGCGACTAGTGAGTGTAGGAGCGGTGAGGGGAGGTTCTTAAATAGCCCTGATAGCTGATGAGGGGAAGGGAAGAGGGGAGAGTCACGGAGGGGGACGCCAATCTGAGGGGAACTGAGGGGAATACTGATAAAGCAGCGGAGGGAGGAGTACGGGAAAAAGAATGAAGCAATATGCAAGAATGGTTCCCTAATCTTGTCCTTTTTGAGGGGGGAAGAGAAGGTAGAAAGGGAAGAGAGGGAAGAGAGAGTATGTAAATGTAAGTAAGACTCAGTTCCTCTTTGATCTACTCAGCCATCCTTGTTCCCCTTGTTGATGTTAAGAGGAAGTTAATTTTAATTTTTCTTTCTTGTTTTTGTTGTTTTTGTTGTTTTATCCTTATTGTTGTTGTTGAGAGAGAGAGAAAAAAAAAGAGAAGAATGTAAACTATTAAAACAGCCGCATTCGTCTCGCTTTTAGTCAGTCTTATCTTTCTACCACACACACCAACGCGACACACACTATTACATTCCGTCACATTCCCTGGGTTCCCACAAACATAAGAGATGGTCTGTGTTGAAGCTGCCTCACACTGTTCCAATCCGGTTGACAGCTTTTGAACTTTTTATCAAGTAACCGACACTTCCGGGAAAACATTGTTCCACTCACTTGGTTGTGTCGCATCACCTCACCACGCTCACCACCTACCAGATTCCCGCACCAACACAACACCGATTCTTATAATAAAGACAAAGAGAATATCGTACTTACAGCAAACGACAGGATCCACTTCGCTGCCAATCTGTAAAGAGAAATAATATACAATAGAATCACAAAGCTTTAGTAACAACAATATGTGACAATCTCTATAACAACACATTTTTGTAACTAAATTATCTTCGTATTGCATTGTTTTATATATATGTTCAACGAAGAATTTTTACGTTGAAGATAATGTTTGGTTTGGATTATTCCCAGCGTGACATCACCACTTGCTTTCGATATCAGAAGTCGGGGAGTCAAAGTTATGGAAAACTAAAAGATACCAAATAAAGTATTGAGAATATGTAGTACTCTCCTATGCTATTCCCGGGACACAGACAGCGGCGCGGAAAAGTTTCACTGTCCTTGTTATAGAATGTAAAAATAATACCTTCTGTTGTTGGCGCAGTAAAACGAAGATACAAAACAAACTTGGATACATCAAAAATAAAATAAATGAAGAACTAGACTGATGAATAAACAAACACAACTAAGATCTGTGCAGCACACCGAAGCACCATTAGTGTTTGATGGAGTAGTAAGTGGTGCCCGCTTTAAGGAATCAATACAGACACAACACACACACACATACACATACACATACACACACAAACACTGCACCAACACTAACACTAACAGGGCGGAAACATCAGGTGCCCTTAAGACAACGACAACAAAGGCGTGGAAGGGGAAGCACGGTAAAATTATGTCACTTAACGTAATTGCTTGTCGCCTTCCACTGTGAGTAAGAGTTAATACAAAAGGAATAAAATCTTACATTCGTCTAAGGAAGCTTTAGTAATTTACGATGACGAGGAGAGAGAGAGAGAGAGAGAGAGAGAGAGAGAGAGAGAGAGAGAGAGAGAGAGAGAGAGAGAGAGAGAGAGAGAGAGAGAGAGAGAGAGAGAGAGAGAGAGCAGGGATGAAGTGGAACGTTGACGATACATAAGAAACAAAAGAAAAAAGTAAAACTCTTCGATGGCCGCTGACAATGGACGAGAGGGAAAGAGGGGATGTAAAAGTGAGATGGGACAGAGGAAGAGGAGGAGGAAGTGAAGGAGGAGGAGAAAGAAGAGGAAAAGAAACAAGAGGAGGAGGAGGATAAGGTTAAGCCCTATCGAATGTAAACAAGAACACCTGACAGCACACACACACACATACATACATACACACACACACATACACACAGATAGATAGATAAATAGATAAATAGATAGAGAGAGAGAGAGAGAGAGAGAGAGAGAGAGAGAGAGAGAGAGAGAGAGAGAGAGAGAGAGAGAGAGAGAGAGAGAGAGAGAGAGAGAGAGAGAGAGAGAGAGAGAGAGAGAGAGAGAGAGAGAACAAAAAGCTCAAAATAACATATATGGAGTTACATGACATCAACAGCGATAAAAGAGAAGAATATTCGGGAGATACGAGGCAGAGAAAGGTCTTCAAATATTTCCTCACAACAAACTGGGGAACAAAATAAAAAAAATATATAAAAAAAAAATATTTGCAACACAAACTCAAGTGTGCCCAGTAAATAATTCTTCACCTGACAGAACAAGAGGAGGAGGAGGTGGAGGAGGAGGAGGAGGAGGAGGAGGAGGAGGAGGAGGAGGAGGAGGAGGAGGAGGAGGAGGAGGAGGAGGAGGAGGAGAAGGATGAGAAGGAGAAGGAGGGTTTGGTGGATGAAGATAAAACGAAGGAAAATAAAGTAAAAGGAAGGATAGGGAAGAGAGAGAGAGAAAAAAGAGGGAGAGAGAGGAGGAGACGATCAAAGCTGCCGGCAGGGAAAGGAAACACGAGAGTCATGAATGGAGAGAAAACAATACTTGGAAATGGAGAGAAAGAGAGTGAGAGAGAAAAGAGAGAGAAAAAAAAAGAATAGCTTGAAGTGATAAGGAATTGAAAAGAAAGACATACGCAGTCGATGTAAGAGAAAGAAAGAGAGAGAGATTAACCTATAAAAAAAGAAGAAAAATATATATAAAAAAGAAAGAAAACAAAAAAAAAATGTGAATTCCTTTGTATATGAAGGTAAAAGTGGGGGCAGGAGACACGTGGAGACCAAATTAACACAGGTTCAGAGGAAAAAAGTTCAACAAAATCAGTCTAAGAATAGTTTGTTGGGAAAAAAGGAAAATCTTGCACCACCCCCTGACCTCACCCTCACACCCCCCCAAGAAAACCAGGAAAGAAAGAAAAGGAAAATCATATGACGACAAAGAGAAATATTTAGGAGGAAAAATATATGAGCGAAGGTGTGTGTGTGTGTGTGTGTGTGTGTGTGTGTGTGTGTGTGTGTGTGTGTGTGTGTGTGTGTGTGTGATAGATAGATAGACAGTGAGAGAGATAAGTAAGAGAGAGAGAGAGAGATAGAACGTAGAATATAAAAAATAAAGAATATAAGTCAAGGATACCAGCGAGACAAAGTTCTCAGAATAAAGAAAGAAGGAAAAACTACAAATAATAAATAAAAAAAAAACATATTTACCACCATGATTGTTCTGGGAGGTATACACATGTACGTACACACACACATACATACATATATACCTAAGGCAAACCTCTACTGAGAAGACTTAATCCCGCCTCCAGCACCTCCTAGCCCCGCCCAACCATGACCCAGCATATAAGACCCATTCCATCTCCTCTCTCTCTCTCTCTCTCTCTCTCTCTCTCTCTCTCTCTCTCTCTCTCTCTCTCTCTCTCTCTCTCTCTCTCTCTCCATTACACGTTCCCTAAGGACTTTCCAGCAATACGTTCCTTCTCCTTTACACAATTATTCCTAACTTAACATCATGACTTTCCTCCCATTTCTCCTTCACTCTATGCTCTTCTTTCCTCGTTTGTTATGTTATTCCTTCTTTATTAAGGTTCTTCTTTTCTTTCTCTCACACTCATATTTCTTTTGATTATTTTTCTTAACTCGTTCTCCTTCCTTTCATCTTGACTTACTCTCTCTCTCTCTCTCTCTCTCTCTCTCTCTCTCTCTCTCTCTCTCTCTCTCTCTCTCTCTCTCTCTCTCTCTCTCTCTCTCTCTCTCTCTCTCTCTCTCTCTTTTCCACTTGTATCGGATCTTATTCCTCTTATCCCTTCCTCTTTCATCTCCTCTTCTTTCCTACTAGTTTCCTTTGCTACCTCTTTTCCACTACTTTCTCCTCGTGTTTCCCTTTCCTTTTTTCCTCTACCACTTCCACCACCAACAACTTTCTCCCTTTTCTTCCACCTCCTCCACCTCCTCCTCCTCCTCCTGCTGCACTATTTTCGTCCCCGTCTCCGTATAGACTCGAACTTCACTAACTTGCCCAGGAAACATACACTCACACTCGTTCTGTATCAAGGGAGTTCGGCACAGGGGCCGGAAACAGTGTGTCAAATTTTTAGGGAAGGTCCTGTTTTGGCTCTTAATGTTTTGGTGGTGGGAAGGAGGAGGAGGGGAAGGAAGAAGAAGAAGAAGAAGAAGAAGAAGAAGAAGAAGAAGAAGATGAAGATGAAGAAGAAGAAGAAGAAAAAAAGAAGAGGAATTACAGGAGGAAGAAGACAAAGAAGCGAAAGTACAAGAAGTAGGGAAGAAACAGGAAGTACAGCACAAGGCAGGGTCGGGGCTGTGGTGGAGAGAGAGAGAGAGAGAGAGAGAGAGAGAGAGAGAGAGAGAGAGAGAGAGAGAGAGAGAGAGAGAGAGAGAGAGAGAGAGAGAGAGAGAGAGAGAGAGAGAGAGAGAGAGATTCTTGAAGCTGTTGGAGGACTAACTACCTTTCACGTCCGGCTCGCGTCCCCTCGCCTCGTCCCATACATTTAATTCACGCCGCCATCCATTCCTCCTTTCTTGCACAGACTGTCAGGCCGCACCAATGTGTGCCGCGCTGATATGTTCTTAATTAATGATTGCATATTCCTCATATTTAGGTCAGATGAACAAAACATAACACATCCGTGGTCCAATACTTACATGTTGATATTTACACACACACTGTTTGTCAGTGTTGTGACATATAGTTTTCGTAATGGAATATAATGTTTAATGGGAAAAAAACATGAAGCTTTCATTACGAGTTATGCATAATTCATTAATAAGCTGAGATCCGATGAAACGTGTTCATTATGGTATTAGATAGACATGGTGAATATGAATATTATCATATAATTTTGATGGTAAAATAGTGGTTCTGTAACGCAACTGGTGGTTATGAAATGCCGAGCGTCAGTGTCGAGTATACGGATGTACAGACTACATAACACCAGGCGTGTTAAACCTGGCGTGTTGCTGTGGTGACTGGAAGTCTGTTTGTGTATGAAACCTGAGAGGTATTCAAATATAAATCATATGATAACCTGGGTTACATTTTTATGTATAAATAATACTAGAACATAAACCTTTTATATACTTTTTCCAGAATAGTAAATAACATTTTGAAGGCGAAAACCAAACGTGTTCAAAAAGTGATTACAAACGCAAGGGTGATAGACGCAGGTAACCTTGGCAGGTGTTGCAGGGAAGGGTCCTCTCGCCCTGGCTAATGAAGGTGCTTCTCAATGACACCTTCAGCTGGTCACAGAAACACATTTTCATACATACAACTGTACCTTCACACACGTGTACTCCAGTATGGGACACATTCATCGTTGGAAGAGTTAATACGGCCTGGGTACAGTTATCTGTTGGTGGAGGGACTTGCAGCCTTCACACACCTGGGAGTAGATGCAAATTCAACTCAAGATCCATTACGGGGAAGGATAAGGAATGAAAGACGTCATTTAGGAATGTGATAACATTTTTCAGTTACATGGATCTTAATAATCTCTCAAGAAAACGAAATATTACACACGTGTCCTCCAGCCATCCTCGGCGACAGCAAGATGCCGTGCGTGCAGGATACCATTTTGATATCAGGAAGGGTCAGCACGGGCAGGCTGTTGTTCGCTGAGCATATACAAAAAAGACTGGTCTGGTTATACAGTGCGAGGGTTCACTCCATTATGAGTACGCGCCCCTGGCCTGGTCCTCACGCCCAGTCACACCTGGTCCACCTGGATATAATTCAGTCCGGGTTCCAGAGACTGGTGCAGGTCCGGATTCACCCAAGCCCAAACACGCAAGCATGCCGCCCCTACACCAATTAACAGCGTGTCATGTATAAAGCCAACACACTGCACACCCCCACACATGGCGGCAATACGTTTATAAATCCCGTCATCTGCATCTCACACCCCAGGGAACACCGCTAGTGGGCCACAGAGCCTCGCACCACAACAAAGCACCACTTACGCCCCTTCCCGTCCCGCCACAATCACCTGCGGAACTACTTAATGCAGGACACAGACCTGCACCACGCCACCCCATCCCACGCCTTCAAGTGCAGACTAAACACATACATGGCTATACAAACAGCACACACCCTCGCTCACACCAAACACACCAAATACACACACACACACACGCGCGGCCGCAAACAAACACACACACACACACACACACACACACACACACACACACACACACACACACACACACACACACAACACTGCACTATATTGTATGAGTTTGTGTATTGCTGTCTATTATGTTAGTGTAAAGTAAAGAGGATCAAACCATTGTTCAGAACTAAGATTTCTAAGTAGTATAATGTAGAAAACAGAGAGAGAGAGAGAGAGAGAGAGAGAGAGAGAGAGAGAGAGAGAGAGAGAGAGAGAGAGAGAGAGAGAGAGAGAGAGAGAGAGAGAGAGAGAGAGAGAGAGAGAGAGAGAGAGAGAAAAGGTAAGCAAGCAAAGACTGCAAGAGATTAAAGGTAATACCGGAAGCTCTTTTTGAAGGGTAAACTTTAGGCGAGACGAGGGTTGGTAGGTGAGGTGAGCAGAGGGGAGATGAGGGGAGATGACGCTTACTCATTAGTTAAGGGTAGAGGGAGCCAGTATTACTAGGACTACGCAGCGCGGGAAGGGTTCAGACCTCAATAATTACAAGGGAAGACTGCAGGTGAAAAGAAGGTAATGAACGCAACGTAAATAACACAAAGAAAAAAAACGATACTGGAAGGAAAAAGTAAAAATGTGGACCGGAGTTACGAAATTCGAGACAGTATATGAAAAAAGAAAATGACCGTAATTTTAAGAAAGCAGACACCCCGTAATTAATTAAGAAAATGGACAGTGTTAGTAATAATGAAAAAAAAAAAAAATGAAAAAAATGGGAGGAAAAAAAAATGGAAGACAACATAATATGAAAACGTTCCCTGGTAAAAAAAAAAAAAAAAAAAAAAAAAAAATGGAGACAGAACAGATTACAATGAATAAAAAAAAAGGGAGAAAAAAAAGTATCCAATGAATATAAGAAGAGAAATTTTTTAAAGCTGGGACCAAATAAAGTTGTGATTGCAATTAAGACTGAAACTAAACACAAACAAACAAACACGCATCAGAAAAGAGAGAGAGAGAGAGAGAGAGAGAGAGAGAGAGAGAGAGAGAGAGAGAGAGAGAGAGAGAGAGAGAGAGAGAGAGAGAGAGAGAGAGAGAGAGAGAGAGAGAGAGAGAGAGAGAGAGAGAGAGAGTGTACGAATATGGTTAAAGATGAACATTTCTAGGAATTCAATACCTAAGAGTAACGAAAGAATATGAAGAAAAAAAAACACACATACACACACACACACAAAAAAAAAAACTCGCAACAATGGCATAGAAACAAGAATTGATAAAAAATAAAAAAATAAAGTTTGATAGTAAAAAAATGACCAAACAATAGATTATGAAAACAAAGCAAGAAAAAAAGAAAAAGAAAAGAAAGAAAGAAAGAAACGAATAATAAAAGAGTAAAAAGAGGAAGAGATAAGAAATTAGACTCGGTCCTCTGCCTCTTTGTCTCTCCTCTTTCCCAATCAGATTTTACCTGTGCCAACTGCAATCATGATATTTACTCTCTCTCTCTCTCTCTCTCTCTCTCTCTCTCTCTCTCTCTCTCTCTCTCTCTCTCTCTCTCTCTCTCTCTCTCTCTCTCTCTCTCTCTCTCTCTCTCTCTCTCTCTCTCTCTCTCTCTCTCATCTTCGCTTCATCTTCTCATCGAAACCAAACTAAGCTTATCAGATACGAACGACAATGTCAACACAACCAGCATCAGCGACTGAGAAGCAGGTGCAGCAGACTGACGAGGGCTGACGAGATGCTGACGACAGAAAGGAATGAGGATAGGAAGCAGGAGGAGGGGATGAGGGGGAGGGGGAAGTATATACAATGGAAAAGTGAATTGGAATAAGAAGAGGAGAGTAAAATGATGAACACAAGGGAGGGGAATGTGAGAGGAGAACTTAACAGAGAAGGGGATGGTAGAAGAGAGGTAGAAGAGAGGTAGGAAGGGCTAAGGTTATAGGAGGTGGAATGTCAAGGGATTATCTTTATCCTCTTAGTTGTCAGCATCAGGAGAAGATCATTTACCTGTCACTTCTTGTCAAGGGTGCATGCAAATTTGATGTGTGTGAGAGAGAGAGAGAGAGAGAGAGAGAGAGAGAGAGAGAGAGAGAGAGAGAGAGAGAGAGAGAGAGAGAGAGAGAGAGAGAGAGAGAGAGAGAGAGAGAGAGAGAGAGAGAGAGAGAGAGAGATTGAGCGAGTGTGTGATAATAATGATGAAATAATAATAATAATAATAGTAACAGTAATGATAATGATAATAATAATAATAATAATAATAATAATAATAATAATAATAAATATGATAATAATAACAAATATAATAATAACAATAATAACAACAATAGTTATAATAATAATGGAAATCATAATAATAATAATTACAATAGTAAGCCGCTTATTTAGACTTAGTGCAGTGTTACGCAGAACAACACTTATACAAACTATGAATGTTGAAAGTGGAAGACAACCTTTTGTACGCAAGATAACAGTTCATAACAGTTAGTAATAATGATGATGATGATAATGATACAATAACAATAGTAATAACGATAACAATAAAAATAATGATAACAATGATAATAATAATAACAATAATAATAATAATGACAAGCGTGAGAGAGAGAGAGAGAGAGAGAGAGAGAGAGAGAGAGAGAGAGAGAGAGAGAGAGAGAGAGAGAGAGAGAGAGAGAGAGAGAGTGGAGAGAGAGAGAGAGAGAGAGAGAGAGAGAGAGAGAGAGAGAGAGAGTACGTGTATTCATCCCTATTCCAATGTGTAATGACTTATTCACAGGTGGCATGAATTTCAAGCCTGGTCGTCAGTAGCAACACGTCCCATCAATAGTGAGGGAGAGTAACAGAATCACGGGCATCCTAGCGCACACCGGGTATATCTGCGCACCTTACGACTCCCTTCACAAGTTGTCGTCAGCGAGGTGGTCAATATTCTAACTTGCGGAAACACTCGATTGGTCTTCCTCTGAGGCGTTGGTTCTTTGATCACGTGTCTGTCTGTCTACCTCCTCTATTGTCCCCTCACACCAAAACCTTCTGTACTTGTAACATATTGATGGTGGTGTTTTATGTAGAGTTCCGTAAAATATTTCCTTAAAGAGTAACTGAGGACGGTTTTTTTTTTGTAGCGCGTTGATGTGGGTGAAGAGCAAGTGTCTGTGTGTGTGTGTGTGTGTGTCCTCTTTCTTGAGTTTCATTACCTGGTATAAGGCGACACTTTCACGGAAGAGCAAGGTGTGTTGTTGGTGTGTGTTGTGTCACCATCCTCGGGTCGTGGTATGCAGCTGAGTGTTGGCTACGTTACGTCTTTTATCACTTTGTATTGATGGGAATGACCTACTTAGCCGTTACACAATCATAAGTAAATCCTTCTGAAAGCTGAGCGTATATTTCTTTTTAAATTTACGCACATATAAACGGACAAAGTACTTCAAAACAAATATAATGTAAAGAAGAAAATCCTCAAAGCGATCGAGAAAAAGTCCGCAACACAGACCAATTTAATTCTTGAGGTGACCTAACGCACCACATTTTGAGGGGCTGAGGTCGTAGATAAATAACAAGGCTGAGGAAGGAGCTTCGTTCCAGTAGAGGCATCGCTCGATTTATTGTTTCCATGTCATCAGGAACCCCCGGAAGGTGCCAGGAATCCATGACTATTTTGTAAAGGAAGAGAGGATGGAATACCAAGCCTGCACCTCCCCCCTATCCTTCCTCCCCGTGTGTTGCAGCATCAAGCACGGCGCTGATGGTGTCGTGCAGTTGGGGGACGACACGGTAGCCAATTCTCAATGGCAAAAAATGAATAATTTTCAACACAAGCATTTTGGTGTTACTGAGCCATGTTTTCAGTCACAAAGAACGCTTCCAACCTTCAAATGATGATGTTATTAACGAGTGCAAAGCCTCCTCTTTTTCATATGCTAATTAACAGTATTTTCGGTAATTTTATGAGCAAACGAGAGCTCTGATGTCAAATATTTTTCTGTCATTAAACACTGTAGATCTTTTGCTTAACATGTCCTAAAAAATATGTGTACAGTTGTTGAGATTTAGGAGGTCAATTCCACCTGAGTTGCGAATTTGTCATGAGCGAGGCAGTGAATTAGGCGAGGCTGTGCCGGGAGGATTTCGTTGCCTGGGAAGAGTCGCTTGGGGAGGATCAGTTTGGGAAGTGGTGGTGGTGGTGGTGGTGGTGGTGGTGGTGGTGGTGGTGGTGGTGGTGGTGGTGGTGGTGGTGGTGTTTGCCTTCACGATGCAGCGTCGGAAACCCTCCTCCGCTGTGTGTTTATTTATTTTACAGAAACACACAAAAGAGAGAGAGAGAGAGAGAGAGAGAGAGAGAGAGAGAGAGAGAGAGAGAGAGAGAGAGAGAGAGAGAGAGAGAGAGAGAGAGAGAGAGAGAGAGAGAGAGAGAGAGAGAGAGAGAGAGAGATATTCGTCTGATTCATATGTGTCATTTTTTTTAACAGTCAGCGATCAATCCCAACACGTTCCATTACTAGAGGCGGGCCTGGCATGAGTGTCGTGAGCCTCGGCATCAAAGTGTTCAACGATACACAGGTACACGAGCCGGTATTGAAGGCCAGAAATCCGGATAACTGAATGACTCACACTGATACGCAGCAGCAATATGTAACCATTAACAGCACACGTTGCGATTAATCAGAGGCTTCAATTAATGTGTACCTAAAAAAATGTGTCTGAACTACCCCGGAGTCTAGACGTTAGAAGAATTCGGTGCAGGTGACGGCGTAGAAGTGAGGGGAAGAAATGAAGTGCGTTAAGAGTGAGCAAGACCCTCTAGGTGGTCCTCATACCAAGATAATAACGAGGTAATGAACTTATGAAATGCAAGGGAATTTCTTTTTTCTTGAGCAATTCGGAGAGAAATAAAGAAAGAACCTCCTATGCTTCAAATTACGCCCACAATCTTCCCCCAAAATGCATGAGTCCCGCCTCGAAGCGCCCAGCCATGCGCCGCCTCTTTGTCAAGCAAGACCAGATGGACCAAATCAGCGAAAAGCAGCCGTAAAAGGTTCACGGTGGGTTAATTTCAGGCCCAAAAGGAGATCGTTCGCACGTAATGAAAATATTGAGCTTTTAAGATCGAGGGTTTGAATTGGAAGGGATAGAGGCACGGAGGTCAGAGTGTAAGTGAGTAAGGAATGAAGGAAGGAACGGAGAAAATGAAGGAAAAACAGGAGAAGGGAAGGAAGGAGGGAGAGAGAGTTGAGACGGAGGAAAGAAGAAAGGAATGGAAAGTAGGTCAGGTCATCAGACACTGAAGACTAAGGAAAAATGGATTCTACTGACTCTCGATGTTTAAGTCAACTCTTTAATTCAGAATTTTTGAGGCAAGGACACAAGGCAGATGTAACAGGTTATTTCAAAAGTGTTACCTACCACCAGATGTCACCACTACACCCACTCCTTCCCACTCAAGGTAACAGACAGACACATTCAATAATCATTACTTATGTGAGTTGTGAGGTCCATTAGTGTCACACATTACAATCATTACAATCTATCATTAAAATATATATTAATACATGAAAAATAAATCGCTTTATTTATTATTTTTTTTATAACCCAGTAGTTCATTCGCGTTAATATTGCTCTCACATTAAATTTCTGCCAAGTTGAGCGGAATCATGTTTTCTAAAATATCATATTCATTCAGCAGACAAATAATATCTTTTCTAATTTCGTTCCTGCCTTTATTGGATCGTAACTGTTCACGACTTACACGTCACTTTTCACAATGTTGAAAGGTTGAATGATAGTCTGTCAGCGCAGCGCCAAGATCTGTCACGACTCATTGTTGTTTGGTGACGACGTGTGTCATAGATGCAAATCCTGTGACAGTGACTTATGGATCGTTTGATGTCCCTTAACCACGCCAGCCTTTGTCACGTGCCGAGCTGTAGCAACACGAGTGGATATAATTTCTTGCCATCCGAGCCTGGCGCTGAGTGGGTATCTCAGCGCTGGGAATGGTGATGAAAAAAGAATATGTTACAGTGAAATTTTCTTCAAGTGTGATACTGACAGAGCCTAAAGCAGTGTTTGACTTAGTATGAAGTATACATAAGGTGTTTTGCGAAGCATGATTCCACTTTGCTCTGGATGAAATTTTTGGTATGACGAAGCGTGTGTGTGATAGACAGGCTGACCCCTACCCCTCCTAAACTCCTTCCTTCCCCCTCTTACCTCCAGAGAGAGAGAGAGAGAGAGAGAGAGAGAGAGAGAGAGAGAGAGAGAGAGAGAGAGAGAGAGAGAGAGAGAGAGAGAGAGAGAGAGAGAGAGAGAGAGAGATCAAAATTTTAATACCATAAGTATATGTATAGTTATATGTTTTCATTAGGTATTGACACACACACACACACACACACACACACACACACACACACACACACACACACACACACACACACACACACACACACACATTATTATTATCTTTATCTATTAAATTGTTGTAAGAATTTCCCTCACCACCACCACCACCCCCACCATCACCATAATGATGAATAAATACTATAATAATAATAATAATAATAATAATAATAATAATGAATATGAGGTGATGGTAATGGGAATAATGAAAGTATTTCCTGTATCTCTTATTTTTTTATATATATATTTTTTTAGTGTTTGATATTATAGTAATGATGAAACTGAGTCCAGATTCGCGTTCAGTATGACCGAAAACCTTTATGTACAAATTTTCATGAAATTCCGAGGTGTGGAAATTTTCATGAAATTTCCAAGGGTACCACCTTAGATTTTTTGGCAGAAATCATGTATTTTTAAATAACTCGAAAACTATGAGGTTTACGTAAAAAGAGTATAGAATATAAAAGAAAGAGCAGGACACGCCCGTTCGTTTGAGCTATAGTGATATGGAATTGGAACATATGTATAGATGTAAGAATTGAAAAAAGAAAACATTAATTTTGTTCACAATAATTAACTTTTCTCCAAAGGTATAATAGATATTGGAAAAGTGATGACATCAATCGATAGATCTTTTCAAGCTGCATAACTTTGTTTATAATCCTTTTTCCTTTAGGAGTAATAGTTTCGTAGTAAAATGGCAAAAACATATTCGACCTCAATTCTGGTGGACATTTTCGGACCACAAAATCAAAAATTCCTTACCGTCACAGATACGTGAAAAATGACTTCAATAAAGGACAACACTACAACCAAAACATTAGGAACCTGGGATATCTGGAGGCACAGAAGGAGCTGCGTTTACTTGGTAGTTGTGATAACGTTGTTGCCTTTCTTGGTGAGCCTTTATGTTGCAGAAAGCACATATAGCACCGCACTGCCTTGGCTGCGGGCACGCGGCCAATCCAAGCTCCCTCTTAGCGAGTTAGCAGTGAGCCGCGGAGGATAAGTATGCACAGGACACGCTGCAGTAGAGTATCATTTCACATTACGTATATTATATCCCCAAGACATACATCCATGGTCCTTTTTCCAAGTATAATAAAGAGATGGTAATGTTTTAGTGTAGAAAATTATGAAGCGACTGTGTTCGGTCGTTATCCACTACCCTTCCTGAAGGGCGTCCTACACTCTAGGTGGAGAGAACCATGCTTCCACAATTCCTCGCATGCTGAGTTTTTCTCGTAAGTAACTGTATCCTTTAAGGGTAAAGCTCCAGAACGTCAGTACACGGCTTATATCATATTCTTGCCACTCTCTCAGAGGATTTCCAGTTAAAATGGGATTGACTTGCGAAGTGGAAAATAGGGAAGCAGGACACGTTTGACAGAATCATTAATTTCTTTACCATTCTTATCTAATATCTCAAGACGTGTAATCTTCCTCCTCCAATCCTCAGTTTCTTTGAGAAGGGCATCTCCTACCTTCCTCAGGCACTTCACTCGTCGCTCCAGTTCCTCGAGTACTTCATCTCTTCATCGTTCTTAAGAAAACGATGAAAAGTTATGTTGCCCTTCTTTGTGTAGTTAGAGGCACATCCATACACAGCACAAGTGTTCGGCATCCTTCATCTAATATATAGAACGAGGTATATTTCTTTTCTGGGTAAGCATAGAGGCAGAAACAGCTCGTTGGAAGTGAATGTTTTAAAACTGATACAATCCAAGCCTCCATTACGTACGACAACATGACAAGTTTGATGCAGCAGCCGACGCGCTGTCACCAGTGAGATTTTATGTGTTTTATCTATTTCCCTGAAGTTTTGTTCCTGCCTGGATGTTTGACATCAGTCGTCTCTTGTTCCAGCCTACGATGTTTACACACAAGCAACACGAGGAGGAATTGTATAATAATAAATAAATAAATATATATATATATATATATATATATATATATATATATATATATATATATATATATTTATTTATTTATTATTATACAATTCCTCCTCCTTTTGTATCCCCAATTGCTAAGGACATGTAAAAGGTGAGGAAGATACTCGCCAAAATACATAATGCCTTACAATTTCAAGGCAAAGTGGCTGAGCCTGAAAATGAAACACTTCATGAAGTGTTACGCCAACAACAGGAATTCACAAAAGGACAAACGAAGGTGTAGAGAGACGGTGAATCTTCGCTCTCGTAGCTTCTACTTTCGTATTTTTCAAGCAACCAATCATCATTATCATCATCGGTATCAGTATCTCACTACATTACTCTCATAGGTACCATCAAATGAAGCCCACTTCCAAAACTTTCATACAAGCTCCATAATCAGTATTTACATTTAGCTAATCATGAACATTACCACTGCTTCAGCACCATCACCTAACACTCACGAACTCATACTATTCCCAATGAACATCGAGGCTTTTAGTGTCAAGCTTCTGTCCTGGGTGTCGTCCAGGTGTCAGATAATCATCACTGCTTCTTTAGTTCAAGACGAATCTATCACATACCGCCGTACTTTTGTTCACATTTTTCCTGTCAATCTTAGCTACTCACTTGAAACTATGTCATCTTACAAGGCAGCTTCTCACACCCTAAACAATGAACGAACAGTTGCTTCATTCCACCTCCTGTTTTATTTTTTCTTATAATATTTATGATGTTCATGTCACTCATTTGTGAGTTTGGCTCTTGACTGAGAACATCTTTATTGAGTTACTTGGTCAAATAAAATGCTACGCTACGGGACTACAAATATAAGCGGACAACTGCTTTATGGACGTGTTAGAAACTGTTGACAATGCGAGTTCGACAACATTTTCTCTACTTAACTAAATCTACAAGCATTTTCAGTTCCAGTGGATGGAATGTTTAACCTACTGAGATGCAACATTAACTTCATCCATGCACCTGGAAACGTAAAATATAGATGTATTTAATTTATTTGTAATTAACACACAACACTCACGCCTGGTGTGTGTACTCGACCCTTTAATGCTTCTTTCTTCTCCTGCTGGCTATAGCTGCGTTTCTTTTGTCGCTTCTGATAGGTTACTGTGGTGGATCAGTGGTTGTAGGACAGTCTGCTTCAGCTCTTTCTTTAGTCATGTCGTCCGTATTCGATGCTTTATATTCAATGGAGCTTGATTCTTGCAATTTACTTATGGTGGAATGTGGCGGCTTACCAAACGTTACTTTCGGCAATAAAATTATATGTGTGCAAAAGAACATAAATGAAACCAAGTGTAATGCGGCCAGATATAAGGAAGCGGGTTTACTTAAGACATTAATCATACGTATTGGCGTATCCTGCTTCAATAGAAGGTCACACAACACTGCTGCACCCATGAAGCGAGGAACGAAGTGTGGCGCTCGACCCTCAAAAACATGGCCAAGTAATCGAAAAGGAAACCCGTGATAGTCCTTAAATTCCAGTGTCAAGCAACATTAAACGACAGACTAACACATTGGCGGGGTGGTTTTACGTGCAAGCCAAGCAAGTCACTACAAAAAGAGCGGGAGCGGGTAGGGTGACAAGTGGTAATAAAGCTTCCTTCAGCAAAAGTAAAAGATGAGTGGAAGGCGTCTAAGAAGAAATGGGTGAGTGACTGAAAGAATCGTGTCAAAGCAACGGTATCAAGTGAGTATTGGAAGGATACGTGCTGTGAGTCAGGTTATTACCGGAACATTGACAAGCAGGAGGAAAGATAAAGAACTCAATATTCTTTTGGCGTCGATAAGAAAACTCAGAGAAGGAGAGTGAGAAATGAAACCATGTGATACAGAGAAGAGGATGGTGATGTTTGGGGAAAGTAGACTACGGTGACATACAGCGTGCAGGTACGGTATGAGGCTGGATTGACACTGGATATGTACAGGATCACACGTAAATCCTTTCATAAATCCGCTTCCCTTTATTCACGTTGGGCGGTCTATAGCAGCCTCGTGGCTTGTTAAAAGAATTTCGGTGGTCACGTCAGAGAAAAGCGGTACAGCTGTCCACGGTTTCTATCACTCTGATCTGAAAGAAATATTGGGTGTGTGCGATCATACATCATTGAAGCGGAAGGAAAATACCAAAATCAGACTGGAAAAGTAACAGCAGGAGGGATGCCAAAAGTGAAGTTCAGGAGTGACGCTGCATGACGGAGGAAACATGCAAGGTGATCTGCACCAGGACCAGCTACAAGGAGGACAAGGGAACTACAACGTGTACAAACACATCAACAAAAACAAAAACACCATTTGTTTGATTCCAACAGAATCAATTCACACGCGCGCGCGCGCACACACACACACACACACACACACACACACACACACACACACACACACACACACACACACACACACACACACACACAATCAGCAGCGTCATGAAAGGGCATCAGATCGTTGCCCTGCGGGGTCACCTTTGTGCTAGGTGGTCTGTACTCTGCCTCGGGGTTGGTGGTACAGTTCGGTGATTACTCAATTTTAAATCTACTTCAGTGTTACTTTTCAACGATTATTTAATTATTTTGAGTGTTTTTACGCATATAGTGACAATGTATATATGTATATATATATATATATATATATATATATATATATATATATATATCTTCCCTAGAAATAGTTCCTTTCCTCTAATGTTTATCAAATTGTCGCGTACTAACGATGTAGTGAGGGTGGGTGAGCACCGGCCTGCCTGCGTCCACTGCTGGCCATGTAAATACACCCTTTGGCAATTTTCTCGAAATCAAGTTTCATTAAATAACTCGAAAACAATGAAGTTTACGTAAAAAATGTATAGAATACTAAAGAAAGTGCAAAACACGAAAGATTTTTAAGCTAATATATATATATATATATATATATATATATATATATATATATATATATATATATATATTTCCTACATATAATATCCAGCAGCCAGGTTTCTGATCTTGACAGCTGCATCACGTTTTCTTTGGCTTTGCCCTGACAGTTGTGACAACCTGCTCACCGTCAGTCTGTCGTCAGGCTTCTAAAGCCGACTTCACTCTATCTTTGTTTTTCTTTCAAACCCACAAACAAAACATTACTGGTTAGGGATTCACTGTCACTCACCAGCCCACCTCAGCATCTTGCATGAGTTCACTCGCCAGTTTCCATTCATCGGGTCTTCTTTGGGTCAGCGTGTATCTAAGGCACACTTTATTGCTGAATGCTTCATTAATTACCTTTAAACAAATGCTCAAATGCAAAATCCTGTTTTAAATTAACCAGCAATTAATGGATGTATTTTCTCTTAGCTCAGCAAATCCAGCACCTTATAATACATTGCAGCGAGGTTTTGTTTGCTTGAAGCTTCAGGGAAAGACTGGCGTGAAAACCACACACACAGTCATTCTATCCCTTAGTTTAGAACACAAACAGTGAACAAATTATGCACTTAATCTTAAATAATTCTGCCGCAACGTTTAGACTTGTGTTTACAAGTGTGATAGTTAATGCCTGAAGCAAATAGCGGCACATGTTATTGGGGTCGCCTCACCAGTGTACAAAGGACAGTTTTAATGACCGTTTCCTCCATAAAGAGAGTCTCTTAGTGCTTCCAACGCTGACTGCCTCCCTTACAGGACACGTTACAACACTTGATGAATACAGAACTGCGATGCGGTGGGCAGTCAAAACCCACCAATATACTGACCACCGCACACGTTAAGTAAGGTTGTGGCACGTGGCAGGTCAGATCAGTACAAACAGCTAGGAGTGTGCAGGCGCTGGTACGAGTAACGGAAGTAGCAGTGTGCTGTCCCACGTAAACATCAGGAAGAATGATATCGGCGCAGCTGTCTGTCGCCCTCAAAATATCGACGTTTGGGCTATAGTATCACTGTGCTACTTTCAAAATTTTTCCAGCGGCACTGGTAAAGATACACGTGTTTGAAGATTGGGACGCAGTGCAGTGGGCAGCGGCGGTGGCTTGTGTGTCTATTGGCTGGCCAGTGGCAATGTTGTGAGGAGACATCGCTCCCCCTAGCGTTTGGATAAGCTATAGTTCAGTTAAATTGCATCAATTGTTCTGTGGTTGTGTTCTCCAGTGTGGAATAACAGAGTCGTCTGCGTGATTTTTACTATTTTTTTTCTCGGAAACTTCCTAATCCTTCCCCGGTGTCATTTTGTTTTGTTCTGGCTGGGTCCAGGAAAGAGTAGCATATTCTCTCTTGCTTTATTATTGAGAAACTAGTATTTGTGCAGAGAAAAATAGCAAGTAATCAATTGGAAGGTGTTTTTAAAGTATATGTTCACCCTTGTGTGCACACTTCCTTTCACTGTATATGTTTCCTTTAGTGAGCTTACATTCAATGCACGTCCCGCGCGCTCAGTATAAACAGGCCGTCGAAGTCTAGACAATGTTCAGCAGGATCTGGAATAACACCGCCACACCACACTACACAAACAAGATAACACGTGTTCCTGGAGGCAGATTCAACAGTTCAGATTACATTTCATTACTACAATACAAATCAAACTTGTAACAATAACTATCACTTCTGCAACCCGCCTACAAGTTGCATCCAAGCGAATAGGTTTCCCTTCAATAATATTTAGTCCATGATGGCCGTGGTGCCAGACCGTTATGTTCCCGTTGTCGTTTTTCGCCGATGATTGCCTTGCGGTTGTCACAGAAAGAGGGAAGGACGTGTAGAAACGGACGGCAGTTTGTGTTCCATTGGTGTTGATATGAAGAGTTTGTTAGCCGGGCGTGTTTCCCTTCCCGCCAAGCCACACACTGTGCTACGGCTAATGGTCGTTTTTTGATAACACCTTCCTCATCATCCACCACCTAGAGCTAATGCAACACCTCCATTATTTGGTTTTAAGTAATAATTCAATAATAATGGTTTTCACGTCATAAAAAAAGATCAATACAAGTATAACATCATGTCCTTGGCCAGCACATGCGCGGCACCTTAGTTATCAAATGTTTCTCGGTGTTTTGACTGGTGATCCAAACAAAACCTGTTGCCCATGGGAGCTGAAACTAGCGTGGGGAGGACTGACAACAACAATGGCGTATAATTGTCAATAATGAAGGAAAGAACTCAACCTTCAGTGACATGGATGAAAATAAAACATCCTGTAGGCACGCAGACAGCACATCCACATTTGTTTATTGGTCGCGTCGTTAAGCGGGTAATATGATAGAAATAAACTGTGTTGATCCGGATATCATCATCTGTCTTTTCCATCAGAGCTTCACTGCAGCCGAAAGACCAAGGAAACGGAAATGAATACTTGGTTCAACACAGCCCAGCAAGCACCTGCCACGCTGACACATTGAACTGTTTCATGACCACAGGATAAATACTATTCCTGTGTCCATTCACAGCATAACCAACTTAAAGTACTGAGCATAACATTCTGTGGCCACCACGATCATGATGACCACCCTGCCTGCGCGTGCGCACACACACGCGCATCCCCCATCCTCCCACACACACAGGTTGTTCCATCAAGCATGTACGGGACAACACGACACGCGCGCCCTGTTGCGTTAAAAGTAAATAATACACATGTAACAACCGGATTAGCACATCCTTTCCTCCGGTGACAAAAAGTGTTCACTCGTTAATTTATCACTAGCTATTGCTTTTCATAAAAAAAATATAACAAGTCAATTATTTATGGCTTTGATGTGCAATGTTTCACGTCACACAAACGAGGCAGTTTTATTAATTATATCAACGTATGTGGAATGTCTTCTTCGTACAAATAAATCATTATATATATATATATATATATATATATATATATATATATATATATATATATATATATCTTTATTGCCTAAAAAAGAAGCCCTGTCCAGCCAGACGCACACACACACACACACACACACACACACACACTAGGTGCACAATGGGGCAAGGCAACATGCAAGTCATGTCAATACCTTTTGTTGTCTATTTCACACAGTTTCGTGTAGTGTAACGTTACAGCTGCCTTGCAACCCTGTTTGTTGCAACAGGCGGGTACAGCATGGACTACGGTCCGTGTTAGTCAGCGTCTGCTGTATCATGAACAAGAGGCTCGATGAAGGGTGCAGGTGATGGTGGTGGGGATGTTTACCTCGGCTTGGGACAACTTAAAACAGCAGGAAGGTTGTACTTGTTGTATGGTGATAAAGGTGTTATTCTTGAACCATTAACTAGACGCGAACACACACACACACACACACTCACACTCACACACACACACACACACACACACACACACACACACACACACAGCTTGTGATTGCTTGCCATCTTCCTGAAGTGTGTGTTTCGCTGAGATAAAACAGAGAAGTCTAGCAGCCCACGTGTACACCTGCTGCACACACAGCGTGACTCTCATCACAAGCATGCAATATTTGGTCTTGTATCTACCGCCTGGAATTAAGATTATAAGTCTTTCTGTAAAATGGAATGCATCGTTAAATATTAATATCAGTTCAATGCAATTTCACCTTTAATTTGACGTATCAAACATTCATCCCTTCACAATGGTGTATATTTTTTATCATTAATGTTTTGAAACAATAAACAGAATAACACAAAGTTTTGGTACCGGCCGGTTGTTTCATGAAGTTCCGACCGGAACCAGCGGATATAAAAAAACTGTCGGAAGTATCCTACCGGAAGTAGCTATGATGCATCCAAAGTAGTTGATGCACATCAAAGACTCCTTCCCCTGCACAGCACACACACGTGTATGAACACAAACTGGAACACACATTCAAGCCGCGAGCCTCAAACCCAGTCAAGCACGGCACCGGGTAACCATTGTTGTAACCAAAGTCTACTTGATGTATGACAAACAAGACATGGTTTGCATCACTCTCAACATCAATCAAACAACCCAACATTGCTCAAGCGATAACTATGCGCGTGGCTTTTCGCTAACATTTCTTAATGGAATCTAGGTTTCTGTGTTTCAGTTACTACCCATTCAACCCTTAAAAGTAAACACCCCTCTTCTTCCTTCTAGGCCGAGCTGGTCATCAGATCAGCCTTTGCGTCCAAACAGTCGTCATGACCCTACAATCGGGTCATCACTTAATCGTGTTGTCAGGTACAATCGTACTATATGAGGTCTAAGTTCTCTCCGGTGGGTAATGACTGGTGATCACGAGTACAGCGCGTGATTCTCATGACTCTGGATGGATAAGAAAAATAAATAATACATGTGACACAGACTCCCCCCCCCACCACACACACACACACATCGTAACACGTGACACTCCATCCCGCTGCACTCACAAGTCTCATTAGGTTCTTCATTTTTCCTCGCTCCTTCTCGCGTGAACAAATATGAGGAAGCAAATATGAACAATCGATCCTCGTGCTTCTTTCTGAGGTCTCTCTTTTTATGATGCACGATAACTTGACGCTGTACTGGGAAACGTAATAATAGGACACAGATTTTGCATATACTACGTAACTTAAAAATAAAGAGTTCCTTCCTTATTAGTACAAAAGTCTGCATAATTACTTCGACGTCCGTTTCAAACACATTTCTGCATTATTAAACACCATCATTATCTTTTGTACAATGGAGGCAAGGCGCGTGGCAGCATGGAGCAAAAACATGAAAAGAGAGAAGAAGGCAATGAGGGTGTGCGACGTGGAGATAAAAAAAAAAAACAACGACACTGGGAGAACGTTGGGAAGATGGGGAAGATTTGAAGGGAGTGAAGATGGGGAGGATATGAAGAGGTTGAAGATGGGTATGAGGCTGAAAGTGTATGAAGCAGTGAGGTGGAGGCTGAGGGAGAGACGAGGTGCAGTAGTCTAAGCTGATGCACCTGAAGGCAATGAAAGGCTGACCCTTACTTACTATGCATGCAGCAACCAAGAGAGGGTGACGCATGGCTCCATAGATTGATACAGAAAGCTACATGGCTACCTGACTATTTACTTAATTACATACATACATACATACATATACATACATACATATATACTACATACCTATAGAATACTACATACCTATAGATAGATAGGGAGATGAAGAGGCACACGATTTATTGATTGTTAGAGAGAGAGAGAGAGAGAGAGAGAGAGAGAGAGAGAGAGAGAGAGAGAGAGAGAGAGAGAGAGAGAGAGAGAGAGAGAGAGAGAGAGAGAGAGAGAGAGAGAGAGAGAGAGAGAGAGAGAGAGAGAGAGAGAGAGAGAGAGAGTAATTACACGTTTGATGGAGGAAACAATTATACATCCACATTTTAGCAAGAGATAGAGAGAGGGAGCGAAGGAAAAAGAAAAAAAAGAGGAAAAGGGAGAGAGGCTGGAACGCCACGAGACGAGACGAGAGGAAAGGAGAGGAGGGAGGGAGGGAGGAAGGAGGTGAGGGGAGGGAGGGAGGGATAGGAAGAAGGGGAATATCAAGGAGAGGGAATGAAAGCGAGTGAGTGAGTGAGTGAGTGAGTGAGTGAGTGAGTGAGTGGGAGAGGGAGGGAGGGAAGGAAGGAGGATCATCTCGCCTTATGAGATACACAAATGGCACCATGTTGGAAGTCGGTCTTTTTCTTTCATTATCCACCAGATCCTTATAATCCATCACGGGAGGGAGGGAGGGAGGGAGGGAGGGAGGGAGGGAGGGAGGGAGGGAGGGAGGGAGGAGGGAGGGAGGGAGGGAGGAGAGGGAGGAGAGTGGGGAAAGGAGAGGCTAAGGAAGGAAGGAAGGAAGGTTTGTGTCTAGGTTTCCGTCTGATAGTAGAGAAGGAGAAGGAGGAGGAGGTGGGAGAAGTACAAAGGAGTACAAAGGAAGAACAAACAGCAATAGTCCTACTGGAGAGGAGAGGAGAGGAGAGGAGAGGAGAGGAGAGGAGAGGAGAGGAGAGGAGAGGAGAGGAGGAGGAGGAGTTGAGGTATCATTGCCCAACCGTCTCCTAACATCACACTTGCAATGTTGTTTGACGTCATGGTAACCGAGACGAGATCGTGTACCTGATACCTCTTACACACACACACACACACACACACACACACACACACACACACAGAGAGCGCCTTGTTACATCATCCTTACATCTCAGTCTCGCTCAATTACAAATAAACATCCGACGCCTTCCCCAAACCACTTTAAGTAAGACTCGCCTCTATAAAAATGCAAAAGATGAAAGCCTTCCAGTCCCCTATCGCTCATGTTAACTGGGTCTTGGGATGTAGAGCGCTGGGGACGACAGGAATAGGCGAGGTAGACGAGGCTCAGTTCGGCAGTTTCAGGGATTCAGGGTTCGTTGAAACGTGATTCAGAACACTGCAGGGAAAGGTGTTCAATGCTCGCTAGGTGCTCGGTGCTGGCCCACTCCACTCTACTCTGCTCTGCTCCGCCTATACTCTGCTCTGCTGTATCCACCCACCCATGCACCCTCTTTGTGCGTGTGGTTTGCGTGTGGTCCTGTTTCTCCGTCTGTCTACCTGTTTGTTTTTGTTGCCTTTCCGGTCTCTTTCTCTTCTCTCTTCTCTCTCTCTCTCTCTCTCTCTCTCTCTCTCTCTCTCTCTCTCTCTCTCTCTCTCTCTCTCTCTCTCTCCCTATATGTGCCACGGCTCATCGTAAAACAGCAAGGTCTGTCCTCCCTGAAGCTCCACAACGTTGGACAGTGAGGTTGGAGAATTAAACTTACTTCCCTTAAGATAACAAGCCTTCCATGGAAAGCTGGAGTAATATATGTGTTTTAAATAGTAAGCTTTATTAAGGTTAAACAAATGTCATGACAACCGAGCAGCTTTAATGAGATACCATGAAACTTTACACACACGTGGGTATACACAGCCAAATTAACACAAGTATTACTAACCCAACGAGGGCGTTAGGCCGCGAAACAAGCTCCTTGCAACAGCCGTGCACTGCGACACCATAAACTCACTTAAAAATGCACTGTATCACCACCTCCGTTAACTCGACTTCGCAAACACTGAGATGTAGTGTCATGGGTGTTTAGTTATTTCCCTTTATTGCCACGCTTGAGGCTACTCATATGGCTTACTATTTATTTATTTATTTTTTTTTAATATTTCTCTTCAACACTCGAAAATGGGTCTAAATAAAGTAAAAAATGAAATGACTCGAGTAAAATATAAATAAACATAATAAAATAACCGAAGTAAATTAAAAAGGACAGCGTTGACAAAAATGGTAAGCGTTGACGATGTAAAATGTCAAATGTACACGACCAATATTTGACTCCAAGTTTAATTTTACAATCATTTCAGTTATAATTAGTGCCTAACATCGATCGACCTGTAGCCCCGTCAAACACAACCCTGTTTACCCAATGCCGACAATAACCTGAATTACACGGCTCCAAAAGGCTTGTCCGAAGTCTGCTTTTAATGAAAACAAACATTTCTATGACCTGTAAAACAATCCACATCAACCCGACAACAGGAAAAAAAACCACACACACATTGAACTAATAGAAAGTTGAATTGCAGTCTGCCTACATCGCTTCTATGGGTAGTGGTAGTAGTAGTAGTAGTAAACATGTAAATAAGATAATGAGTAAAACCATAATGATAATGACGATAATATTGAATGCATTATACATCTGGAGTACGGAGCAGCTGGCGGCCCTCCAGAGCTCCTGTGACTGGAAAGAATGATTACCAAGCTGGAATCAATGACTAAAGTTCCTCTGCAAGTCAAGGCAATCCCTTTCCCCTTCCTTCCTTCCTCTCTCGCATTACGGTCAGCTGAGGCAGGAACAACTAGGGCCAAATCAACGGAAATGAACATGGCAGGTCGTCCGGCGGGCCTAGAAGCGGAGAGTTGAGGTGGTGTTGCCTGGAGCTGTCTAGCATTTCCGTGGCTTGCACAGTGTTTGTCTTGCAGTGTCCGTCCATCCCCCATGCCTTGTCCCACCCTTCTGCTGATCTGAATCGTGTTCGTGAAGTGTTTGACAGAAGCTCTTAGGAAGGGGATCGCATTAGGCACATCCTTGCAGGTTTAAGTGAACAGAGGGAAGGGGAGAAGAGGCGAGGCAGAGCGGAAGGCGAGGTGGGGAGGTGGTTTACAAAACAGGTCAGCCTCAGCCGTGACAGGCACTCATTTAATGTCGCAGCGGCTCGGGTTGGAGGAACGTCCCAGTGGCGAGGGGAGAAGAGAAAATAAACAGGAATGCGACTCAATACTCACTTTCTTTCCACCGATTCCAGTTCAGGGGGAGAAAACCTGAAGCTGTGAGTGGATTCCTACTAGCGGAACGTTGCTTTAATTAACTTTAGGGGAGAATTACATTGTCGCCATGGCTAGGGAGGGAGGGAGAGAGGGACCCGCGGCACCCAGGACACAAGGTTCGGCCAGTGACTCGGGTGAAGACAGTCTGTATACAAGCGAGGCTCACAACACTTGCAGTACCGACTCCAGACATGTTACTATGACGCGTTACTTCATCCAATATTTATTACTTTATGTGTGTGTGAGAGAGAGAGAGAGAGAGAGAGAGAGAGAGAGAGAGAGAGAGAGAGAGAGAGAGAGAGAGAGAGAGAGAGAGAGAGAGAGAGAGAGAGAGAGAGAGAGAGATAGGCATCATTTTGCAAGGTGGAGTGAATAAAAGGTGTAGTGAAGGGTCAGGGCTGGACAAGACAGAGAGGGTGGGACGGGTGGAGCTGAGCGGAGCAGAGCCTGGAGACACAACGACCAGGACCCCTCCTGAAGGTGGAGGAAGGAGGCCTCCGTGGAAGCTTTTACGGACACTGCTCCTCCCTTTCCGTGCGGGTCCGGAGGGAAAAGATAACATATAAATGTACGCCACTCTTCCGGCACCGGACCAGGAGGGAAAGAAAGACGGAAAAAAGGATAAAATGCATATTCCATATTCATATTCAGGAAAAAAAAACCGACAGATACGCGCAATATTTGTTCTACGTATTCTTCGAGAGTCCAATTTCAGGGACTAACTCTTTTAGGGAACAGTTCACAGCACGTATTTTTTAGGACGTATTCGCAGCATGTGTTGGAGAGTAACAAAAAATATCCATGACTAAAGTATGAATAGAACTCAGCGACCGTTTTTACGTGGAGGCCACCAAGGCCAGCCCCGAACACGCCGGCGGGACAGATGGCGCGGGTAGATAATCAGTGCCTGGGTGACTGCACGGGAAAAATAGTTTTGAATGAGGTTGGTAGAAAAAGAAATAGGAAAAAGGAAATCACACCATTATACCTTTATGATGGCTTTGATTATAAATATAAAAAAAAACACACATTAAATATTTTTGTGATTATGATTCATACAGGAGTTTTTATTACACTCTGAACAAAGGAAAAGAAAAATAATGTGCATTGTGTACATAAATAAATAAATAAATAAATAAATAAATATATATATATATATATATATATATATATATGTATATATATATATATATATATATATATATATATATATATTATATATATATTATATATATATATATATAGTTCGAGTTGTCATTAAACTAAAGTAGTTATTTCAGTGTTTCAAAAAGGAAACATGCGAATAGGTGAGTGACAAGGCCTTTTATTCCTGTTTTCCTGTGTCTTTTAGTTTTCATCTCTCTCTCTCTCTCTCTCTCTCTCTCTCTCTCTCTCTCTCTCTCTCTCTCTCTCTCTCTCTCTCTCTCTCTCTCTCTCTCTCTCTCTCTCTCTCTCTCCCTGATACAACACTCCTTAATTAGGCTCCGGCTCCACAAAGGAATTTTCATCTTGCTGATTGTTGTGACGAAAATGTGTACAGCAACGCGCGCGCACACACACACACACACATACACACACACTCTCACACACACACACACACACACACACACACACACACACACACACACACACACACACACACACACACACACACACACACACACACACACACACACACACACACACACACACACACACATGCAGGCGCGCACGCACGCACGCACGCACACACGTACACGCACACATGCACACGCAAACGCACATACACAGATGCAAACAAAATAAGAAATACGGCAATAAAGGCATAAGTAGATATATTGATTGATATAGATAGATAGATAGATGGATAGATGAATATATATATAAACGGATAGACATAAATACAGACATATGGATGGATAGAAATATGAATCAACTAAAGAGATACACCGAAATATGTGGATAAATAGAGAATTAAAATAATAAATAGATGATCAGATGATTATTTATATATACTTTGCTTTTTTTTTTTCATGCTAATGGAAACCCGGCCAAGGGCATTAAAAAAACGTAATAAAAAAGGCCAACTTGTGATTGCCGGTTACCTAAACAACAAAGAGTAATAAAATAGTGAGGCCAAATTAGTAAGGTTGCAGGTGTTTTGATACTCCTCTCTTGAATGAGTCCAAGTGGTAGGAAGGTGGAAATATAGATTCAGGTAGAGAGGCCCAGAGTCTACCATTAGAAAGGAAGAAAGAGTGAAGATGCTGGTTAACTCTTGCATAAGGGATGTGGGCAGAATATGAATGAGAGAAAGAGAGTAGAAAATCGTGTGCGGTGAGACTGTGAGGGTGGAGGGGGGAAGAGGAGAGGAGGCATGCAGTTAACAAGTTCAGATGAGCAGTTGGCATGAAAATAACAGTAGAAGATAGCAATAGATGCAACATTGCGGTGGAGCGTAAGAGGTTGAAATAACTAAATAAATACAGATATATATATATTATTATAGATCTATAGTAATTGATGTTATAAAGCTATACAATTTGTTATGTGACGAACCGAACTAATTACAACAGAAAATGACCCACGTGAAAAAATACACCATTAATCTATTTATATTCAATATTCAACCCATAAATAACCAGCAGTAGAAATAACAGTTAAGTCTTTTGTTATGCAATGCTTTTAACTGTATTATCTAACGACGACAACAATCAACAATGGAACAGTTATGATAAAATAATTGTAAAATGTACGTGCGTGTGATGTGTGGGTGTGGTGTGTGGGTGTGGTGTGTGTGTGTGTATGTGTGTGTGTATGTGTGTGTGTGTGTGTGTGTGTGTGTGTGTGTGTGTGTGTGTGTGTGTGTGTGTGTGTGTGTGTGTGTGTGTGTGTGTGATCGTTGCAAACTTGCCTTTCTGTTCTATTCCATTTTCACTCAAAATGCTACAGCAAAAAAAAATCAAAACTTTTCCCAAGCCCGTGTCGTTCCTTAAAGCACAAAGATAAAAGAACAGTGAATCGACTGGTAAACTTTGTAACGAGTCCTTATGTTTCCAGTGAGCAAAAAAAGAGAGAAACTTTAAGGGTCTGAAGGGATGAGAAACGGATTCGTCAGGCAGTCCACGAGCTTCCAATTAAAGGAGACAAAAGAATGGAAGAGATCGTCCAATCGTGAAGGTGGAAGCTGCGCACAAAGATAAATGTGAACAACACATTCTCTGCCTTCAGGGACGCGGCAGCTTTCCCCGCGTCCAAGAGCCAAGCTGTTGCTGAACTCAGAAGGAATACAGCCATCATAGCAGGGATAGCGTCAGGCTGGTGTGGAGGTAAGGACAAAAAGGGACTATGATATTGAATTGATGCCACATGGTGCAAGTGTGTGTGTGTGTGTGTGTGTGTGTGTGTGTGTGTGTGTGTGTGTGTGTGTGTGTGTGTGTGTGTGTGTGTGTGTGTGTGTGTGAAAGAGAGAGAGAGAGAGAGAGAGAGAGAGAGAGAGAGAGAGAGAGAGAGAGAGAGAGAGAGAGAGAGAGAGAGAGAGAGAGAGAGAGAGAGAGAGAGAGAGAGAGAGAGAGAGAGAGATTGAGATTTTGAGCAAAAATTTGTACTCCAGCAGCCAATATTGCATCGAAGTCTGTCCAGACGTGACTTCATCAAAGCTGCTTTGGTCCAATTTTTCATTTCCTTCAGACTGCTTACAAAGGCGACGCCAAAGCCATTTAATAATTCCACAACATGATGTGGAGCGAGTGGTGGAGGCTTGAAGGCCCACTAGACTCTTACAGACTTATTATTAGGGATACCTGGTCTCATATCACCCAAAAAAAACATTACTTTTCCTTCAGGATGAATATTAATTACTTATACCTGATACCTCAACTATGCTTGTTAAACTGTAGAAGCAGCGTGGGCCATGCAGGGTATCAACAGGGACAGACAAATCACATCAGTCTCAGCATCCTGTGTGTGGTTCCTTGGCTACACGTGGACTGCCAGGTAGGTGAGAGTAAGTCTGTGAGGGATCGCGTGCTCTATAAATGTATGACCTATACCCTCGGTGTTTAACGTACCGGATGCCACACTTCCCTGCCCCATTTAGCAGTGTGTGGAAGGCTATTCGTTGTCCATTACGTGGCTGCCCCGCGACAGTCTAATGGTTGTGTACATGACGAGTGGCTGGGTGTTGGCTCAAATGAGGTGAAGGTAAGTTAAGTGCAGTCATTACTACGGGAATGGACTGAACCTGAAAAACGATGACGAGTGAAGTGATGACGCAAGGGATCGCATTCAGGCAACGTCCACTCACCTCTGCACCACAACAGGAATAAAAAAGTGGGATCTATTAAAACTTCAATTGCCGGAGTAATTTAGAAATCACAGATGCATAGCAAGTTACGTGACAAGCTCCATTTTGTAAACATGAGAAGCGACAAGCTGTACACACGCTATCAGGTAGTGACTGATTGACCTTCTCTTCCATGAAATAGTTGCAGGTTGCCTTTGGTTACGCTGCGGCCTTGCCAAACCGCGAAATTCATGTCTGAGTTCAACATTTTATATAAACAAATCGAGAGCATGACAAGAGAGGAATGAAAATGGTGTAGAGAGAGAGAATGTCAACTCACTCACGCATAAAAAGACGGCGCATGACGATGAGATTTGGAAAGATTACTCCCGCCAAGAATGAGAATAAGTGCAAAATATTACTGTCGTAGATCATAAAGTGAACAAAATACATATTATCAACGTCGTGGATAAGTAACATTTCTATTAGATAAAGGAGGTAGGAATTATTATCTATTTCCCAATCATTAAGGACACATTACTTCACTCTAAACAAATTAACAAGAAGCACCTGCCCCATACAGGTAAGGGGAGGAAGACCACGCATGAAATCACTCATTGCTGGGAAAGGAAATTATGTGGATTAGAGGGAAAAAAGTTCAGTGGTAGAACGGAAAAATAAGCTGTGGAAGGATGGGAAAAAAGGTCGATGAATGAAAATGCAGTTACACACACACACACACACACACACACACACACACACACACACACACACACACACACACACACACACACACACACACACAGAGCATTGCCACAAAACCAGGAGAATAGAGGAATCAGAATATATCCTGCCAGCGACCACCAACTAAAGTGTGGATAGCATGGCGCGCACACTAGCACCACCACCACCCCCACCCTCGCCCCCGCCCCCCTTACCTTCCACCAAAAAGAAAAAAAGGGAATTAGCAGGCGAACACTCCATGATTTCTGTAAGTGACGGGGCGGGAGGGGGAGGGGGAGGGAGAGGGGGAAGGGAAGGACGACGGGGGGTGCACCGCCTCAGGATTTTGTTTACTCAGCAATATTGAGAGAGAGGGAATGAGAGAGAGAGAGAGAGAGAGAGAGAGAGAGAGAGAGAGAGAGAGAGAGAGAGAGAGAGAGAGAGAGAGAGAGAGAGAGAGAGAGAGAGAGAGAGAGAGAGAGAGAGAGAGAGAGAGAGAGAGATGCAGGCTGTCACACCGATAGACATATTCACAAACACAGTAAAAACAGCATTCAAACACAGGTACACATAACCAAACACACACACACTCATAAACAAACATACACACACCCACCCACACACACACACACACACACACACACACACACACACACACACACACACACACACACACACACATATAAAAACAACGAAACGTACAGACAGACAAACACGGACATGATCATAACAAAAAAACATAACTTCATAAATAACAATAAAATGTCTGGAAGGAAAAAAAACAAACAAAGAAATCAAAATAAAAAAAAAAACATACTTGAGAGGAAGGAGAACCAGCAGGGAATAAGAACCTTTTAACCACAATGGGACCACCTTTAGTACCCTACCACGACCCTTTAAACGTGTAAAAGCCACACACAGAACGAAACAGTATCTTCCAAAAGAATTCTAATTAGAGGCATAAAGTCACAAAGTGGAAAGAGAAGCGACTCGGTAGTCTTCCAAAGTTTCATTTAGGTGAGGAGGATCTGAGGCAAGATTTTAGGTTTATCATTAGGAGGAAACACAGCCGTCTCCCGTCCTGTCACCTCAACTGATAACGAAACGAAGGGAAGAGCGAGGAAGAAGTACTCTGTAAATATACCAAAGCTCAAGGGAAGTTAGAATTAGCAATACTGATTTCCTCCAAGAGTTTCCGAAGTAGAAAGATTGATCTGGCACCATTCTCGCCTGAAATTTCCAGGAAAGGAATAGCTGAAATTGGAAGAGTATATCAGAAGATGATATTTGTCGCTCACTTTCTCTCTGTCTCTCTCTGTCTCTCTCTCTCTCTCTCTCTCTCTCTCTCTCTCTCTCTCTCTCTCTCTCTCTCTCTCTCTCTCTCTCCGTTGTCCAGGGCCTATACTTAATACACAGATTCCTATAATCCTCGGTACAATTAAATGAGTCCAACACTGAGAGGAGTGCCGGTGTGGGAGTCTTCAAACACACCTTTCCCAACCACTCCAGTGTTTTGAAACCATCCCAATAACACTCCTATACATTAGTTGATCTTAAAAGGCCATTCCGATCTATTTCGAGTCATTTCAGCCTCCATTTCTTCTGGTTTTTGTTTTGGGGTCAAACATAATTGGCCTTTTCTGGGCCATTGTTCACTAGGTTCTTTGAATTTATTGTAACTGAATATTCATTAATCACTAATATTTTCATACTTTTGTGGTGAATACGTTATAAGAAAAATATAAATAAAAAAAAATCCTTATGCGAAACCCTGTACGATTAATAAATATATAGGTAATAAACGTATGAAGTCTGTATTAGACGTGACCTATACAGTCCTCTATCTGCTTTATCTAGAGATGAGAAGTTAAATTTCCTGTTGATTTTTGTTCAGTGAAGGACAGTCCAATAATGTTCAATGTGAAGTAGAAGAGAGTTGAGTGTTTCACAGAATAGAGGGAATAGTTGTCTGGAAGGTTATGTCAGGTAGAAATTGTTTAGTTATGTAGAGTATTTTGCGGTCATTACACCGGTCTGTAATGTTGGCAGTTCATAACTAAGCCTTATGACACGTTTAACCACCTTGCAGACCCTCGTGGATGTGTAAAATTAATCTCAACATATGGTGTATCGTTCGGTCATGACCGGCCGATCAAAATCTTAACTACTGACTCTGTCACCAGTGCCAATGGCTATGGAAGTTATTTATTTTCATTAAAAAATGTAATGCAGTACTTTTATTGCAGTGTCAAGCTCCATCAAGAGGATATGATAGCTATCAGTAACCCGCGTATACTCCTACACACGATGCGTTAACCCGTAAGGAACACATATAGTCTTAACCTCCACGAATATTCTTGTAATGACTTTTACAGCTCAAAGCAGTTCATAACTAAGCCTTACGACACGTTTAACCATCTTACATCCCTCGTGGATGTGTAGAATTAATCTCAACATATGGTGTATCGTTCGAACATGACCGGCCGATCAAAATCTTAACTACTGACTCTGTCACCAGTGCCAATGGCTATGGAAGTTATTTATTTTCATTAAAAAATGTAATGCAGTACTTTTATTGCAGTGTCAAGCTCCATCAAGAGGATATGATAGCTATCAGTAACCCGCGTATACTCCTACACACGACGCGTTAACCCGTAAGGAACACATATAGTCTTAACGTCCACGAATATTCTTGTAATGACTGTTACAGCTCAAAGCAGTTCATAACTAAGCCTTACGACACGTTTAACCATCTTGCAGACCCTCGTGGATGTGTAGAATTAATCTCAACATATGGTGTATCGTTCGGTCATGACCGGCCGATCAAATTCTTAACTACTGACTCTGTCACCGGTGCCAATGGCTATGGAAGTTATTTATTTTCATTAAAAAATGTAATGCAGTACTTTTATTGCAGTGTCAAGCACAATAAAGAGGATATGATAGCTATCAGTAACCCGCGTATACTCCTACACACGACGCGTTAACCCGTAAGGAACACATATAGTCTTAACCTCCACGAATATTCTTGTAATGACTTTTACAGCTCAAAGCAGTTCATAACTAAGCCTTACGACACGTTTAATCATCTTACATCCCTCGTGGATGTGTAGAATTAATCTCAACATATGGTGTATCGTTCGAACATGACCGGCCGATCAAAATCTTAACTACTGACTCTGTCACCAGTGCCAATGGCTATGGAAGTTATTTATTTTCATTAAAAAATGTAATGCAGTACTTTTATTGCAGTGTCAAGCTCCATCAAGAGGATATGATAGCTATCAGTAACCCGCGTATACTCCTACACACGACGCGTTAACCCGTAAGGAACACATATAGTCTTAACGTCCACGAATATTCTTGTAATGACTGTTACAGCTCAAAGCAGTTCATAACTAAGCCTTACGACACGTTTAACCATCTTACATCCCTCGTGGATGTGTAGAATTAATCTCAACATATGGTGTATCGTTCGGTCATGACCGGCCGATCAAAATCTTAACTACTGACTCTGTCACCGGTGCCAATGGCTATGAAAGTTATTTATCTTCATTAAAAAATGTAATGCAGTACTTTTATTGCAGTGTCAAGCACAATAAAGAGGATATGATAGCTATCAGTAACCCGCGTATACTCCTACACACGACGCGTTAACCCGTAAGGAACACATATAGTCTTAACGTCCACGAATATTCTTGTAATGACTGTTACAGCTCAAAGCAGTTCATAACTAAGCCTTATGACACGTTTAACCATCTTGCAGACCCTCGTGGATGTGTAGAATTAATCTCAACATATGGTGTATCGTTCGGTCAAGACCGGCCGATCAAAATCTTAACTACTGACTCTGTCACCGGTGCCAATGGCTATGGAAGTTATTTATTTTCATTAAAAAATGTAATGCAGTACTTTTATTGCAGTGTCAAGCACAATAAAGAGGATATGATAGCTATCAGTAACCCGCGTAGACTCCTACACACGACGCGTTAACCCGTAAGGAACACATATAGTCTTAACGTCCACGAATATTCTTGTAATGACTGTTACAGCTCAAAGCAGTTCATAACTAAGCCTTACGACACGTTTAACCATCTTGCAGACCCTCGTGGATGTGTTCATTAAAAAACAAGATGAACAATAATCCATCATTATATTATGAACCCCACAAATATAGAATGCGTGATCTTAATTTGTGTGTGTATTCATATATAAAAAAGGAAATATTTGAGGTTTAAAAAGAGAAGGATAAAGATATTTCAAGATGCTAAGGATTTTCAGGAATCTTAAGACGGTAAAGTTCTTCTGCTATGGCGGCGGCTTTCCCATCAAATGATAATGGGTTAAAACTTGGCCACAAAGTTATTTAAGGTATGACATTTTTCCTATTATAAACTCGGCCGTGGATAAATTGGATTGCAATCGTCTACTTTACTTGGGGAACTTTTGACTGAACTTCTCTCAGGTGTGTGTGTGTGTGTGTGTGTGTGTGTGTGTGTGTGTGTGTGTGTGTGTGTGTGTGTGTGTGTGTGTGTGTGTGTGTGTGTGTGTGTGTGTGTGTGTGTGTGTGTAGAGAAAAAATAAGTAAAAATGCCACCATTACCCTTACGAAGTTCTCAGAAGGAGGATTATTTACAAGGACTTCGCTTCTCTTATCGCTGTTACTTGAGAGATTTCTTAAGCCTCAATTTTATAGCTCAAATTTTGTTTTAATAGTGGCGTGTCGGGTGAAGGGGATCTCTAAGCTGTAATGCGTGTCTTGTATTCACTTATTAGAAGTATCTTTTATTCTGAACTTGACATAATTTCTCTCTCTCTCTCTCTCTCTCTCTCTCTCTCTCTCTCTCTCTCTCTCTCTCTCTCTCTCTCTGTGTGTTATAAAATCGATACCTTCACCTTCCCAGTGACACAGGTGACCTATCTCCACCTTGCCTCACCTGACTCATCATTCCTCTCCTTTCCACTAGACCGTATTGCTCCTCCTTTCTTTCTTCATTCACTCGTGACTCCTCTCCTACTCTTGAAATCTCTATAAATCCCTTCCCTTCCCTCTTACCTCTCCCGCAAGCCACTCTCCACCCTCTCTGAGCCTCTGCCTAAGAACCCTAACATCTCTTGCATCATTTAGCTCGTACTCAGCACCTTCTTCTCTATACAGACAGACATAAGCCAGTCCCTCCACGCAGCATCAGCCACTTCACCTTCCCCTCCGCCTCCGTAGGCATGCATCCGTCCCTCTACGTCTTAATACAGCTTGTCAACACATAAATTGGAAGTCTTACTCTTTTCTTTTGGAGGCAGACGATCCAACAAACGAGCGGCCGTGCTTCCCATGTCGGCAGCAAGGTGGTTCCGCCCCTTCACTCACTTACCTGTGGAAAGAAATACCTGACTTACTCCCTACCCGATAATCGAGTTAGCGAAAACAGGTATTATGATAACGAAGGGAAGGGAGGAGGAGAGGGGAAAAACAGGTATGAGGATAAGGGGAACTATTTAAGGAAAAGGAGTAAGAAAGCTGAAGGAAGGAAGAGAGAGAGGGAGGAGGAAAAGGATAGTGAGATAAAGACCCATTGCCTCCCAAAAATTATTCCAGCTCCTCCTTGCCGAGGTTGGGATGTGGGTGAAGGGTGGGAGGCAGACCCAGCCAGACACTCATTCAGTCGCCGTAATGCTCGTGGGTGACTTTGAGCGTCGGGCAAAAGCGGAGAGTCCTCGCTCGTGACTGGCAAAGGTGAGTTATAACTGTAATATATATGCTAACGAGGAGGCTTCCCTGCAGCCAGCTTCGTCGTTTTTCGTGCATGTCTGAGCGAACACGACTCAATAACGCCGCAGCCCAGGATCAAGCTTGGAGACGTGGGTCCTTACGCCTCCTCCTCACCTAATTCTACCTCATGGTCCACTACAAACACACACACACACACACACACACACACACACACACACACACACACACACACACACACACACACACACACCTTGTTGTTGCCTTAATCTGACTTGGTCTATCGCCTCATCATCCTGTTTTAATTTAACGTAATGAGAGCGTGAAGAGAAAGCATTAGGTTTACGTGGTAAGTCTTTATCCTAATACTTTATAAATCTGTGGAATGTAAACTGATCCTGGAAAGCTTCGACCCTTCACTTTCACTCCCTGACCTACTTGCTACCCACCACCACCACCACCACCACCACCACCACCACCACCATCACCACCACCACCACCACCACCACCACCACCACCACCCAGGACATCAGGTGTGCCGTGTAATCAAAACGAGGCCTGAACGAGAAAAATGGATGCAAAACTGCCGTAAAAATAATACTTCCATAAGCCCATCTTCTCCGCCCTAACGACATCAGCGCGCAAATTTGGAGACGTCCACGCAACAGAAGTGATAAAGATGCATCACAGCCGGTGACTCTCCCCCCTTCCCGCCCCTGCCGCCCCCAACGCCCCTTCCAGCCTCGCACCTCCTGTTTACATCCTGGACCGTCGTATTATGTTATGCCAATACTGGTTTTGAAATCTTCGACGCGATATTTATTACTCTCGATAGATATTGCATTGTGCTGGAGGTTCCGGGTACAGTGAAGGTAGCGAAGGATGCTCTCTCTCTCTCTCTCTCTCTCTCTCTCTCTCTCTCTCTCTCTCTCTCTCTCTCTCTCTCTCTCTCTCTCTCTCTCTCTCTCTCTCTCTCTCTCTCTCTCTCTCTCTCTCTCTCTCTGCGAGTAAAATGTTGCAGATAATATGATACGAAAATGACATCTATAAAAAACAAACAAACAATAGTTATAATTAAGAGTAAGGAAAAAGTTAAAATAAAATAAAATAAAAAACTGATTAAACTTACAAAGAAACGAAGGAAATGTAACGCAACACACTATTTTTTTCATTCTTTCCCTCTGTGTACTTATATAACAGGGTACACAAGGATATGTCTTTGTACGCATGGAATAAAATCACCAAAGTAAAGGAAGCGTGATACAGAAATTAATTAACGAGTGAGACTTAACACATTAAAAACCATCGCGCACACACACACACACACACACACACACCCCAACCCTCCCTCCCTTGCCTATCTCAAGTGACGGTGACAGATGCCAGACCAACACTTTCCTCAATGCTTTCCACTTTCCATCTTTTGCTAACCGTAACGGGGCTCATTTCACCCTCGGTTCCCAGTCCTTGGCAAGATCAGGTACCCTTACACACGAGCAGCTCTTCAAGGCACTCCGGAGTAACCTGTAAGTGAGTCATATGGCGATGGAGGAAGGAGTAAAGGAGCCCATGTGTCGAGGCTCTCACACGCCGCTTGATAATAACCATTTCGGAAATTACAAGTGGTAGGTAAAAGGAGGGTGACTGATACTACCTCTCCACTGATGATGCTGCTGATGTGGAATGAAGAGGAGGACGACGAGGGAAGGGAAGGGACGCCAGCGATAGGGAAATGTAAAGGTGACGAGGGAGGAATGAAAGAAGAGTGGAGAAAGAGGACAAAGGCAGGTAAGAAAAGGGGACAAGATAGACGGGAAAGAAAGATGAGAGACAAATTGAGAGAAAGTGGGGATACTGAAAGGAAGAAAATAGAAAAGGGACGAGAAAAGAGACTAAAGGTGAAATAGAAGAGAGGAAAGAGGAAGGGCAAACTGAGAGAAAGTAGGAATGTTGGAGAGAGAAAAGAGGAGGAAAGAGAGGAGGGAGAGAAGAGACAGAAGGAAATGAGAGGAGGAAGAGGAAATATATAGAAGTAACAAATGAAGAGAAAATAACAGTAAAAGAAAAACGCACAAAATAAAGAAAACAAAAAGAAAAACAGGAAAAAGAAAAACAGAAGGAAAGACAAGAAAAATCTTCAGACATACAAACAATAGACAAATATGAAGAGAAAACAACAGCAACAATAACAGAGAGAGACAAGGCATACGAATGGAAAAGAGGCAGAATAAAGAGCAACAAACACATTGGAAGAGAAAGACGGAAAACTCGGAGGCAGAAGAGAAAAGTTGCTCTATCCTCAGTGGAACGAAGAGAATGGATGACAGGCGAGTGTGAAGAGAAGAGAAGAGAAAAGTGTGAGAAGGAAGTGAGGGAATAAAAATGAAATAAATGACTCGCTTCTGACACGTGAATGAAGTGAAGGACACACACACACACACACACACACACACACACACACACACACACACACACACACACACACACACACACACACGTCACAGAGTCATCATTTCTATTTTCCTCCCAGTCTCCTTCCGTGTCAATCGCTGTGTTCCCTTGGCTGTCCATTCCCCAATCAGTGGCCGCACGAGGAGCACAGATCATCCCCAATCAGAGCTACATATCCTGATGACGCATCCTTTTGTACGTGTTCGTATCCTTTGTGATGGTTACGTGGTCATAACGGACGCGTTCTGAACTACGTGTTGGTTAAAGATAATCTCCATAACAATTCTCTTCTCACTTTTTTTTTCTTTCTTTTTATCTCCCTTTTTTTTTCTCTCTCTCTCTATCCGATTTAGTCATTTTTTTTTTACTGATTGTATTCATGTTAAGTGTTTGATTTTTTTTTTATTACCGTTTTATTTCTTTTTCTTGAGTCTTGTTTGTCTTTTTTTTACACTGTATCGGTTTTCTTCACTTCTTGGAAATCGGATTCTCTCTCTCGGTATTTTTTTTATACTCCAATGTTATTTTTTTTTCCATATGTATATATCAAATTTTCTTTTTTTACATTTTATTATTTTTTTTCATTTCACAATCTCGACTGTTTTATATTCTCTTTTCACTAGTTTTCTCTTTTCATCTGTGATATTTCCTTCCCCTTTGAAGCTGAACTATTTTTCCTCTCTCTCTCTCTCTCTCTCTCTCTCTCTCTCTCTCTCTCTCTCTCTCTCTCTCTCTCTCTCTCTCTCTCTCTCTCTCTCTCTCTCTCTCTCTCTCTCTCTCTCTCTCTCTCTCTCTCCCCTAAATCTGATTAAAATATAAATCAAGGTTGGTGAGATAAAATGAAAGAAGATAAACAGAGAGAAAGAAAGAAAATGAATGCAAGAAAGAAAGATAACAGAAAGAAAGAAAGATATAAAGAAAGCAAGAAAGGCAAGACAGCCAAACAGACATAAACATCGAAAGAGAAAGCTAGACACAGTGACGGACAAGCAAAAAATCAGACACAAACACACACACACACACACACACACACACACACGTACGTTAAGACAAGGACGCCTGCCACACTATACAATAAATCAAGGCTCGGAATATAGATCCTGCCATTAATAACCTAACACCCAACGATAGATGAATGACCACCTAATCATAAAACAATCCATAAAACCATCCATTGAAAAAAAAAAAAGAGATAAATAAACAAACAAAAAAATTAATATAAATCTTTAAGTGACCATAAATCTTTATCTGCCGTTAAACTAAAAAAAAATTAATGGAGTACCCTTAACTTCTTTTTATGGAGTCATTTCCTTGATTTTATTAATGGAATAGTATAGCGTAATGGAGTGGTTTGTGAAGGGGGGGTGGGGGTAAGGGTGAGAGATGTGTGGTAATGGTAGGGTAGGGGGCAGGTGTTACGGTGTGGTTGTGGAAGCTATAGGATGTGGTGGGATATTAGGACTCAGGTGTGGAGGACAGATGTGGTGGGATTGTGGAGTACAGGTGTGGTGGTAAGGTTGCATTGTGCACAGGTGTGGATGTGGTACAGTAGGGCAGGTAACAGGTAATCAGTGTGGATACGGTGTGTGGTTAAAGGTGGGAGAGGGGCATGTATGAACAAGGTGAGGAAACAGGTGTGGTATTGTGGTGTGTGTGGGAGTGGTATGAGGTGGGGATGGGCGAGGTGGTTGGTGTAACTACTCGCGCCTACACCAAACGAGTGGGACAGCAGATAAAGTCAACCGCAAAACAGCCTGTCCATTGATGCGGCCAAAATGCGGCACCGGTCTGTATTATACGGCTGTTTGCACTGACTCGATATATTTTGTGTTTTTACTTTGCATACGAATTGAAAACGTGTGTACTTGCCTTGTGTATGCACCTGTGTATATATTGTGTACATATTTGCGTGTAAACAATACATATTTTCTTCGGCGCCGCAGTGTGTGTGTGTGTGTGTGTGTGTGTGTGTGTGTGTGTGTGTGTGTGTGTGTGTGTGTGTGTGTGTGTGTGTGTGTGTGTGTGTGTGTGTGTGTGTGTGTGTGTGTGTGTGTGTGCAAAGGTCATAATGCATCAAAGGCGTGTCATTAACAGTCTAGCAAATGAGTTCCCACGTTCTCTTCTTACTCCTATATCAAGATGCGGAGTGACAAGCTGACATGTTGAAGTGCTTAGGCTTGATGCTTCAGAACGTTACCAGAGTCACCCAGCTTCCTTAACCTTGTATATGTTAGCTAGCAGTGAGTTGAGCTTCACTTGGCTTGGTTGCTGTTGAGTTTACCTGACTTGGCTTTCACATTTCATCCTCCTCACCTCCACCTTGTCCCCTTCGTACCCATCTACCTGCTCTTGCTACTCCTCAAGCTGGGTAAATCCTTCCCCTCTGTCTCATCAATTTCTCCTGTCATCCCCTACCTTCTCACAACATTACGCTATATTTTTGAACTGAATTAATTGTCTGCGTTTCTTTTGCTGCTTCACATTGTTACTAGTACTTAAAAAACCAACAACTACATATTTATAAATAATACACATAACAGGAGGAGGAGGAGGAGGAGGAGGAAGAAGAGGAGGGGGAAAGGCAAGGTAAATTCGCCACATCAAGCGTATGTATATGAGTCACATTTCACACATTTAACATTCTCTTTTTCCCTCTCGCTGAAGGAGAATGCACGGCCCCCGATTGGTGTGTCTTGCGTCAACCACTCATCCCTTAGCTTGCCTTCGATCCACCCACTCCCTTTTCAGACCCTTGCACCTCTCTTCCTCCTCCGCACCCTTCATTTTCCTTCCTTCCTTCCTTCCTTCCTTCCTTCCCTCCTTTCTTTCTTCCTTCCTTTCCTCCTCTGGCCGTGCCTTATCCATCTTTTCCTTCTCTTTCCTCCTCCATGTATATCTGAAATTCCTTTCCACTCCACTGGGCTCAGGGTGTCATATATATTCCCATGCTCGCGTCCTCCACCGTTGCTTAACTCTTCTTTCCCGTACTCAGAATTTATTCCTTGTGCTCTCCTCCTCCTCCTCCTCCTCCTGCTGCTTCTCCTCCTC
>JAPQNM010000022.1:4778811-4841311 GCA_029783475.1 Metacarcinus magister
AACCTGTTCCATGCGCGCAGAAGGAAGAAATGTCTCGACAGCTTAAAAAGAAAAGAAAAAAAAAAAGCATCGTTTCTCCAGAGTTGACGTCGGCAACCTCACCCCACTCGTCCCTTCAACCTCAAGTAAGTCCCCGGAGTCTGGCTCGACTTCCAACGCTCTTCCGGTGAAATGTCAAGTTCCTCTCAAACAAGATGGAAGAGCTGGCTGCCATAACAAGATATGTGGCCACAGACGTCATTGCCGTCACTGATGTCAGGTAAATCATAACACAGACGAGCACCTTCAGGGGCTATGGCTTCGTCCACTTCCTACATCTGCACGCTAAACATGACGAAAAAATACCACTATTTTACCATACAAAATTATGTTCTTCTTTAGTGTAATTGTACGTCCTTGAGGGAATACAGACATCAGTCACCGGCTCAAATAGAAGTTAATACACTAAATTTGTTCATAAACAAGTAAATAAGTACAATCAAATCAAGCTGTATATATTGTATTTGTGTTTCTCTTACGGCGATCATAGATACACACTTCTATATTTAAAGTATTACTTATATTTGCCTTTAGTAGTAGTAATGATAATAATAATAATAATAATAATAATAATAATAATAATAATAATAATAATAATAATAATAATAATTGCATTCAGTCATGAGCCATTTTTGTAATAAAAATTCTGATTTCTTCAGGCAGATTTTTCCAGAGTAATTTTAATATTCATTGTAATATACACAGAGTGCCTCCTCTTCAGGTTGGTAATATCAAGCTATTATTACTTTTTATTATCTTTCCTTATAGCCTCTCTTAATATTTAATTACGTCCTCTTGAAGTGAATAGCACTGGAAAACTCTAAAGTTTTACTGAACATATTTTCTATTTCACGTGAGACATTCCCAGTTCCCTCGCGACAACTCCACCACCAACATTTACAGTACAACGAGGAGAGCTTCAAGTGGCGTGGTGTGCATCCATCCGTCCACGGGTGCACTGGCTGCCACTACTTACATAACTTATGAACAAAACCAAGCCAACGCTAACACACTTTATTGTTTTTTCCCTTTAACTCAGCATGTTTGCTACAGACTAGCTGGGGTACGCCGTCTATACGCTCACTGCTGCACACATCCCGGGAATACGTACACGTAATACGTACACACACCTAGACAAACTGCACATGACCACATTTGCTCACAGAATGCATACCATTAAGGCGGCGTCACGTTACCACGGGGCACACACGTGACGGTATGACGGCTGATCCAAGGCATGATGAGTAATGCAAGGCATGGTGAACCAGAGGATTGGGTTTCCTATAGGACAGTGTCAAAAGTGTGTGTGTGTGTGTGTGTGTGTGTGTGTGTGTGTGTGTGTGTGTGTGTGTGTGTGTGTGTGTGTGTGTGTGTGTGTGTGTGTGTGTGTGTGTGTGTGTGTGTGTGTGTGTGTGTGTGCCACCAGATGTCACTGATGCACGCAGTACTTCCCCAGCAGGGAGTCGGGTACGTTCAATTACTGTGAATTATCTCTACTCTGTGAGCTGTAACGCCCAACAGTGCCATATTGAACTAAATTAACTTCATTACTTCAAGTAAAAATACAATACAGGACAATACATCGTTACCATTCCTTTTATTCCCCTCGCAATGAAACCAAGATTTTTAAAATCTGCAACTCACTTGCATTAATACTGCCATTCAATTAAATTTCTGCTAAGCTGAGTGGAATAGTGTTTCCATATTTTGCTTATAATGCAGACAAAACCAAGTACAATTGTTGAGCCTGTGTGTCACGTTTTTGGTGTAAATGTAAACCAAACTTTGTACACAACTTAACATCGCAGGTGTGAGAGGCCGAGTGTTAGTCAGTGAACGCAGCACAAAGATCTGTCACGACTCATTCTTGTTTGGTGACGACGTGTGTCATCGACGCAAATCTTGTGACAGTGACTCATGGATCACTCATTATTCATTATCTACGCCAACACATTTTACCCTTTAAAGACCCTTCCACACCCATAGAGTGTTTTGTGTTTTTGGGGAGAGAGTACGCAAAGATTAATAATTTGTGGATGTCCTTCATTGACATCTTGCAATCATTCTCTTTCAGTCATTTGAGACTAACAATCTACAGGTAGTCCACCAATGTAATACAAAGATGGCGGCACTCTTCTTTGCATTGCTAAATGGTATATGAAATATTTCTGAGTTTCTGAAGCAGGAAGTAATATTTAGTTATACACTGATGCTGCTAGGAGAGAAGAAGCGAAGGTTTCAAAATATTCATAGAAGTTATGAAGAGAGAGAGAGAGAGAGAGAGAGAGAGAGAGAGAGAGAGAGAGAGAGAGAGAGAGAGAGAGAGAGAGAGAGAGAGAGAGAGAGAGAGAGAGAGAGAGAGAGAGAGACCCTAAAAACAGTATTCCCCCTTAAAAGAAGTTAGTCGCACTTCCCAATACAGTATCCCTCACTCTCATGCTCTCAATTTATCGATATTTCACACCAAGAGCCATCACGCTCTGAAAAGCAAACGCTGAACTTTCTAACAGGAAGGAATTCACTCCAATAAATCAGGTCAGTTGGAAGTTATTTGAAATATCATTTCATTATACAAAATTATTGTTTTTTCCGTTAATTTACGAATCCATTAGACAAATTGTTCACTGGATAAACCATACAAAAATTTATTTTACAGTTGTGTTTCAATACTGAAGTTGTCATTATCATTATTATTATTACTATCATTATTATTATTATTATTATTATTATTATTATTATTATTATGTATTATCATTACCATTACTATCATTACTATCCTTATTTATATTACTTTTATTTGCTTCCCTAGAATAAATTTTTTACATTTTAATGAAACAATGACGATATTAGTTATTACACAAACTGAAAGGTCATTATCCAAACAATAGAGGAAGAACATTACTTACATTGTTGCTTCGGTTTACAAATACTTTATTGATATTACCACACTGACGTCAAGTTAAGGGAAAACACAAAACACATCTTGATGATAAAATAACACACGCAAATATAATTCACAGCACAAAATAATGTTGAAGTTACAATGATAAACCTTTTTCTTTTCTTAATTAAAGCCTTTATGATATTTTCCCTCTCATTAATTGTGTGTAACAAGTGTTGCTTCCTGCTGAATTCAGGAATTATACCGTTTTGATTATTTTACTGTATACATAATTATCGTGAAACAAATTACAAGTGTGGTGATGTAGAGTGATGAGAAGACCTTGTGTGGTGAGGTGGAGCGTGTGGATGGAACTTTAATGCTGCTGCTGCTGCTGCTGTAGTTATTATGTAATGTAAGTATAGATTAAGCCAGTCTGAAGAACCGGAGGCAATAATTTATATACAATACAAAGGCTTTAGAGAAGAGCACATCCAACCAAAGGAGAGAGAGAGAGAGAGAGAGAGAGAGAGAGAGAGAGAGAGAGAGAGAGAGAGAGAGAGAGAGAGAGAGAGAGAGAGAGAAAAAAAAAAAATCCATGAAAGAAAAATAATGAGCATGGAATATGACTGGTGAAGAAGTTATGATATCACCAAACTATAAACAAAAGCTTCTGGTAATAACTAAATATATAAACGATAAAATATAAAATAAAAAACTAAGGCTTACATCGAAGGGAAAGTAACATCAATTTTCACTAAGGTTTCATTCACTCCATATTTCATCAGCCTTCCTCAGATCCTCACAAACCTTCCTTTCTTTTCCTTTTATACTTCCTCCACAACTTCCCTTCCTTTAGTAATAGGTGACGCATTGCTCTTTCTTTTCTTCTCTAATGATTTTATATGATCTTTTATTCCACCAATCCCTATCCTTTCTTCTCCTCTTCCACCATACATACATCATTGATTCTACTCAATGCCGCCCTCTTAGAAGCCGTCCATTCATCATTCATTTCCTTTTCAGTATGTAGGCGGCAGCGCGTCATCTGTTTTGAAAAAGTTGGTGGTTGTTACAGCGTCATATCACAGATGGAATTGAATCTATATGTTTCTATCAAGGATGGGATGAAGTCTGTGTTTCTCTAATAATCTAATTTATATAATACAAAAAAATATTTTTGTCTTTAATTTGATGCCAATTATGTTGATTACTCTATTGTGTTTGTCGCTGTCGTACCTCCTGTCGCTATGAATTGTTTTAAGACTTTGTTAAGTCATTTTTTCAAATAAAATAAAAATGATGAACGGGAATGAGCCAAAACACAATGGTTGTAAGTGGCTGCCATTCATCATTACTAACACTTCTACTCGATAACCAACAGTGTTACCATTGCTCAATCAAATTCAACCACGATCGCTGGGGTTTTGTTTTGACTTCACCCTTACAATCGTACCTCCATGCCCGTGAACCTTGCGTGGTCACAAACACTCAAGCATTCTAGGAAAAACTTGCTGGATTTTCTGGGAACCATTGATTTCGAGGACATGTTTTAAGGGTTTTGTGTGTCCTGTTCTGCAGTATTATTCTTTGGTTTGGTCTTGCACTGCCCCCTCTCACTAACGGACAGCTTGATAATGCGTTTAAATCACCAGTGATTAAGTGGAGAACGCTCTGAGGGAGGCAGCAGTGTAAGTCTTTTACAACACTGGTGAAAATACAAGACATCCACTTCATTTTGTTTTATTTGTTTGAGTGTTTTGTTCAGCCATTAAAAAATACAGGATTCAAGAGTGGTGCTTTATTGAGCGTCGCTGCAGCACCACACAATGTTCTCCTTGTTTTTTGACTGTCACAATAAAGGTTTGAAACAGTTTTTCTTCGAAGGTCGTCTTTTCCAGTTCTTTAGATGACTCTAAATATCATTCTTTTGTAATAAACTTTAATTTGTTTTCCTGGTTACACGTTTTCTGTTCCGGTTCTCTGTAACTAGTGTTTGCTGACCAGGGTTTTGTGGGCAATCTTTCTTGTTCTTCCAGCTTCAGGAAACACTATGTACATTTTCATGGTAACACAATTCTTACCATTCCTTCATTTTTCTCTCACATTTGCTTCATCCTTTCTTACTTTTTGTCTTTATCACTACTTATATATTTTTTTTCACCCTCTTAGGATTATTTTTAGATGAGATCATATTCCAGTTACGGCATTGCTCTACCAAGAACCAGTTATTCCTATTACTCTTCCTAGTACAAATATACTTACTACTCAGGCCTATCATTACCCAATTACATCAGTGTTCTCTATCTCTCATCTCCACCGACACTCGCGTAACATCTTTCTTTTTATTGAATTGTACACCTATTTTTCATCGTCAACGACCTTCCTTCACGAACTCATAAACATATTGTCTGCTTTCATCCATCCAGGTATTCATTTAACACCAATTATTACATTCCTAGTATTGTTTGTCTGGTTTTCTCTCTCTCTCTCTCTCTCTCTCTCTCTCTCTCTCTCTCTCTCTCTCTCTCTCTCTCTCTCTCTCTCTCTCTCTCTCTCTCTCTCTCTCTCTCTCTCTCTCTCTCTCTCTCTCTCTTTCATGGAGTTACATGGTCTCTTAGTCTGGCCTCGCAAAAAAAAAAACACACAACGTTCAGGTCCCTTTCATACACAATTTCATCTGTTTCACATAATTTTTCACTCACATTTTTCAGCCACATGCATTCAAACATAGTAATCTGAGGCTTACCTTTGCTCTGCACTCACTCTCTCTTTTTCTTGATTGTTATGAAGAAAAGTTCGCAGATCTCTGTCCTCGTTCTCTGCGATACCTGGAAAGAAGTAAGCGTGTAATTTTTTAACACACATTATGGCAAGAAAATTTTTTACAACGCCACTTTCCATGTACTAAAATAATTTCACTTACAATTTCCACTTTTTAATATGAAAAAAATCCCTTTTGGCACTAACGTATTATTCCTGACACCATTTTCTCCTAGTCAAAATGTTTTCATTGTCACCAAAGTGCTTTTAATAGAAAGCAGAGATTCCTGCACAACCAAAATTATTTAGCATCATTGCAAATAGCCTCACATTCTGCCCAAACTTTTTTCGTGTTCCCGAAGCCTGGCCATTACTGGACATTGCCTCCACATCCGCCAATTAACATTTGATGATCAAAGAAATAAATTGTTTATGTGCCGTACACACAACCATTAAATTTGCGTTTCAGTCCTACGTGGCTTGCAGCGTTAAGTACTTCAAGACGAGAAACTGGGAAGAAAACGAGTCTACGTGGAATAATTACACGAGGAGTATGCAAAGGACAATGGCGAAGCGAAGGCTGGCGTGTGAAGGTTCAGAACGTTTACTGCTTCATTTCAATTCCAGGATCGAGTCAATTTCCAGGATTACATAGCTATTGAAAGATTCTAATTGATGGTGGATAAAAATAAACAATTAAAAAACATTATTCTTTACCCTTCCCCTTGCTGCTGCTGCTGCTGCTTTGATATAAACATTCATATTACCACCATCACCACCACTACCACCATCACCACCATCACCATCACCATCATCACCACCACATGCGTCCCGTTCCCCAGGTAGCCCCGCCCCGCCAGGTGCCGTGTGAGGAATGGTTGGGTGTCCTCCCCACTCTGCGGGACAAACAGAATCCCACCCACCACACAACACTAGTAATAGTAACCATTTTTGTCAGTCACCAATGATTCCATTAAAGAAGGACATTCAGTGTGAATCAATATTTTTGAAAAGCAACAATCGAATAATACGACCAAATGGAACACATATACATGAAGGAATTATCGCATTAAAGGTTTGCTCTAACTGTCTAACACAAAAAGAGTGTGGTAAGTCACGCCCTCCTCGCCTTGACAACAAGAATCAAAAAGTCACTGAAGGACGGACGCCCCCACTGCCCTTCAACACTACTGCTGCTGCTGCTGCCGCTGTCGCCTCCCCTCCGTTCTCCTCCCCTGCGGCTTTCATGTCCTACAGTTAAACCTAATAGAGAAACGACTCTTGATTTTTGACAATAAAAAAGGAACATGTACACAGGTAGCTGGACACTGGGCAGGATAAGTACTGGCGATCACGCTGCCATGTCACGCAATCACCTTAACAACGAAAAGAAAAACCTTGAAAAAGTACCACACAATAAACACTTGCAGAGAGGAGAAAAAACAAACATACATCGCAGGACAAACACAACAACTATAACATGGAGAGAGGAGACACTAATAGATGACATGCCCGTCGGCTAGTTGTGGTCTGCGAATAACTGAAAACAGGAAAGGAGAGATCAGAAAATGGGATGTGAGGACCAGCACTGAACGTAAAAGTGATAAGAATATGGGAAGTACTCAACGAAACGACCAATAGCTTCCGTAGTAGTAGTAGTAGTAGTCCTTCTACTACTACTACTACTACTACTAATAATAATAATAATAATAATAACAATAATAATAATAATAATAAAAACAATAATAATAATAATAATAATAATAAAACAATGATGCAAAAATAACAGACGAAGTTAAAAACAAAATAAACGAAGAGACGGCAGGCCTTTACAAAAGTGTGGCTCGTTTGTGGCCTTTCTGTGGCGTGTTTCCAAAAGTTGTGTTCCAAAATTTTATTTATTTATTTACGGTTGAACGATTGTTACTGTTAAAAAAGTTATTATTTTTTTCAATGCTGCTTTTCCTGCATATTTTTGTTTAGTTGTTTCATATTCCCATCAGGGGAGGGGCTTCTGCCTCAGGGTTATTGTCTTCCATTTCTCTCTCTCTCTCTCTCTCTCTCTCTCTCTCTCTCTCTCTCTCTCTCTCTCTCTCTCTCTCTCTCTCTCTCTCTCTCTCTCTCTCTCTCTCTCTCTCTCTCTCTCCTTATCTATTTTACACACCTCTTCCACATCCATGCTGTTTGTGTGTGTGGCTGTGTGCGCGTGCGTGCGTGCGTGCGTGTGCTGAATAGGGGATATCACTTGGATGGTAAATCATTTCATATTAAAAAAGTGTCGCTCATTGTGCAAGGTATTACAGCCTTTTGTAAACAAGATCATAAAAAATCTCTTGTTTTTTGTTCTCCCTCTCTCTCATTTTCTCTCTCATTTTTTTTTCTCTCTCTCTTTCTCTCTCTTTTTCTGTGTGTGTGTGTGTGTGTGTGTGTGTGTGTGTGTGTGTGTGTGTGTGTGTGTGTGTGTGTGTGTGTGTGTGTGTGTGTGTGTGTGTGTGTGTGTGTGCGCGCGTGTGCGTGTGTGTGTGTGTGTAATACATATGCTGGTAATACTACACTAGTATGCTCGGTGGAGTCCTCGCGTGATGACAGAATCATCAGGTTTTTCCTTCACACTAACACACGCCGCATCTACAGTGATCCCGCTGCTTTGTGATGCGTATGCGCGTCGCTATGTGTCACTTAGCTCCAGAATTTCGCCGTTCACAGTGCAGCAGAAAGTGCAGTCTCGCTTTTAGCTAACAGGATATAAATTTTGTGAGAGTATGCAGAGGACATTCAGGCAGGAATACGGGAAGGTCGAGCCGAGTGACTACGTATACGATGATGTGGAATGGTTCATGTTGGTGAGGAAGGAAACCGCAAGCAAGTATTACATGTGGATGAGTTGAAGTGAGAAGATAATTTTTCCAACGTAGTTCCTGGATACCCGCAGGTCAATCCAGTCACAGCCTGTCAAGGCACACAATGTACTACAAAGAAAACAATTTAATATATATATATATATATATATATATATATATATATATATATATATATATAAGTACAATCATCAATAACTATAGATAACAACTTAGCGTCTATAAGTTGTTGCAGGTGACAAGCCAAATACAATCTTGGCCTGAACGTGTTCACGCGGGGAATATCTTGGATACATGACCATGATTCATTTATCAGCCTGTGGTGAGGCCATCTTTCATGGTGCTGGGAAGGCAACCAGACAGAATCATCGCATTTTGAAAGAAAAATTCGCACGAACTTCAGGAACATGAGCGTGACAAGACAAAATTGTACGTGTATTGCGTTCTAATGTCTGACTCTGTGTTTTTACTTTTATTTCTTCAGGAACGAGGAAAGGGAGCAAGGGCGGCATAGCTGAGCGTAGTGAAAAATTAAGCAGACTCAGATAGCACAAGGCTGTTTCTTCCAGCAAGATGGAGCTGCTTCACATTACGGCAGTCCAGTAAAAGCCTTCCAGAGTGAGTCATTTCCAGACAAATGGACTGAAAGAGGGAGTCTCGTCGTGCAGCTTCCCAGGTCACCGGGTCTGGTCCCTCTAAATTTCTTTTTATGGCGGGTACATCGAGGACTTGGTGCACCTAACGCGTGTGCTGAATGTGGAAGACCTGCTCAGGCGGATCATCGCGACATGTGGATCCGTCACGCTTACCAGGATGCAAATTTCTTACCAAGACGGGAATGTCGTGTTGACGGGTGGCAAGCTACAGGCTACCACCGGCACACACAAGGCGCGCTCTTAAACGACACAAGAATTTACTGAGCTTCTGCAAGGTAACTGAAAAACTCGTTGCGTGAGTTCCCGAAAATGCATTTATCTATTTTATATCGATAGCTGTAGGCACATACGCATCTACACACACACACACACACACACACACACACACACACACACACACACACACAAACACATATACACACACATCGTTTATAATTTATTCATGTGATTATGAAGCTCAATTAAAATTTAGCTGTGAAAGATAATTACCATAAAATAGTTTGCTACAATTATAAACCAACTGAGGTAATTTTTTGACATATAACTGGCACACACAACTGCCCTACATTGGACCCTCGCGTGGGCCACCCTCCACCACGCTGGCTGCTCACACACACAACACGGCGGAGCATCCAACCTGAAGGACACTTTGGTCTCTTCGATCCGTTTCCTGGACTGTGTAATGTCATGAAGCATTCTCCCAAACACCTTTCCCAGACACGAAGTTCCATAAGGTATACATTTATTGCGGGGATATTCAGAGCAAGGGAGGACATAGAGGCCGCGCCAATACCTTACCTAACCTAACCTAACAATATCGTTTGCTATCATTATCATTGTTGTTTATATTATTATTATTAGTATTATTGCACACATTACCCTCCAACCCACTTAGACAGAACGACAACCCTATCCCTTGATGCAACACAATATTACAGCAACATACCACCACCACCACCACCACTACCACCACCACCACCCATTAAATCAATACAATTCTTACCATAAGCAATCCTTCCAATACAATATCCACTCCATCACCCTCACAATCACCCCGACGCGATACAAACCCTTCCACCCACCACCATTACCAACATTCACCACCATTCCCAACCATCATTCATTCTATCCAACACAGCTGCATCACCACCATCACCACCACGACCATCACCTCAACAACCCACTAAAACCGATACTCCTTTACCCTCACCCTTTACAACACCCTTTGAGCCTTCCTCCACCTCCACCACACCAGCACCACCACCACCACCTACACACAACATCGTCTTATCATTATTTACATCCCCGGCAACGTAGGAGTCTCATTTGCGCGGGAAAACGGAATATTTTGAGTGGAGGAGCTCACATTCTAGCTTCTGTTATCATTACCGTTAATATGTCTGCAGGTAACTCGACGCAGGCAATCACCATTACTTGCACGCGCGTGAGGCGGGAGTCCTACTATCACTATCACCTCTATGACTAAACCCTCATCCTTTCCATCTGCTTAGGTAAATTGTTTTATTTTTTTATCCATTCTCTTATCCTCTTAGCTTTCGTCCCTCTCTCTGACCAAGGATTTGTCTGTCTGTCTGTGTGTATGTGTGTGTGTGCGTGTGCGTGTGCGTGTGTGTGTGTGTGTGTGTGTGTACATGGTTAATTGCACTTTACCTAATTGTCTTTTGCACAGAGCGGTTGCATTCGTAAAGTGCCGTCTTCTTTAACTAATTTACCATTTCTCTCTCTCTCTCTCTCTCTCTCTCTCTCTCTCTCTCTCTCTCTCTCTCTCTCTCTCTCTCTCTCTCTCTCTCTCTCTCTCTCTCTCACTGCCTAACACACCATGGTCGCCACTGTACTCAAGGGAACAAGAAACACTCACCTCCACTTGACCTTGCAAACCTCACCACACCGACTGAACATGAGAGGAAAGGAGACGATAACATTACCTACACTTTATTCTCATTATAAACCTCACAGACATAAAGAACTGTGTTAAGCCAAGATAGTAAGAAAGAATATATACATGACCGTAAAGGAAATAAAATAACAATAAAACAACTTGACAGCATGGCGAGCCTCTAATCTAACTTACAACACATCGTAAGAGAGCAACAAGCACGCTGTAGGTAACATTATCCAAGACAAACAAAAACAACACTCAAGTCTGATCAAAGCCTGCTCTACCCCGCCCTACGCTGCCTCATTACTATTCCCGAAGGCACACGCGGAGGCCAGAACGTCGACGCCTGAAGAAAAATATAACAGAACATGAAACTTTACACGTGTCACAAGTAGAAGTTAGAAGGTGTAACAGGCAAACTTTTGAGAAGGAATACGAATTTCTGGTCTCAGGTAAGAAAGAGAGATAGAGAGAAAAAAAGAAGAAAAGAGAGAAAGAGAGACAAGTAGAAGGAGAGAGAAAGAATATCTCATGAAAGAAGACTAATAAGAGCAGAGGGCAAGGGAAAAAACAGGGCCAAGTGGTGAGGAGAGTGGAGTGGAGGAGGAAGAAGAGAATGGAGAAAAGTAGGAGACAGGCGGGAGGGAAACTATTGCCTCCAGACGGCAGTGAGAATAAACATAAGAGTGAAAAACAATGATAGTGATGTAGGAGGCTGTTAGTTTTTCTCCTCCTTCTCTTCCTCTTCCTCTTCCTCCTCCTCCTCCTCCTCCTCCTCCTCCTCCTCCTCCTCCTCCTCCTCCTCCTCCTCCTCCTCCTACCAGCACGTATCTGCAGGGTATGTAAAAAAATACTTAACGTGAGCGGGATGAAAATTAACTCACTTTTCTTGTACACTTCTTTTCTTTAAACGTAAATTGCCACATGTACCTCGGCTACCATATCACACACACACACACCCACACCCACCCACACTATCTAAGCCGAGAGGTCCCACCAGACAAGACCCAACACATGTACAGACAAACAATAAAACATTCAGTATTTACCGCCGCACTACAACTTCAAAGATTCACAAATATAACATCAAATTTGAACAGGGATGTGCCTGCTGATTACCTTGTCATTTTTACTGCACATTTTAAAACTTCAGAGCTCAAAAGAAGAAGAAAAAAGTTAGAGGAGGAGGAGGAGGAGGAGGAGGAGGAGGAGGAGGAGGAGGAGAGGCGGAGGAGGAGGAGGAGGAGGAGGAGGAGGAACTGGAGGAGGAGGTAGAAGAGTAAAAGGAACTGAAAGGGGAGATAGTGGAGGAGGAGAAAGAGGAAATGAAAAAACAGAAGGAAAATGAAAAGGATGAAAAGAAATGTGAGGGAACCAAAGAGGTGGTGGTATAGAAGGAAAACCAGGAAAGCCAGAAGGAGGGCGAACTGAAAGAGCATAAGACGAAGACGAGGACGAGGCCATTAAAAAAGGAGGACGAGGAAGAAGGCAAAAAGAGAGGCAGCAGCAGCAGCAGCAGCAGTAGCAGCAGCAAGAGACAAGTCCCATAATTAATAATACTTTTCAATTTAACTGACAGTACGACTCTATTACATTCTTATAACGGACCGTCTTTTTATTTTATTCTTTTTCTTATTTTGTTTTTTTTTATATTCCTTCACTGCATTCATCATTCAGTGGTAATGGTGGTGATGGTGATGGTGATGGTGATGGTGATGGTGGTGGTGGTGGTGGTGGTGGTGGTGGTGATGGTGGTGGTGGTGGTGGTGGGGTGCGAGGCTCAAGTTCACCCTTAAAGGAGAAGAAGAAGAGGGTGAAGAGGAGAATAATACATAGGATTACAAGCGGGGTAAGACAAGGGAATCTGTTGAATTATTGCTACGAGGAAAGTATGTTTGAAGTTGTAAGGAAAGGTAAGGAAGGGTAAGGAAGGGTAAGGAGGGGTAAGGAAAGGTAAGGAGGGGTAAGGAGGGGTAAGGAAGGATAAGGAAGGATAAGGAAGGGTAAGGAAGGGTAAGGAGGGGTAAGGAAGGATAAGGAAGGTAAGGAAAGGTAAGGAAGGGGAAATTACCTTACCATCCATTTCTTCCCCACGACAAACACGTACGAGGAAGAAATGGATGTGTAGCCGGAGGGATATAGGAAGAGAAAAGGAGGAGGAGGAGGAGGAGGAGGAGGAGGAGGAGGAAGAGGAGGAGGAGGAGGAGACAAAAACCGGTGCAGTCCACTCCCTTTAACAGCTTTCATTCCATTTGTGCCGAGATGAGGTTGAAGGTGGTGGTGATGGTGGTGGTGATGGTGATGATTGTGGTGGTGGTGGTGGTGGTGGTGATGAAAGTCATCCACCACCACCACCACCACCATAAATAAAGCCTCGATAACAGAATACAATCAGCTCACGTGACCCAGAAGGAAAATAAGATCTTCCATCAGCCTCCTCCTCCTCCTCCTCCTCCTCTTTTCTGCTTCACTTATTCCTCTTTCTGTGACTTGGTTATTCCTTTCATCGTCTCTTAAGCTTCTTCCTCTCCGTCATTTTCTCGTTTACGTGTGAATTGTTTACTGTTTGTATCACTTATTCTTTTTCTTCTTCTGCTTCCATAGCCATTGGCACTGGTGTCAGAGTCAGTAGTTAAGATTTTAATCAGCCGGTCATGACCGAACGATACACCATATGTTGAGATTAATTCTACACATCCACGAGGGTCTGCAAGATGGTTAAACGTGTCGTAAGGCTTAGTTATAAACTGCTTTGAGCTGTAACAGTCATTACAAGAATATTCGTGGACGTTAAGACTATATGTGTTCCTTACGGGTTAACGCGTCGTGTGTAGGAGTATACGCGGGTTACTGATAGCTATCATATCCTCTTGATGGAGCTTGACACTGCAATAAAAGTACTGCATAACATTTTTTAATGAAAATAAATAACTTCCATAGCCATTGGCACTGGTGACAGAGTCAGTAGTTAAGATTTTGATCGGCCGGTCATGATCGAACGATACACCATATGTTGAGATTAATTCTACACATCCACGAGGGATGTAAGATGGTTAAGCGTGTCGTAAGGCTTAGTTATGAACTGCTTTGAGCTGTAACAGTCATTACAAGAATATTCGTGGACGTTAAGACTATATGTGTTTCCTTACGGGTTAACGCGTCGTGTGTAGGAGTATACGCGGGTTACTGATAGCTATCATATCCTCTTGATGGTGCTTGACACTGCAATAAAAGTACTGCATTACATTTTTTAATGAAAATAAATAACTTCCATAGCCATTGGCACTGGTGACAGAGTCAGTAGTTAAAATTTTGATCGGCCGGTCATGACCGAACGATACACCATATGTTGAGATTAATTCTACACATCCACGAGGGTCTGCAAGATAGTTAAACATGTCGTAAGGCTTAGTTATGAACTGCTTTGAGCTGTAACAGTCATTACAAGAATATTCGTGGACGTTAAGACAATATGTGTTCCTTACGGGTTAACGCGTCGTGTGTAGGAGTATACGCGGGTTACTGATAGCTATCATATCCTCTTTATTGTGCTTGACACTGCAATAAAAGGACTGCATTACATTTTTTAATGAAAATAAATAACTTCCATAGCCATTGGCACTGGTGACAGAGTCAGTAGTTAAGATTTTGATCGGCTGGTCATGATCGAACGATACACCATATGTTGAGATTAATTTTACACATCCACGAGGGATGTAAGATGGTTAAACATGTCGTAAGGCTTAGTTATAAACTGCTTTGAGCTGTAACAGTCATTACAAGAATATTCGTGGACGTTAAGACTATATGTGTTCCTTACGGGTTAACGCGTCGTGTGTAGGAGTATACGCGGGTTACTGATAGCTATCATATCCTATTGATGGAGCTTGACACTGCAATAAAAGTACTGCATTACATTTTTTAATGAAAATAAATAACTTCCATAGCCATTGGCACTGGTGACAGAGTCAGTAGTTAAGATTTTGATCGGCCGGTCATGATCGAACGATACACCATATGTTGAGATTAATTCTACACATCCACGAGGGATGTAAGATGGTTAAACGTGTCGTAAGGCTTAGTTATGAACTGCTTTGAGCTGTAAAAGTCATTACAAGAATATTCGTGGACGTTAAGACTATATGTGTTCCTTACGGGTTAACGCGTCGTGTGTAGGAGTATACGCGGGTTACTGATAGCTATCATATCCTCTTGATGGAGCTTGACACTCCAATAAAAGTACTGCATTACATTTTTTAATGAAAATAAATAGCTTCCATAGCCATTGGCACTGGTGACAGAGTCAGTAGTTAAGATTTTGATCGGCCGGTCATGATCCAACGATACACCATATGTTGAGATTAATTCTACACATCCACGAGGGTCTGCAAGATGGTTAAACGTGTCATAAGGCTTAGTTATGAACTGCTTTGAGCTGTAACAGTCATTACAAGAATATTCCTGGATGTTAAAACTATATGTGTTCCTTACGGGCCGGTCATGACCAATTCGTGTGACACTCACCACCACCCACACACACATCCCTGCCACACCCACCACGCCCTTTTCCTTTTCTCTTTACCGGTCTCACTTTATCCCCTTTTACGCCCTTTGTCCCACTGAAACCCACGCCCACGACCTTTCCCTCCCACCTGTCCTTCTCTTCCTCATAGGGACAGATTGGTTAGAGATGGATAGGTGAACTGTATAATTATATCTCATTTTTCCTCATTCCAGCTGAAACAGAGAATGTGAGGATAAAGGTTATTGTCACCTACTCGTTCTGCAAAGGTCAGCAGTGATCACCACACCTTCATCTAGTATATTATTGAATTTGTAATGATATAGGAAGAGATAGATATGTATTATCATTATTATCTTGTGTTCATAGTTTATTTCTGTATAGTTGAATTACAAACTGCAACACAACACTCACCAACCCCACCACCACTGCAACACAACACTCACCAACACCACCACTGCAACACAACATACACCAACACCACCACTGCAATACAACACACACCAGCCACGCATCGTTGCAACACAAAATATCAATCAATGCTTTCTGAATTGCTGAACTTTCATATTTTTTTCTACGTGAATAACATGTTTACGTGCGTGGGTGGAGATGTGGGTGGATGTGTGGGTGGTGTGTGTGTGTGTGGATGTGTGTGTGTGTGTAGGGGATGATTGAGGGTGAGTGCGTGTGGATGGTATATGGCGGTATGATATGTTATATTTGTATTGTGTTGTGTTGTGTTGCGTCTCACTGGTTGCACGTACAGGGAGGGAGGGAGGGAGGGAGGGAGGGATACGTGAATTAATGGGTAAAGCTGTGACGCTCTTTATGATTAATAAATGTAATAAAAACAATACATATGAAGAAAAAAACAATATCATAAACATTCAACATTGTAGTTCAGCTGTGTATGTCAGACGTGAGGCAGAATATCATGGAGTGAAAGAGGAAAATGAACTGACATGTGAACCAACAAATAAATAAATAAATAAATAAATGAATAAATAAATGAATACATAACAAAAAAAAAAGTACGAAATTAATACAGAAATAAAGAGATTAAATAAAAAAAATATATGTATAAATAAAAAAAAAAGCTATGTACACACCATTTCTCAAACTAATTTAACTTGCAAACTAAAACAAATACACTGAATAAACATAAACATAAATAATAACTAATGGTGTAATTACATGCGTCTGATGGGAAAACATAAATAAAAGGGATAACTGAAATAAATAACTGGAAGCAAATAAATAATTAATCACAAACAAGTCATTTGAAATAAAGACGAACACACACGCACACACATGCACACACACACACACACACACACACACACTGGAACGCAAGCCATGTAGATCAAAATGGAAAATACTAGTGTGTGTGTGTCTGTGTGTGTGTGTGTGTGTGTGTGTGTGTGTGTGTGTGTGTGTGTGTGTGTGTGTGTGTGTGTGTGTGTGTGTTCACCTTTACTTTATCCATTTTCCCAGCATCAACCCCACCTTTACACTGAAGCCAGCCCCCACACTGCCTCCACCTCAAACCCCAAACGTTTCCCCACTTAACACTACCTGCTCCTCCTCAAACACCTTCTTTAACCAGTAAACACCCAATCATCCTCCTGCACCCTCCTCCACCTTAACATATCCCTCCTTACTCTCTTGCCTACAGCCACACCCTAGACTCCCTCATTACTCTTCCTCCACAAACATACCTTCCTTCACACCGCCAATGCCCCTTAACACTCCTCCATCTATATTATCTATAGCATCATTCCCTCTGCATCAATATTCGTGCCCCATCCTTCCTTCTGCCCTTGACCCGCCTCCCAGCCCTCTCCCACACCATTAACACGCCGCAGCCAGCAGATACAACCCTTAGCTGAGGCCCAAATAACGCCAAAAGGAGGTCGTGTAAATTTGGATGCCAGCAATAAATTTCGGCTGGAAGTTGTGGGAATAAGCGTTAATTTTGGGAAAAGTGTATAGAAAGTTGGGAGTGACTGTGTGTGTGTGTGTGTATGTGTGTGTGTGTGTGTGTGTGTGTGTTTTATTAACGAGAGAGAGAGAGAGAGAGAGAGAGAGAGAGAGAGAGAGAGAGAGAGAGAGAGAGAGAGAGAGAGAGAGAGAGAGAGAGAGAGAGAGAGAGAGAGAGAGAGAGAGAGAGAGAGAGAGAGAGAGTCATCACATAAATAAAAGACACGTCACATGAAGTTGGTATTTTCTCTAGAGGACAGAGATGGTAAGGCAGGCGCGGCTAACAATTTGTCGTATGTCTTGTTTACATAGAAGCAGCGCCTCGTCCTCACCTTACACCAAGTACATCGTAAAAAATGGACTCAATATTAAAGTGGATAATTTGAAGTTGAAGACACCGTTCCAGCTTGCTTGAGTTGTTATAAAGGGTGTTCCTGCTGCAGCATCAATACACACCAGGCACTTAGCATAACACACCCTCATCCGCTGCGCAATAAATTAATGATAACAATCCTCAACAAACTACTGATGATAAAGTTGTTACATAAAAGGAAAGATAAGCTATGAAATGCCTTACCTGTAATCAAGGGAAACCACTTTGGTACGAGAAAACACCTGAATTTTCTAATATTCTTTGTTACGACTGACAAGACTTTAAATATATTATGATACACTATGATAATAGAAAATAATTCGTTCGTTAATAACAAGTCAGCTGGTTTTCGCTCATCGCTGAAGGAATGACAAACGAGCGAGGGCGGAGGATTCCCTGAAGAACACCTGCGGAGCACCGATTAAATTATCATGATCACAGGGAATCATGTTGGAAACGTAACTTATATTAATCATAGTTTCGCTCCAAAACCTCGTTAGACCACGGCCGAATGACTATATTAATTCAATCTTTGGTTCGACAACAACAGTTTAATATCACGAATCCAGTGGTAATGGTGATCACGACAACAATCTCTTTAAAACATTGCCTTTAACACAAGTCTTATCTGGAGTTTGCTACAAATTAATGAATTCCAAAGGATCGTCTCCCCACACCACATCACCAACACCACCACCTCCTCCCCCCTCCCGCGCAAACACGGTCTCGGATATCGGGAACGAAGCATAAATGAGCTGTCTTGCCTCAACCACATGCAGATCTAGGAGGGAGGAACCTGTATAGCCGATCAGGGAGGGAACTTCTCTCGGATCCCTCAACACCGCTGCAAGAAAAGCCTCCAACGAGCCAGTCACACCGTCGTCTTCAGAGTGACGTGGAAGCTTCACCTGCAAATCAGCTTTACTCGGCGCCAGTCTCGCCTTGCCTAACGAATCCCTAACTGTCTCGGAGAAACCAATCAGCCCGACACCCACTGCTACCCTTCACCAGCTTGGGCCGTGAAGGGTAAAGCGAAAGTGAACTCTGTCTCTAAGCCTTGTGTCACTCAATGCTTTCTCGTTCTCGTTTTCTCTCACTCTCTCCCTCTCTCCCTCTCTCTCTCTCATGCGTACAAACAGACGAACAGCAGAAAAGCAAAGACAAAGACAGACAAAGTGAGGGAAGAACATGTAGGTCGAGACGGAGAGACAGATAGACAGTCACACATACATATAGACAGATAGAGACTGAAATACACTCATGCATAAACAGACAGAGATAAACATGGAATGATGATGATGATGATGATAATGATGGTGATGATGATGTAATTAATAGTAGTAGAAGATATCAGATAAACTAGAATCCACACACACACACACACACACACACACACACACACACACACACACACACACACACACACACACACACATCCCTCCCCCCACACACACACACAAACACACATACACCTACACAACACAACACAAAAAATACAAAATCTACTGCAAAACCACAATAAAAATAGAAGAAAAAAAACAAATATGGAGAAAAAAAAAAAGCTTAGAGAGAGAGAGAGAGAGAGAGAGAGAGAGAGAGAGAGAGAGAGAGAGAGAGAGAGAGAGAGAGAGAGAGAGAGAGAGAGAGAGAGAGAGAGAGAGAGAGAGAGAGAGAGAGAGAGAGAGATCACCCCACTCACTCAAATCAAAACACTCCACTCGTACTATACCCTTCCCTCTACTGCCTCCACTCCTTCACACACACACACACACACACACACACACACACACACACACACACACACACACACACACACACACACACACACACACACACACACACACACACACACACATACCCACACACACACTCCTCCACGCGCACGCACACCCACGTCCTCTACCCACGCCCGTTACAAGAGAGGGTCTACACACTACTAAGCCCCGCCCTCACGCAGCCCGCCCGTCCGCCCCAGGTGCTCCGCTGCCCAGACACCGCTGCTGAAGAAGGAATATCGACACTGCGTCTTTAATTTAGCCCCGATTCGGCTCCGTTGATGCAGCGCTGAACCAAGTTATTGCACGGGAATAATCTGGGTGGTGTGGAGTGGAGGAGAGGTGGAGGGGAAGGTGGAAGGGTGGAGGGAAAGGTGCTAAGGTGGAGGGAAGGTGGAAGGGTGGAGGGGATGGTGGAGAGTTGCGGAGGAAGAAAGATCGGGGTGACAACTGATTACTTAAGTGATTATTTTTGTGGGTCAGTGGAAAATGTGTAAAAGAGAGAAAGATAGATAGATAGATAGATATAGAGTGTATGAGAGAGAGAGAGAGAGAGAGAGAGAGAGAGAGAGAGAGAGAGAGAGAGAGAGAGAGAGAGAGAGAGAGAGAGAGAGAGGAGAGAGAGAGAGAGAGAGAGAGAGAGGAGAGAGAGAGAGAGAGAGAGAGAGAGAGAGAGAGAGAGAGAGAGAGAGAGAGAGAGAGAGAGAGAAACGTGGAAAAATAAGCGAGGGGGAAACACGGGAAAGGCTTCAAGAAGAATATTTTTTGTTTTATTCTATATATATATTTTTTTTTTTCTCTTTTCCTTTTTTCTTCAAATTCACCTTCAAATTCACCGCTACATTTCATTTCTTTTGACAGGCGAAGTACAGTTTTTGTGAACATTCTCTGGCAAAACTTTACATAAACATTTTCTCTCCCCCTGTCCCCCCCCCCCGCACCCCCTCTGTTGCTGTATAGTATTCGAAAAGAAGGATAAAAAAAAAGAATTAAAAAGTGCGTGAATAAATATTTCTTGCCGTGAACAAATCCTTTAAATTGTTTACAGCGACACTACGATGGCGGCAACGACGAGGCAATTACTTTTGTGCAGTATTTTTTGAGAAGCGTGTTTCGGGCTGACGTGAGTGTGTTGAGTGGCGAGGGCGGCGCGGCGTGCAGCCAGGGTTACGAATTGCCTTGAGCCTCCCACTGCACCGAGGAGAAACAGGGATAACCTACCTACCTACACACGCACACGCACACGCACACGCACATACACACACATACACACACCCACACACACATATATACATACACACTCACATACAACAAAATATGGAAAACAGACGAAATATTTGATGAGTTATAAGTTTGTGTGGAAAAAGGGAAACTAGAATTTATATTTATGGAATTTAAGAGCAGCAAATGTTACTCCCCCCCCCTCCATCCCAAGAAAAAAGGATAACTAAAATCTAAGGTAAGGAAAAGTTAGCCACAAAATAAGATTGAAGTCAGGATGGACGGAAATTATTGTCGGGAACAGCTGAATAATAGAAGGTAATTAATGAGGTGAGGCAGCACACACATGCGCACTAACAGAAGTAAAAGATGACTAAAATATATACCCTAAAGGTTTAATTGAAATGACACGTTCGGTAGGTATCATGGAAGGAAAAAATAGTATATAAAAAATTGCTAAAAAGGTTTAGATTAATATGGCTAAAGTGTATATCCAAGAAGTGGAAAAAAGTTGTATTTGAAAACAGTTTAGTCTCAAGAAAGTAAGAAAGAATAAGTGTTAATCACCATTAATGGAAGTCTACAAGCAAGAGAAAAGAAGAGAGAGAAAAAAAAAGAAGGAAGGAAAGGATGAAAGAAAGAAGAGAGAAAAAAAAAGAAGGAAGGGAAGGATGAAAGAAAATATAAAGAGAAGAAAAGAGAGAAAGATAGAAAGAAGGAAGGAATGGAAGAAAGAAAGAAGGAATGAAAGGAAGAAAGAAAGAAGGGAAGAAAGAAAGAAAGAAAAAGAAGGAAGGAAAGGATGAAAGAAAATATAAAGAGAAGAAAAGAGAGAAAGATAGAAAGAAGGAAGGAATGGAAGAAAGAAAGAAGGAATGAAAGGAAGAAAGAAAGAAGGGAAGAAAGAAAGAAAGAAAAAGAAGGAAGGAAAGGAAGAAAAACTATAAACACAAAGAAAAAGAAAGAGAGGACTTCTGAGAGAAAAAAAATATTGCTCATAAACCCAAAGAAAGTTATCATTAAAAGTCAGATTTTCGAGTGAGTGACATGATGCGTATGAACAAGACAAATCATTATCAAGAGAGAGCAAAGTTGAAACAATTTTAAAACTCAACACACACAAAGTTCATCAGAGGGGATGCGGCAGGACTGTAAAAGGAGGACGTGATACAGAGGTGCTTGAAGTCCACACAGTGAGTAGATAAAAAGAGTTTGAACCATTGAAGGAAACACTACAACACAGTCATAAAGATCCACTACATAAGTGAATAGTTATGACTAATACAAACAAGTCAAGGTTAGGAGAGAGAGATCAGTAAAGAGAACAGAGTTGATGTAAAAGAATAAGTCAAGATGAAAATGATATGCTAAGTTTACAAAGGAAAGAAAAGAGTACTATATGTTGTTGAATATAGTAATGTTATTGTATTATTATTATCATTATTATTACTATTATTATTATTATTATTATTATTACTACCCAAGCTGATGAAAGGTAAGGATGCTGTTTAAAAGGAATTACTTGACATTTTACGTGTGATAGAAACATAGAGTGAACATATCTGTCTGTAAACACATAACACATTCCAGTTATGGTACGCGGGGAAAGGTTACCAAGGAGATAATTGTGGAGAAAGAAGAGAAATGACACTAAACAAAACTAATAAGGGTGGCCACGTGGATGCGACAGCTGTCCAGGTGTCGGTAAATCCTACAAACACGAATGAACCCCAAGGAGGGAGGTACAATAATGACAGTAATACACATCCCGCCACAAGCAAGTCTTCCACGCATGTAACACGACACTGAACTACCACTAAATATCGCATCCATAATGTTTAAAAAATTACTTTATTACACAGAAGATAATGTAAATAGAAAAGATTAGATGAGCATAAATTAAGTAAGAAATATTTTAGTTTTCTTCGCGTGGACGCCTTAGATACTAGAGCATAGAAAAGACGTGTTATATATTACAAAGGAACATTTCTTCTTCCAGCCAGTTAAGAGAAAATACTACAATTTGGGGCAACGACCAGCCATGTGTACTCAATCCAGTGTTCACTAGACAGGAAAATTTAATTAGTCATATAAATTACAGTCCCCCCCAACTTCGGGGATAACTGACTATGCAGTGTTAGAATTAAACTTTATTACTTCACATTATTTAAATGAGAACAGGAAGCATTACAGACACAACCTTAATCCAAGGAAATGAGATTCCCATGGATTTCATAAGTACTTCCTTTGAGGCCAAGAAACTGGAAACTATGACACATAATATTCTCACCTTCATATATCACAATAGTGGGACGGACAGATATCCGATACTCCTGGAAAGAAGAAAAGGAAAGAATTGATATCATCCGACACTCCAGGAAAAAAAGGAAAGGAAATAAATAAAAGAAAAACGAACCACGAGAAGGATAATGTTTGACGGGAAATCTAAGGAAACAACAAACACAAGAGCAATGTTTGGAAGTAGATCTAAAAGCCTTGGGAAGAGACCTTATGAAAGACACAAATGAGCTCGGAATTAATACACACAAGTAAGGAGAAATACAGATGTGAGCTTTGAGAGGAATGTTGAAAGGATAATAAGTAGTCAGCTAAACTTTTCTTTGGTTATATCAAAATTACATCTGAAATAAGAGGCAGAATACAGTACAGGACGGATGAAGGGAACAAGGCGGTGATACAGGAAGGAATATGTACTCTGGACAAGGTTTTAATCTACAGTTACAGAGGAAGATGCGTCCAATGATAACATTTTCCTTAGTGCGATAACTTCATGTGTGGAGGAAACTTTAAAAAGAAGTACGAATAGATTAGTACGAAACGTGCTTTGATACTCCTCCTTTGAAGCAGCTGAAGTCGTAGGAATAAAGAAAACCAAATAAAACACAATGTTCCAGAGTTTTCCATCTATTAGTAAGATGAACGAAACAAGGATGAGAGTAGAGAAAGGTTTGTGCAGTGATGCCGTGGGAGAGGAAAGGCATGCAGTCTGCTAGTTTTGATGAGGAGAAACTATGAAAGTATCGACAGAAGATAGTAAACTATATCACATTGGCGAGCTGCATAAGGAGGAGTTAATAAGACGAACAATCTTTCACTTCATCCTGTAGAGTTGAAAGTGTTGAGTGAGTGCAGCCACACAACCTCCTACACCCTCACACCCCCCTACCCACACCCACACACACACAAGTGACTTAACACATTACATCACGCCAAACATTTACCCGAACATGTCTGGCGTTGATGTAAAATTTTTGAAACCTGTCGATAACCAAGAACCCTGCAGGTAACTCCATGAAAATATGTGTAGACTATTGAAGTGCAGATGAGTGTAAAATATGAAATTCAGTGCAGCCAAACTATGAGTAATTAGATTGAAGGAAAGGAAAATAAAACCGCGAATGAAATGCAGTTGAGGGCGGCGTCCCATAAAGGCTTCCGGAAAAGAATAAGATCTGGTTATAATCCAGCAATCCCAGGTGGCCACCGGGAAGGTAACATTTAAATGCATGTATGAGAACATGATCTGCAGATTAGTCACGTCAGATCAACGTTTGAATACACTACTGTTGTGCGGAGCAGCGTGAAAACAGGTGCAGGGAACACCAACAAAATGGAAGCCACGCTGAGGAAACATTAAGCTGTGAATAAAGTGTGAGAGTTGAATCTTCCCACACACACACACACACACACACACACACACACACACACACACACACACACACACACACACACACACACACACACACACACACACACACTGGACAAAAGAAGGAAGAGTAGAGAACACAATGATGTTAAAATACGTTTCAACAGAAGAGGCAATTAATATAAACTGTTATGTAACACCAGTTATATGTATTCTAAGAAGCTAGATTTCAAAACTCTTACAGATTAAAAGGGAACAGAAAAACATAAAAAGAACAAATACAAAAATAATGTTTTCCAAATAGATTTACTGACTCACGGCATCATATCCTTGACAACCTTGTGTGTGACGGAAATACATAAAAAAAAGGCCACGTTTTAAGCAGTGATATAAAAATACGAAGCATCAGGAGAAGAAAAAAAAGCAGAGATGGAGGGAGAACGGAACATGGAAGATGACTAGGAAGATAAGTAGGAGGGATAAGAGAAAAAAAGGAAGGAGAGACGCAAGATTTGAGGGAAGAAATAAAAAAAAGTCTGACGGATAAGTGGAAGGGAGAGGGAGAGGAACAAGTCATTAGAGATGATATATATATATATATATATATATATATATATATATATATATATATATATATATATATATATATATATATATATATAGAGAGAGAGAGAGAGAGAGAGAGAGAGAGTGTGAGAGAAAAAAAAAATGGACAAACAGATATATACAGACGGACGGAGAGATGGACGCGTAGAGACACACACACACACACACACACACACACACACACACACACACACACACACACACACACACACACACACACACACACACACACACACACACACACACACACACAGACACACATACAGAAAAATGGACGTAATGACAGGAGAAATGAGTGAAGAGAAGTGGAAAGCAGATGACATAGAAGAGATGAGAAGAAGACAGGAAGCAAGAGAAGATAAAATGAGGCGAGAAGGAAAGAGGAAAGAGGAGAGGAGAGGAGAGGAGAGGAGAGGAGAGGAGAGGAGAGGAGAGGAGAGGGGAGGAGAGGAAATTAATGGGACGGTCGGTTCACAATACTGAGGTGATGGGCAATGATACAAGGCGATGGTGGGCAAGGCGAACAGATGAGAGAGAGAGAGAGAGAGAGAGAGAGAGAGAGAGAGAGAGAGAGAGAGAGAGAGAGAGAGAGAGAGAGAGAGAGAGAGAGAGAGAGAGAGAGCAGGGAAGGAAGAGGGAGAGAGAAAGAGAGGGAGAGGGAAGGATATGAAGTGAAGCACCCCAATTAATTATATACAGATTATCTGCAAGACAAGATTGCTACCATAATTTCGTCTTTACTGCCCCGGCGACCACCATTACGAGGCAGAACAGTTTAATAATGTAATTTGGGTCCTCAATAATATAACCTGCTCGAGGAACCAATAGCGTCAGGTTATCCTTATTGACTGAAAATGCACTTAATTACTTTCCAGTAGGTATCATTAGCCGTCATAAATCGTCTCTATTATGAACAAGTTTATCGCAGTAACGAGAGATGGTTATAGTGGGGTGGTGTGAAGGCTGGGAGGGGGAGGAGAGGGAGGTGACGCAATGGTGGTGGTGGTGATGATGATGATGATGATGATGATGATATAATAATAATAATAATAATAAGTACAGTTACTGAGAAGAATGTGAGGGACTCCATCAGGACCATAAGCCTGCCGAGGGTCAAGAGCAGAGGGCAAAGAAAACATCATTGCAAAGAATCACAGTAACAGGCATGATATAGTAGTAGGTGTGGGTGAGCGAGGGACACGTAGAGAATCAATATAGGTTGAGTTTTCAGCAAAGGTGTGAGTGATGGGTTCAACTTCAGATACAGAAGAGATAGAAGTGGTGTCATTTGGACGAAATAATGAGAGGAAAGATGAAGAAGAAAAATTGTAGGAGATATTTTTGGCAAGGTTCCAAAAGTCATAAGGGGAGTTAGGTCTGTTAAGATTTTGACATTTCCTGTTGATGCAAGAGTTTTAAGGAAGTTATAGAAGAGATTTGATATGATTTTGGGCAGAAATATTAAGGGCGTGATTTCCAAGAGATGGGAATGTTTTTTTTTTCTTTCTCTCTCTCTCTCTCTCTCTCTCTCTCTCTCTCTCTCTCTCTCTCTCTCTCTCTCTCTCTCTCTCTCTCTCTCTCTCTCTCTCTCTCTCTCTCTCTGTGTAACATCATCATTCTCACACTTCCTCACGCCCGTAATAATTGCTGTCTTAAGTACATTTGTTCCACTACATTTACTCTTCCTCGGCCGCCACAGCCTCACAGGAGGGATGATAATGTACTTTGCTAATAATGACGACGACATCAATAACGACGAGAAGGAGGAGGAGGAGAAGGAGGAGGAGGAGGAGAGAGTAAAGAAGATGAGCTGCTGCAACAACAACAGCAACAACAACAACAACAACAAGTTACATCATTATTAAAAGGACACAAAAGAAACATCCGTGTACAATAAGGAACTCATTAGTAAGGAGACATGACCCTGTATCCATCCCTTCAATTCTTACCCCTCCCCTCCCCTCACTACTTCCTCGTCCCTCATCACCAATCTCCCCCTCACCACCACACCCTCACCGCACCCTACACTACCACCACCACCACACTCACACAAAAGCAACACGTGCGTGAAGCCATCTGAAGTGTTAGGTGTGTTCGTTAGTGGCGGCACATTGTTGCACGAGTGACGGGAATATATCAGTGGTGAATGTGTCTTTCCTTACCCTTCCTTCCTCTTACCCTATATATAGTTAGCTTGTCTCTCTGAGTGTTTGTCTGTCTGTGTGTGTCTGTTTGCTTGCTTGTCTGTCTGTCTGGCTGTGTCTGTACTACATACTCTTCTCCACAAGCTGAATTATGATAAAGAAAAAAAATATTCTGAAGAAGAAAAGAATAGTTCAGGAACACAAAAGAAGAAAAGAAGAAAAAGATGAAGAAGAAAGAGAAGGAGAAGAAGGAACAGGAAGAGGAAGAGGAAGAGGAAGAGGAAGAGGAGAACGAAGAGGAAGAGGAGGAGGAGAAAGAGATGATCTACAACCTATTATTTCCTGAACACGATGTAACCTTTTGCCTTGCCACACTTGCATACACTGAGCATCACGTGTTGTTTGCAAGGCGTCCGTGCGTGCGTGCGTGCGTGCGTGCGTGCGTGCGGTGTATCAATGGAGACTGTTGACATGATCGAACACTGCTATCAATAGTGTGTGGAAGGAGGCGGCATTCTGGGTGTTGTGGCGAGCAATGTTTACAAGTGGTGGTGACAGACGCCTACTACCTCACACTACTATATACTACTACTACTACACCTACTTGGTATGATTAATGTTAAATACACCAGTCAGTATAAAGATGTTTACCTTCCCAGTAAGATAAGTGATACGCTCCAAGGCAGACGCGGAGTGGTAGTAGAAGAATGAAAACACAAGGCGAGGTGAAAGTGATTAGCAACGCACAGGTCACGCTAACCAGGTAGACAGGTAGTATACATATTTGAATTTGTCCATTGGTAATAATTTTCCTTCCTTCCTTCTCCGCCCTGTCCTCTCCGCGCGGCACCCCTAGCTAACACTCTGCATCCCTGGGCTAAGCGGAAAATGCTTCTTTAGTGACGGCTCCGTAATCCTTCGTGGGTTATTTCTGCTTTACAGCTGCATCGTAACTTCATTAGCGCTTTCCCTCCCCTCGCCTCGCCTTGCCTCTACCGCCCTCTTCTCCTCGACACTTCACCGTGATGCGTAAACAATGGAGAATGTCACTTTGTTTTTCTCATTAGTGACTCCAGAACTGATGTACATTATAATGGTTGTTGTTGTCATTATTATTGTTATTATTATTGTTATTATTAGTTATTATTATCAATATTATTATCATTATTATTATTATTATTCTATACACACAATATGCTATTCCTTATAGTGCATTATTACATTAACATTCTCCGGTAGTCGTGAGGAAAGGGACACTTAGCCGTCCAATTAACGTTCCAGCACAGGCTCGTCTTGGACACGACACCAAGAGTACCGGCACCAACAACACCAACAACAAGAGCAAGCACAACAGCAGTAGTTGGTGTGAACAAAAGTCATCAGTGTCAAACAAGACACACAAAGGTGAAAACTTTTTGGTTCTTTGAACACTTTCTTCTGTGAGTACGTGGTTACCGTGTACCAACATTCCATCATTTGGCGGCTCAGACGACCCCATCCCTGCCCGGCAAACAAACGTGGTCACCGCGTGAACAAATTGTTTTTGAGATGATTACACGTAATTGCAACGAACTAAATAATTTGAATATATATATATATATATATATATATATATATATATATATATATATATATATATGCATATATATATATATATATATATATATATATATATATATATGCATATATATATATATATATATATATATATATATATATATATATATATATACACACAGTCAGTATGTACAGCTGGATAAACAGGTGATATTCCTGTTTGACGGCGCGGTGCCATACCTTGAAGGGTGAGCCTTGCCATCAAACACACCACAATGTCCAGTGGCATGTGTGGCCACTTGGAAATATTTCAAACATAGCTCACACTACAGGATGACTATCACCACCACCACCACTACTTTAACTATCAATAACAGCAATGTCAACGAATATCCAATACATAAAATTTCCCGAAAAAACATCCAGCCACTGAAAAAAACCCATCAAAATAAAAACATCAAACAACAGACGCACAAGGTTGACAGACAAATAATATCATGCACATCCACACCATCTCCATTACATGATAGAAAAATGACAGTAAATACACTTCCACTGCACCCATATCTTTCCCCTCACCTACACACTCCCTCCATCAACATAACTATCACCCACCCACCCATCTCTCTCTCTCTCGCTCTCTCGCTCTCTCTCTCTCTCTCTCTCTCTCTCTCTCTCTCTCTCTCTCTCTCTCTCTCTCTAAGCATCACTGATCCATCTATTTCTCGCCGTCTCCAAACCCGTCCCACCCCCACCCACCTCCTCACCAGGTAAAGATGCCACGGGAGGTGACCTTCCGGAAACACTCATCAGGCTCCGCGCGCCCTGGGGCTTGAGGGACAAATCTGCTGCACCAGAATTGTCCCCAATGTATATTTGCGTTTGCTTGATTTCCCCTTTTATTTTTTCTTTCTGTGTTTTCTGTGTGTGCCTGAGTGTGTGTGTGTGTGTGTGTGTGCCTGAGTGTGTGTGTGTGGGTGTGTCTCTCTCTCTCTCTCTCTCTCTCTCTCTCTCTCTCTCTCTCTCTCTCTCTCTCTCTCTCGCTCACCCACCACCCCCACCCCCCAGGATTCACACTACCGCCCTTCTGCCACCGTCATTCGTAGTTCGGATATGAGCTTCTGCGGACTGAGGGATTTGAGAAGGTTATTGATCTGCCGGGAAAACAAGACTCTTTGGGCCAAGACACCAACCTTCACTCGACATTTATTATTGGTTTTTTTCTTCTTTCTATTTTTATCCATTTTTAACCTTTGGGAAATAGTTTTATTCATTTTTTATTTTTTATTTTGACAAAGACTGGTTGGGTGATTTAGGAAAGGGTGAGGGAGGTTATTTTTTTGGTTGTTCTATTCAGTCAAATAGATGATGGTGCTGAGTCAGAGGAGATAGTTACTGAGATAACCATTTAGTAAGTCTGCTGAATGTACAGTTACTCGGCAGTCAGTAGTAGTTAAGATGTAGTTAGTTACGTAGTTTGCCTTCCCTTCCAACTCCGAACGGCGCACTCGATTATCTTACTTCCTGCAAACTTAGCCTCAAGCCCCGATGAACAGAGCTGATTTCCGGAAAACAACCTACACGTACAGGAGTTGGTGCCCACGAGTTATACAACACAACACTTCTCAGGCCAGTGTTGTAGCGATCGTTACTTTAATATAACAGCACTCCCACTCCCACTCCCACTCACACACACACACACACACACAGCCCTACAGTACGACAATAATGACAATAGTTACTGCATGGGGTATCGACCATGCTACTGGTTCGTGCTGCGTGAGGTCATAACACCATGTACACACCAATTTGCAAGATAACTACGCGGCGAGAAGCACCCTTGTTACCTACCCTCCCACCCAGGTATACGAAGCCTTGCAAGATATCTGTGTCCTGGCCAAACGCATGGACGCCGCCTTGCACTGCTTCATCAAGAAAGTTTCTAAACATGAGCACACTGACCCGTCCCGCGAGGCCATAAACTGTGCCAACTTGTCCACCTCGCGCGGTGCTTTGGCTCATTATCATGACCTCCAGCGACTCAGCAAAGTGAAGGTGTGCGTTTGACTATCGATAGACAGTCCATTGTGTCTGGTCCTACAATTCCCTCACTTCCAACCCACGAGGAAAGGAGATGAACCTGCAACCTCACACTTACACTCAACAGAATCCTTATCTATAGTGCACAAGGCAATCACGAGGCGAATAATCCTTGAGTGAATCCCTGAGCCTCTGAAGGTCACAGCGAGCCTCGCAATGCACTGAACCAAACGCCTCAGTGTGATCGACACACCGATATGTAGCAAACCCGTCTTGTTGAAATTAACGGCATTGCTCCAAGAGGATGTGAATCGCTCGCCTCCACACAATTCTCGACTTGCTGAACGTAAACTGAGGCTGCTCTAACCTGTGCGAGTTCAGCAGGTGACCCCCAACACGGTTCAAAAGCCGATGAGTGAGTGCAGTGGGCGGTGCAGTAAGCAGGATAGCACTCCAGCGTGGCTGCAGGACTGGAAAACCCCTTCCCTATTTCACATTAAAAGGGGCGACGGTCACTCAGTTAGACGGGAAGTGAAATGTTATTTTACTTGTTGGTTTAGAGGAATTTGTTAAATGAAATGTCTATACACTCAACAGACTTTAGAGTTGTATTTACATTGTAGTGAGCATTTCAAATATAAATGATTATTGCCCAGTGAATAATAACAATACTAACACTCACACCATTTTTGTTACTATCCCTACCAAAACTACTACTACTACTACTACTACTACTACTACTACTACTACTACTACTATTACTACTACTATGATTGATAATGATAATAACAATACTAATGATAATGATGATAATAATAATAATAATAACAATAATAACAATAATGATAATGATAATAATAATAACAATCTACTACTACTACTGCTACTACTAATAATAATAACAACAACCATAACAATATAAACAATAATAATAATAAAAACAACAATAACAATAATGACGCCACTACTACTCACAATAAGCTAAGACACTACAGTCCTAAAACTCAGAACCCAATCTGACTAAGTAGCCAGAAAAATAAATCGTGAGCTGCAAAATGCTGGAAATTCTAAAAGCAAATAGAGTTCCGTTTAATTGTAAAATATGTATCACCAACGAGAGAGAGAGAGAGAGAGAGAGAGAGAGAGAGAGAGAGAGAGAGAGAGAGAGAGAGAGAGAGAGAGAGAGAGAGAGGAGAGAGAGAGAGAGAGAGAGAGAGAGAGAGAGAGAGAGAGAGAGAGAGAGAGATTTATAAAGACACAGAAGACAGAAAGAGAAGGATAACGAGAAAAGTCTGAGTGACAAAAAAATATCCTGCTTCTGGGGACACATTCATAAAGACAAATAGAACAAGTTAAGTGGGCGAACTTTATATAAAAGAAGTTTGCTGTTTACTTATTTGAACAGATGACACTCTTATCGCAATGAAGGTCTGTCTCAGGGATGTGTCTTCTAAATTATCCTCATTATGTTTCCTCAGTGAAGTCATGCATATTTATTTTTTCGTTAATTTATGCAAAACAAGTCAAAATGAAAGGTTGTATAAGCGAGAGGAATTAGAACTAGGCTAAGCAGCAGGAGAGGAAAGGTGTTTACATGGAAGAGGCTGGATACAGGTGTTGGTTGTGGTGGTGTTGGTGTCCTCCTATCCGCTGATGTTTGAGTTATTAAATACACAAACATAAGTAGATAGTACAGTGTATTGAATGATGTAAGTATCCAATTGACTGATTATTTTAAGTGACTTTTTAATGCAAGAGAGTATGCAGTTTTTTTTCAGTCAATAATAATACGAGTTTTTATCTCTTTTATTGCTATAGAAGTCACGGTTTATTATGGGTAATTAAAAGAGGATGGTTTTTTTTATATAGATACGTTATAGTTTTCTATCACTTATAATCAGAACATTGGCTTTTGTTTCACATTAAATGGATTGTTATTTTTATCCATAAGATTTTAAATAATGTTCAATGTGGTTTTTTTTTTTCCCTCTCACTCTCATTTTTTTTGGTGGATGAACGATGGCAGTAAAAGGTCCACTTTTATTTCGGTGCCAAAATAGTGACCTTCTATATTTGGTGTGTCCCATAAAATGTTCATACACACTAATATCTCTCTCTCTCTCTCTCTCTCTCTCTCTCTCTCTCTCTCTCTCTCTCTCTCTCTCTCTCTCTCTCTCTCTCTCTCTCTCTCTCTCTCTCTCTCTCTCTCTCTCTCTCTCTCTCTCTCTCTCTCTCTCTCTCTCTCTCTCTTACCATATTGGACTTTTTCCGATATGATATTTATATTTGCCTGTTTGTCTTTTGTGTTGCCGTTTATGTGTGTTTGCCCGGCCTGAGGGAGCGTTGGATATGGCATGTGTTTTGCAACTTTATTTGACGCATTGTGTTTCTATCTGGCTGTCTGTCTATTTGTCTGTCTATCTGTATGTATGTATGTATGTATGTCTGTCTGTCCTTCTGTCTTTCCGTATATCTATCCGTCTGTCCATCCATGCGTCTGTCTTTCTGCCTGTCTGTCTGTCCGTCCATGAATGTGTCTGTCTGTCTGTCTATCTATCTGTTCATCAATCTGTCACCCTGTCTGTTTGTCAGGCAGTATGTCCATCTGTTTGCCTCTCTCTCTGTGTCGATGTTGTTATTATGTATTTGTGTTTGTGTTCTCCATGTGTTTGTTCCTCTGTCTGTATATGAGCCTGTCTGTCTGTTGGTCTGTTTGTGTCTGTGAATGTTAATCTCTTTGCTTCTACTTTACGTACTCGTGTGTATGCATATATGTATTTATGTATGTGATATGTGTGTCGTAGTGTTTATATACATTTTTATTTGTGTGTATGTGTGTGTGTGTCTATGCTTGCCGCTCTTTGTGTCTGTAGTGCTGCGTTGGAATATAGCACAAACACGCACACACGCACACACGCATACACATACACACACACACACACACAAAAAAAAAAAAATGAAAATACAATATGAAATAACACAAAATATATATATATAATAAAATATAAAAACAATATCCTAAGCCACAGATATAATATAATGCACATGACAACGACTTCGCTATCCACCCAACGAACACATTTCCTTGATTGCTCATACGAATATTTATGGAAGCAATCACTGAGGGGGAAAATTATTGAAATGTGAGGGAAACTGCAGCAAAAAAAAAAAAAATAAATAAATAAAAAAGCAAATAATTAAGAAAATAAATAAAGAATACACACACAAAATATATACAAAAAAAAAAATAACCTGAGGAAAGTGGGAGGAAAGTCAACAGGAAAACCAGATGAAGGGCAAATAAACGTAATTGAAGGGAAAGGAGCAAGACGTGAAGGCGAGACTGAAATGAGGGAGAAAATAAATGAACGTGGCCAGGAAAAGACGCTAGGAGCAAGGCCAGGCAGAGGATGGAACGAAGGAAGACGGAAGGAAGGAACGGACTGAGGGAAGCAGACACGAAGGAGCTGATGAAAACGTGTGAGGGACATTATGAGAGAGAGAGAGAGAGAGAGAGAGAGAGAGAGAGAGAGAGAGAGAGAGAGAGAGAGAGAGAGAGAGAGAGAGAGAGAGAGAGAGAGAGAGAGAGAGAGAGAGAGAGATGGAGGCAGCACCCAGTAATGATTTCTTACGCTAGAGAAAATACTACAAATAGAATACACGAAATGATTCAGAATAGTCATTATTGTTATTATGTTTGCTATCCATATTTTTCATTGTTATAATTATTTTTGTCATTGTCATTATTATTATTATTATTATTATTATTATTTTTATTTTTATCATTATTATTATTAGTGGCATCAATATTATCTTATTATTACTGTCATCATTAGTATTGCTATTATTATTTATTATTATTAGTTATCATTATTGTTCTTTGTATCATTAGTTATTGTTATTATCAATATTATTATCATTATTATTATTTTTATTATTATTATTGTGATTAATATCATTATTATCATTATCATTATTACAATTATCATTATTGTTGCTGCTGATGGTAGTAGTCGTAGTATTACTAGTATTTGTAGTATTAATAGTAGTATTAGTGGTGATACTACTACTACTACTACTATTACTACAACAACTACTACTACTACTACAACTCCTGCTACTACTACTACTACTACTACTACTACTATCATCATTGTATATAATTGTTAAAAGTTATATATTGGTTAGCACCCGTGTGGGCTTTTTGAATTCATTCCTACGTCATGGTGGCTTAGACACGTTTATTTATAGTGGCATCTCCTGAAGGCCTGCGTTCCACTCCCTCCCTCACCCTGCGCGGTTCACTTCAAACAAAGTCCCAACCAAAGTTAGTGTGTGGGGCAGCATGGGGCTGATGTAACACCCTTCACTGTCACTTGAACACCAGCCATCCGTCGAAGACACTCAAAGTTATCCTCAAGTATCATGGAACACAGTTGGATATGTACCAACAACGACAAAAAAAATTTTCTGCGTGAAAGAAGTGGAGATAAACACCTAAGGGGTGAGTGAGGGGAAAACATGTGAGGGTAGATATACACACAGGCGGGGAGAGAGAGAGAGAGAGAGAGAGAGAGAGAGAGAGAGAGAGAGAGAGAGAGAGAGAGAGAGAGAGAGAGAGAGAGAGAGAGAGAGAGAGAGAGAGAGAGAGAGAGACTAGATAGATGTGTGTGTGTGTGTGTGTGTGTGTGTGTGTGTGTGTGTGTGTGTGTGTGTGTGTGTGTGTGTGTGTGTGTGTGTGTGTGTGTGTGTGTGTGTGTGTGTTGCAATTGAAGCATTTCATACAATAGTGAGGTATTGTCTGGAATAAAGCGCTTTCTTTTCAACAAAGTATGTGATAAGTTTTTTTTAATTGTGAGTTTCCTTTCTTTGTTTGAGTATTTTAATTACTAGCTTGGTGTTTGACGCAATACACTGATTCGTGAATGCAACCAAGTATAATATGATTAGTATGTATAAAAGTAGAGTCATTCCATTAACGAATTGACATCTGCGAAATATAAACTGACGAAAAAAAATATGATAGAGAGCTGAGATTTTAAAATTTTATCAACGAAGTGACAACTGAAAACCTAAACTAATTAAAATCATTCCGACAGCCACCGTATCATTCCAGACTATTTATTACACCAGCCTCAGCTAGAATACCATTTTTTACACCAAACTATTTTTCTTAACACAAAATAAAAAAAAATGAACATGACACTGCGTCACATATGCGTACTGAACGAATTTTTGCCCCATTCTTGAAGATTGAGTGAGTTAATGGGAACCCAGTATATAAGCACCAGACATCAAAGGTCATATGGAACTGAAGATGACTGAGCTGCAGCTGACCTGACTGAGGCCTGCTCGTCCATCTGGCAAGTCTTCCAATAACAATAAAAACTTCCTCCTCGCAGAAAACGGCTTTACACACATCAAAACTGCGATCTGGTACACACATATAGATAGATAGATGGATAGATAAATAGATATATACAACTATTTTAACAACCCTTGCATCATACCCACCCACCCGGCACCCCACTATAAAGGCCATAACACTGCCAACGTCTGTCTGTCTGTGTCTGTCTGTCTGTCTGTCTGTCTCCCCATCCTGCACCACACTCAAGACAAGAAATCCCTTCCACAGCTCAATTACCTGAGATTCATTGTTACATAATCCCATCATTTTACTTGCTTATACTCCAAGATCATGTCTGATATTAAGCCTATTAGTGAAACCTCTCTCTCTCTCTCTCTCTCTCTCTCTCTCTCTCTCTCTCTCTCTCTCTCTCTCTCTCTCTCTCTCTCTCTCTCTCTCTCTCTCTCTCTCCCCCCTACACACACATCACTGATACGACGCTCGGTATGAGGGCACTAAGGACTCTACTTGAGACTTTGAAACACTAATTATATAACTTTCTGAGGCAGATGCTGAAACTAGTGTAGGTTATATGTATGGCTGCTTCACATGGAGATGGATGAATGTAGATAACTGAAATGGTGTTGAGAGCTGGTGTTGCTGTATGGTGTATATCCATTCCCTGGTGTAGGTACAAGGGGTGTTGGTGCTGGAGTTGGTGTAGAGATGGTGAGGCAAATGTAAGATTGGTACAGGCTTAAGCAGGTGTAGTCATGTAAGCTGTAGATTTAGTAGTCGTAGGTGTTTGAGGTGTTGTAAGGTAAGGGTTGTATATCTAGAAAATCAGATTGTATAAAAAAAAAAAGTCTAAGAAATAAAATAACCAAAAAAATAAATCAACCTCAGTCATTTGTACAATTCATTCTGGTTCATGAAGAGTATTAAATGAAAAAAAATAATTATCTTCAAAGCGGGTTATTAAAATTCTATGAAATCAACATGAAAGCGGAAATCAAGTTCAAAGGAATCCATCGCTTCAACACTTTCCTGCATTTATATCAAAAGGGTGGTGCCAACATAACTATTACATCACAACGAGTCATATTCTTTTTAGCTGCATGACATCTCCTGGATCACCCAATGCCGACACCCGGAGCCAAGGGATGCATCAGTGTTATGAAATGCAACGAACACCTCACCGTCCCTCACAACAAACTGAACGGTGGTGGGGACACTTCATTCTTTTACCGATGAAATAAGTTTATGTTTCAGTAATACAGCCATTGCGTCGTGCCTCTGTAATAACCAGTAACGGCGTAGTAGTAGTGCTGGTACCTTCTACGCTGCAGTTTTATAGTTTTTCACTTAATCCACTGGCTATGAACTTGTTATGTTCGTCTATTGGAAAAACTGTTTGTGCTACCGCTGTGCCTTCCTTTGTTTCTTTGGCTTAACCATAAAACTCTCGCTTCGTTACGCACACACATTCACGGGATGTACTCGTGCTCACATCGGACACACAATGGTGAAGGTAGTGTTGAGGGAACGGTGGTACTGTGAGGTATGTTTACTGGGAACGGTGAAAGGAGGAGAGGAGAGGAGAGGAGAGGAGAGGAGAGGAGAGGAGAGGAGAGGAGAGGAGAGGAGAGGAGAGGAGAGGAGAGGCCAATGTTGCAAGGCTTTCATGGTGCTTACGATGAAATGGAAGATATCTGTGAAGCAAAACAATAGCGTAAGACTCCATAACACTAAGACTCTCCGTAACAAGCATTTAGAGGCGAACCTGGACTTAAGTGACTGTGAATAGAATAGAAAGCTGACGTTGCTAGCGTTACACCATCGAGCCTTTTAAGTAATCAATCATCAATCAGACAAGTGGTGTGTGGTACTGTTACCTGCTACATCACTACAACACAGGAAACACATAGCCAGGGATGGAAAGGTGCTACGTACATACATACATACATACATACATACATACTATTCTTGCAGCAGTTTGTGTTTTGTGCTCGAGTTATTTATTTCTTTTAGTCTAGTCACGAAAAAAAAAAAAAATCTCGCTTCCCACACTGCAGAAAACGACCTCGATAATCTGCAAATGATTTATATTTTCATACAATTCCTTAAGGCTTTGGGCATTGTACAGAACACCTGGCCATTGTATGCACGGCGGGGATTCCAATTTTACCGGTGACATGTTTATAAACCATAACAACACACGCAACTCTTCATGAGGAAAGATAATAGTAGTAGTAGTAGTAGTAGAAGTAGCAGTGGTGGTGGTGATGGTAGTAGCTTGGAGGCAATTTCCACGGATATTATTGCTTCTAAAATACTTAAAGCAGCGCTGTGCGTGATATATTATATTTCTCATTGCATGGAGAGAAAAAAAAAACTATAATGTAAAAAAATAAATAAATAAAAAAAATGACAGCGCACGATTTATGTTTAGAAAAAGAAAAGAGAGAGAGAGAAAAAAAGAAAGAAAAAAAACTACCACTAATATCACAACACATTTAGAGCAAAACGAAGCCGTAAACCATTTCTCAAAATTTTGCATCTCCACCCTGCAATACATTAACTAAAACACATTACTGAATTGCACCAAGCCGGGAGCGAGAGACAATGTAGGAAAAATTTATCGGGCCCACTTTTCATTTCCGTCAGTCCAGGGGGGAAACGAGGAACAGAAAACAAAAAGAGTAAGAGAGAAACAGAGAGAGAGAGAAAAAGAAGAAAACTTGCTTATTAGGTGTTGCAAAAGAAATTATATAGAAGTTGTGTTGTGGTCCCTTAGTGTTGCAATATTCCTGAATGGGTAATGGTGACTAGTAACCCTTAGGATGCAGGGAGGGAGGGAGGGAAGGAAGGAGGGAGGGAAGGAGGGAGGGAGGGAGGGTAGTACGTAGCTTGAGGCGGGGGAAGGGACGACAGGAGTGAGGGGAAGGGAGAGAAAGAGAGAGAGAGAGAGAGAGAGAGAGAGAGAGAGAGAGAGAGAGAGAGAGAGAGAGAGAGAGAGAGAGAGAGGGGAGAATGTCAGCTATTTATAAGATTGCTTTGATATGTCTGTCCATCTACCTGTCTGTCTATATATCAATCTGCATGTCAATCACTCTCTCTCTCACTCTCTCACTCTCTCACTCTCTCACTCTCTCTCTCTCTCTCTCTCTCTCTCTATCTATCTTGGTTTTCCCTGCCATCCTTTCTTTGTCTATATCCTTGTCTTCATTCTCTCCTTAACCCGTGATTCCAGACTTTTTCCCTCCTCTTCTTCTTCTTCCTCCTCCTCCTCCTCCTCTGCTACCACCACACAACTCCATTTTTCCCTGGCCCTTAGTCCCCTCCCCTACCTCCCTCCCTCCCTCCCTCCTCTTCCTCCACCACCTCCTCCACCTCCTCTTCCTTTTTCCCCGAGCCTGTCGAGGGCAACACTAACACAATTGCATTAGAATTTCTTATCTTGAATATTGCAGTTCCCCCTCACGGCCATTATTGGACCTGGGGTGGCTAAGATACCGCTCGTTTGGGATACAGATAATAGATGTCGCCCCACTAAGTCTCTCCTCTGTGGAATTTCTTGCAATATTCTCCGGGCAAATTGTGTGGAAATATGGGTATGGAGGAGGAGGTGGTGGTGGTGGTGGTGGTGGTGGTGGTGGTGGTGGTGGTGGTGGTGGTGGTGGTGGTGGTGGTGGTGGTGGTGGTGTTGAGAGGATTGCACAGTCTCGGCAGATTACTATCATCATTATTGTTATTACTATCATGAAGTTGCAAGATCCAGTGTCAAGCAGGTAGGTGAGAGAGAGAGAGAGAGAGAGAGAGAGAGAGAGAGAGAGAGAGAGAGAGAGAGAGAGAGAGAGAGAGAGAGAGAGAGAGAGAGAGAGAGAGAGAGAGAGAAAATCCATCTCGACTAAGTGGTTTGGGCAGGGACACAGGTGCAGGAGATTGATGACATAATAATAGAGAAAGTTTGAAAATCTACGAATGAGAGCAACGAACGTACGAACGAGACACCGTGAGAAAGACAGAGGGAGGGAAGGAGACGGTGCTCAGGAAATGATGAATAAAAAAAAATAAATAAATAAATAAAAATAAAAAAACCAGGTAATTCTCACTAGTGACTATTTCTTTACCTGACTGTCCCTCTCTCCCTGTACACACCTGTCTACCTGTCCCACACACCTCACTTAGCACCTGTCTAGATCTCTTTCCCCTAACGTCTATTACCATTAACTTCCACACCTCAAGTGACGTCCAGAGCCAGCCTGTTTCCTTACCCTATGTGTTTCCACCGGTTTTTTTCCCCCACTCTCACCTTCCTCTTTTCCTTCCCTCACATTACGGGTTATTTGCATGCTATAATTTCCTTTCTCCTTCCTCCCTTTTTTTCTTCCTCTTTGTCCTTCCCCTTGCTCCTCCCTCTCATCACCTGCTCCATCGTCCTTAACAAGAAGATCAAGTATGTACCTGAAAGCAAGAAGTCTTAAGTGTTTTGCTCGTTGTAGGGAGTGATACTAGTGACAGTCTGGATTAACAACAACTCCATGACGAGCTTAGTGTGGTGGCAGCAGAAAGGGAAGGGAAGGAGGGAGTGAGGGAGGGAGAGAGTAAGGGAGCCAGCCAGTAGCAGCCTATACCCGCCTCGCCTCACACCTGCCGTATAACACTTGCATTATAGGTATGTGTGTGTGTGCATTTCTGTATTTTTTATTCATTGATTCTTTTATTTATATGTCTTAATTGAACCGTGAAAAATACAAATTGGAAAATGAAATATGCATACACACGCATGCACATACACAAATACACACTCACACACTCACACACTCACACGAGTCATTGTTTCCGTGTAAGAAGGTCATGTTAGTGAGGTGGTAGGCGGCGTCTGTCACCACCACTTGTAAACATTGCTCGCCACAACACCCAGAATGCCGCCTCCTTCCACACACTATTGATAGCAGTGTTCGATCATGTCAACAGTTTCCATTGATACACCGCACGCACGCACGCACGCACGGACGCCTTGCAAACAACGCGTGATGCTCAGTGTATGCAAGTGTGGCAAGGCAAAAGGTTACATCGTGTTCAGGAAATAATTGGTTGTATTTATAGTTGTAGTTATTGTTATTGTCATTACATTATTACTATTATTATTATACTATATTATTATTATTATTATTAGTAGTAGTAGTAGTAGTAGTAGCAGCAAAATTAACTTCCCAAACAGTCATTTACCATTTGTAACGAATTAATTTCTAACAACACAAACACACAACACCAAAGATCTTGCTCACGTTTGCATTCTCGCGTCTCTCACTTATACATTCAGACCAAGTAGTGTCGCGCTGTGAAAATTGAAAGCACTCCACTGTCCGCCGCATAAAATTATCAACACTTCACTGTGTGTGGCATAAAATTACGCAAGGGAAGTGATAGCGTGCATTCTGATGACTTAATTCCCTGCAGAGATAATTAGTGTCTAAAAAAATGTATATTATGAAAGCGTGTTTATATACATTTGTTAGTCATAGGACATGTACTACCCACTCTGAAGAATGTACTTGATAAATCATCGAAAAAGAGAGAGAGAGACACACACACACACACACACACACACACACACACACACACACACACACACACAAGCACACACACACACACACACACACCACCTGCAGTGATGTTTGACTGATATGCTTCATTGTTAACACCCCCGGGGCCAGTATTCACCCTGATACAACGCACTATGGATTTGAGGCACCTGTTGTTGGTCCCTCAAGGGGTGAGATTTTAGAAACATGGTAAGTGCCGCAGAGGAGAGCGTGAAAGATGAATGAGCCAATTAGAGCTGTATTTTTCCATGTGTTGAGATTTGTGAGTTACAATGAAAATGAAATAAATCAAAAATAGAGGAGGAGAATGAACATAGAGGATGGAATGAAAGAAAAGTGGATGTAATCGTAGTAAATGAAACTCACTTGTTTGGCCAAGGGATGACTAGGGGGTGAAAGTGGAGGTGAGTGTGATGTATGGGAGGGCGTGGAGGGCGTGGAGGGCGTGGAGGGCCTTAAAAGTGGTGCAGTATGTATTGGTTTGGATGAGAATGATATTGGAAGGATGTGCAATCGTCAAGTCAGGGAAAACATGGAAGTGTGTGACTGGTTACGAAAGGAAAATGGAAAGAATAGTGTAAATGAAATATAGAATTGGATTCATGAAGTATGCACTTGTTTGTGTGTATTTTTCAGTCAATATAAGGCAATGAAAGCAAAATATAAAAGAGACACATCTGAAAGGAGTTGAATGAATACCTAAAAGTGCTTCAAATGAAAGGAAAATAATTGTTAAGGTTGATATGAATGCCATGGTAGTTGACGAAAGAATAAATGAAGTGATTGAAAAAGGAGAGTACTTGAAATAAAATGAAATGGTACTAATAGATGTATGCACTGAAAGGGAATTACTATGTAGCAAACACACACCACATAGCATGATTGCATAATAACATCAACACTAACCTATACGAGTGAAACATGGACGTGAAATGAAGGTTTAAGATACGAAATAAAGACGAACAATTAGACAGGTACTTATGGTATTAATAGAATGGATGATAATAACAATGAAAGTATATATATATAGAAAAGGTTTGGTATGTGTGTTAAAGGTGAAAGAACGAATTGTGGAGTGGTAAAGGTGGCAAAACTCAACACCTTCAGAGGGTTTGGTCATGTGGAAAGAATGGGAAGAAGTGAGATGACAAGGAGGATATACAAAGGTGGAGTGGATGATGGGTGTGTGCAAGACTCCATCTAACACCCGAGGATAGAGTTTTGGAATACCTGAGAGAGAGAGAGAGAGAGAGAGAGAGAGAGAGAGAGAGAGAGAGAGAGAGAGAGAGAGAGAGAGAGAGAGAGAGAGAGAGAGAGAGAGAGAGATGGGATGGGAGGTTGAGGGGAATAGTGTGGGCAAGAGGAGAATGTGTGTGTGTGTGTGTGTGTGTGTGTGTGTGTGTGTGTGTGTGTGTGTGTGTGTGTGTGTGTGTGTGTGTGTGTGTGTGTGTTTCATATATCTTTGTAGGCAAACATTATCATAAAATTCAACACTGTGATAAAATAGCATACACATTAGTTGAATTAAGTTAAATATACACTCTGATTATAATTCAGGTATGCACTGTAATATGTATCAATGTGTCAAATGTCAAAATGTGGAAAGTGAAACATTTTTGTGATGCTATGCTATGATGCAAACCTTAGATAAATTAAAAATATAAAATAAAGACATCTAAATAAGCCTTACTGATTGAAGGATCGAACTCTACCGTTGACATAGGCAGGGAAAAATATTTTGACAACACTCCGAAGTTAATGAAGCAAGTTCGGAGTAAAAAAAAAAAAAAAGAGGAATGAATACGAAGTGGTTATTAACTTTAACAAAAAACAAAAAAATCCACACCCACACACACACACACACACACACACACACACACACACACACACACGCCTCACCCCCGCCCCCCAACACACACAAGCAGCAGTAGTATGAGACAGAACAGCAGGAGATCCACACTAAGGAAGTCACGGAACACAAGTCACATTCAACACGTCACAAGGGAATGGCCTCACGTGATAAGCGAGGTGATCTGTTCTATGAGCCACCTGTTGTGAGAGAGAGAGAGAGAGAGAGAGAGAGAGAGAGAGAGAGAGAGAGAGAGAGAGAGAGAGAGAGAGAGAGAGAGAGAGAGAGTGTGAGAGAGTGTGAGAGAGTGAGTGGGCGTTTGGTGGAAGGAAGGCTGCAGGAAAAACAGAAAACATATATAACGTTTCAGTGGTAGGAAAGTGGAAGTGAAGTGAAAGGTGGAAAAAAAAGAAGTAATGAATCACCCTAGGGAGAGGAAACCGTGAAGAAAACACACATATATAAAATAGGAGGAAAAAAAAAAAACCAACAGAAATCCTAGTCAGATCAAAAATAATAATAAAAAAAAGAGAAGAAATAAAAAAAAAAGGAATAAAAAAAAAAGGCTCAATAGAAAGGAAAGAAGGAATTACGAAAGGAAGGAAGGAAGGAAGGAAGAATATAAGAAATGTAAAACGAAAGGAAGTAAAGATGAGAGAAAAAAATAACAGAAAAAAATGAGGAAGGAATCGTGGTTTTGAGTAGACAGTTACGAAGACAAAAGAGAGAGAGAGAGAGAGAGAGAGAGAGAGAGAGAGAGAGAGAGAGAGAGAGAGAGAGAGAGAGAGAGAGAGAGAGAGAGAGAGAGAGAGAGAGAGAGAGAGAGAGAGAGAGACAGACTGACGGGGCTTTTAATCAGCAGGGTGAGATGGTGGTGGAGAGGAAAATAGGGAAAGGGTGAGAGTAATTAAACATTGAAAAAACTAATATAAAGAAAGGAAAAGTATGAGGAGGAGGAGTAAAAAGAAAGAACAGACAGCAGCAGCCCGTCTGGACCTAACAAGGGTGTGTGTGTGGTTACAATCTATAACTATAATATCTACATGATGGAGACAAAAGGATAATGCTATAAGTTGTTTTCACTGATGATTTATATTTTTTGTATTATGTTGTGTGCCAAATTGTGGGTATCAATTGTTTTTTCTCGGCCGCGCTATCGTCTCCTCCCTATATACTTATCGTCTGTGAGATACGAATAGGCTGGGTGAAATGTCGACACCTAGGGGAGATAAGGTTGAATATTCAATGTTTTTTTTGTAAGTTAACGAAAGCTGGAATGACGTGAATACCTTATGTTTACCCATCGTCTCGTGATATGATAGCGGGATGACAGAGAGCGAAGGGATAAATAATTTCGCCATTTGCATTATCGTCTTGTAGATAGGGAAGGCGAAGGGGAATACGCACTACTAATAATACTACTAAAAATAATAATAATAACAATAACAACAATAATAATAATAATAATGATAATAATACTGCTCCAACTATAACCTATATAAACAAGAATTAGGCTTCCTAAAGTGCTCTTCTACAAAACCCAAAATATTATGCAAAACCCAGCTGAAGGGCCAACACACACACACACACACACACACACACACACACACACACACACACACACACACACACACACACACACACACACACTCCTTCCCTCCACCATTATCATAAACAAAAACATTTACATGACAGGAGAAGCAACCAAGGCAATGTATAAACGGTGCAAAAAAATGAATTAGTAGTAAATTGATAAAAAACAAGTAGATCCAAAGGAAGAGGATAAGGAGGAGGAGGAGGAGGAGGAGGAGGAGGAGGAGGAGGAGGAGGAGGAGGAGGAGGAGGAGGAGGAGGAGGAGGAGGAGGAAGAGGAGAGGAGAAGGAAGTGCTGAGTGATGTGGAGGAAAAGTTGCAAGTGAGAAAATACTTGATACTAATGGAAGGCATTGCATCTCTCTCTCTCTCTCTCTCTCTCTCTCTCTCTCTCTCTCTCTCTCTCTCTCTCTCTCTCTCTCTCTCTCTCTCTCTCTCTCTCTCTTTACTCTCTCTCTTTACTCTCTCTCTCTCTCTCTCCATTTACGTCATAAACTCACATTTCGTGTCCATTAGTCTCTTCTTATCTCATTTTTGGTTCCTTTCAAGTCTATTTCCCGATACCTTTGTGACTCTCTCTCTCTCTCTCTCTCTCTCTCTCTCTCTCTCTCTCTCTCTCTCTCTCTCTCTCTCTCTCTCTCTCTCTCTCTCTCTCTCTCTCTCTCTCTCTCTCTCTCTCTCCTTCAATATATCAATCTATCAATCCTTTATCAATCTCTTTAATCTTTTTTTTTTTTTATGAACCATATTTTTTATCTATTTTTGATCTATCTATCTATTCATCTATGTTTTATCTAATATTCTGTTAAAGGATTCTCAAGGATATTTTTACTATTGCACTTCCGCACAGCCGTTGGTCAGACATCTATTCTTTTTTTTATAAATATGATCTGGAAATAAAAAAAAAAAATTTCAGATCACAGCGAATCATTTCACCTTTCCATGTCACCTGCAGTTAATTAAGTTCCACTATATGGCCTGCAGTGTTTTTTTTTCTTGCCTTTGTCGCATTTTTAAACTTTATTTTGAAATGGATACCAACTTTGTAGGCTTATATTATTATATTATATATGAACTCGCTTTTCATTATTTTGTTATCAAATGTTTTTTTTATGAGTTTGTTAATCTAAGTTATAGTCTAAGTGGCATCCAGTACGTGAGTGATGAATAAAAAATGCTCTAATAATGTTATGTTTTAATTGAAATGCACTCTACATTTATTTAATTTTTTTAATACATATATAAGAGTTAATCTTTTTTTTCCACTCCAGTGATGGTTTTTGTCCTTTTATTTTGTCATTTTATTTTTTCCCCTCCCCGAGTCCAACACCATTGCCACCCACTCTCCTCCTTCCTACACTTTTTCCCCTCGCAAATCTCGACTAATCAACACTACTTTGCAAGCTTAAAGTGATCATTTACACATTACTTTACTCATTTCTGATTAATAATTTTGCTTAAGAACTTATTATGATATTTTCTTATCAACTATTTCCCATGTAAACCTTTCTGCTTTTAATATTGAATTCTTTCCCTTTTAATTTATTTTGTAATAAGTCCATATAAGTATGTATTCAAGTCTATGTTAAAATTTACCTTCGTTTCTTCATAATAAGGATATAAAATTGCGTTGCTAGATCTACCTATACCTCCCTGAGCTTGTCTGTCTCACCTCCTTGAACTTTTCTCCCTCACAAACCGTCTCAAGTCAACACATATTCATTCACCTTTTAAGTTATTTCTAAAAGTAGTTTTTTTTATATCCTCCTTAAGGTGATGATCCTACCTACTTTATGTAATCTTCATTCATCTCGCCCTTTCTTCCTCACTCTTGTCGCACACAAATCCAAACTAATCAGCGTCACCCCCGTACTATCTTTTCTTTTATATTTATTTTGTCTGTAAAGGGACAAATCATAAAAGTAAACTGCCACAGAAAAAAATGGCTTTACAAAGAGCTCGTCAGGTAAGTCAACATGGCCGCCATGTTTACAGTGGTGCCACGTTAACAACTGAGGGCAACGTTGCACTGTCCATAAGCCTTCACTTGCAACATCAAAATCTTCAGTGGTTTATTTACATATTTATTTACCAACGTAATAGCAAAGGCAGCAACAGCAATAGTAATGAGAGCAGTAGTAGTAGTAGTAGTAGTAGTGTTAGTATTAGTATTAGTATTAGTATAAGTAGTAATAGAAGTAGTATCTTATTGTTGATATTGTTATATTCCTTTATATAAATACACACAAAATATTCTCTCCCTTTCTTTGCCGCGTCGGGAAAGCTAACCAGTCCAAATACACACGATCTTATATTCATGGGACGGTGTAAGGGAGGCAAATGTGAGTACGTAGGGAGAGGGATGGACCACTCACTGGACGGACGGACGGACGGACGGGAGGGAGGCTAGATGGATGGATGGTTGGCATGAGAACCTTGGAAAGAGGACGGAGGGGAGAAAAGAGTAGTAAAAGATAGATAGATAAATAGATAGATAGATAGATAGATAGATAGATAGAAAGAGAGAGAGAGAGAGAGAGAGAGAGAGAGAGAGAGAGAGAGAGAGAGAGAGAGAGAGAGAGAGAGAGAGAGAGAGAGAGAGAGAGAGAGAGAGAGAGATGAAGGGTAGAGAAATGTATTTTTGTACGGAAAAGCAGGAAGGGGATGAAGGATGAGATGGAGTCAGAGTGTGGAGAGAAGTATTTCAGTGACGTGGGTGGAGGAAATATGAGGCAAAGGAGGAGGAGGAGGAGGAGGAGGAGGAGGAGAGGAGGAGGAGGAGGAGGAGGAGGAGGAAAGGGGGAAAAAAAAGTGTAGGTGAGGTGAAGTGTGCTTAATTATGTAGGAGAAAAAGAGAAAAGCACAAGGAATGAAATGGAAAGAAAAATAATAATAAAAAAAAAAAAAGATGTGTGAAGGGAAAGAGAAAGAAGGACTAATCGAAAAGAAAGGCGTGGAAATGGAGGAGGAAAAAGGAAAGCAGGGAAATAAGCAAATAAAAATGGGAAGGTGAAAAGTATGAATGAACGCAGAAAAGACGAGAAAGAGAGAGAGAGAGAGAGAGAGAGAGAGAGAGAGAGAGAGAGAGAGAGAGAGAGAGAGAGAGAGAGAGAGAGAGAGAGAGAGAGAGAGAGAGAAGGATGAAATAGGATACGTGCAAGACAGACAAAAGAGAAGAGAAAAAAGAAAAACGACGAGGGAAGAAGAAAGGAAACGCAAAAAAATAAACGATAATTCGACGAAAGGAGAAAAAGAATAAAGAATAGAAAGAAAAATATGCGAAAAAGAGCAAGACACGAGAGAGAGAGAGAGAGAGAGAGAGAGAGAGAGAGAGAGAGAGAGAGAGAGAGAGAGAGAGAGAGAGAGAGAGAGAGAGAGAGAGAGAGAGAGAGAGAGAGAGACACGGTGGGAAATATGAGAAAGAAGAGAATAAGGGGAGAAGGATAACGTGATGATGGATGGAAGTAGAGAAGGACAAAGTCTGAGGGTACGATTTATCTTGTTCTATTTTTCATGTGATAATCTCTTCAGTAAATTCACCTTGGCGATCATTTATCTCAACTCAGCACACATCTCGTTCACTTTACGGGGTGATTACCACTTACACCCACCTACTGACCCTCTGTTTCCACCCTTCCACCCTTCACCTGTACGTTTGTCTACCTCCACCTACCTCCACCTACCTCCACCTACCTCCTCCCACTGCCACTCACTCAAACGTTATATACATACCTATCTTCACCTGCTTACCTGTCTGTGTGTGTGTCTACCTTGCTGTTAGGAGTCATTTACTTAAGGTTGTCAGTCTGGTTAAATACATGTATAAGTAATAGTGATGTAAAGTTTGTTTTAAGTATTTATTGTTGTTGTTTATAGATTCCGGTCTGATTCATTTGTTTATGTATATTTTTGTGTATATATTTATTTATCTAGCATTCAATCTCTCCTTCTCTATCTATCTATCTATTTATCTATCTATGTTCTCTAAATATCAGCAAAATCATTAAAATCTCGCTTGTTATCGCAAAGACACTTATATTATCCACATACTCCGTACTTGACTATTTCATGTATATGTATTCTCATTTAGCCTTGCATCCACTTCTTTTAGTGTGTGTGTGTGTGTGTGTAAGTGCGTGGGTTGAGCAGGTGAAGGGTGAGAGGGGGTCGAGGGTGAGGAAGGGAAGGGTGAGGAGAGGTGGAGTATCCGTGCAATCATTAAGCACAAGAAGACTCCCTAGTTATCGGTGAAGGCAGCCAAGAGCCGTGTAATCATCGACAAAGTCATTCATCCTGCCCCGCCGCAGCCTCCACCACCCGGCGCACCATTCATCTCCAGCAGTCAGGCAGCAGTAATGCGCCTCCTTCCCTCATCTCCTTTAACATGATGCACGCACGCCCTTGCCTCCTCTCTCCTTCCCCTGTGACGTGTTGCTGGAGGCCTTCTCTCACTTCACTGGCCTCCTCCTACTCCTTTTCCTTCTCCTACTTATTTTCACTTACCCCCTCCTTCTCCTCCTCGTTCTAGTTTTCCTCCTTCTACACTCTTTGGCTTTATTTCCTCCTCTTCTTCGTCCTTGCCCTTGTCTTCTCTTTTCCTCCCTTAAATGTCAGCCCATTGTCACCTTACTCATTCCTATCTTCTTCCTCTTCTTCTTCCTCTTCCTCTTCCTCCTTCTCTTAATATCCTTCTTCCTCTCCTTGCTACGTTCCCACATCTCCGTTTCCTTCTTCCCTTTACCCGTGAGTCGCGTCGGCACACCATCACTCCCTCTATTTCTTAGTTTGTTAAGAACTTTTACTCGCGTCCACTCCTTCCCGCCACAAGGCAACCGGTTGTAATTCATTCCTCCTGAGAGAATCATCTTTTCCTTAACTTCCCCGTAATTTCCGAGCGTCTGGCAGTAGTGGTGAAGCGTGTTTGTGTCATTCAGATGAACTCGTTTTTTTTCCTTCCTTCCTCCCTTTCTTCTTCTTCCTCCCCGCCTCCTTCTCGTCCCTGAGCGCTTATGACGGACCAGAATTCTTTACAGCGTCTTCCTTCCTCTTCTCAGACTTTCGGGGATTCCTTTCCACTTTCTTGTTTTGCTCTCAGTCTCTCGTCTCACCGTGACTCGCGCTCTTCATATCTGCCGCAGTCTCTCCGGCATCGTCCTCGTCTATGTCACGCCGCACCACACTTCCAATTCGTGTCTCGAGTGATTTTTTCCACTCTTTTCTCATCAAGACTTCCCTCCTCCTCCTCCTCCTCCTCCTGTCCGCCTTTTTTCACCTGTTTGTATTGAGTCTTGGCTGTGTCTCAGTCTTCATCGCCTTGCTTCTCACGTCTTCCGTCAAACCCCAACGCCCTTTTTCACACCGCGGCCCACCACCGAAGGGAGCGACGCCCCTGCATGGCATATACCTTCACCTGTTTCCCTGCTTCCTTTCATATATATAGTAAGGTGAACTGGGTGGGCACGGTGCGTCTGTTTCATATCCTGTGCTTGCTTCACTTCCCTTCCCTCCGTCCCTTCCTCCTTATCGTCGTGCTCGCCCTTGCCCTCGTTCTTGTTGCTCCAGCTGCTTGGTTCCCAGTGACAAGGATGGACGTATTTCCCAAGTGATTCATGTATGCATTGCTGTAGTTCCTTTATGTGCAGTATCTCAAGACCTTATGATACTTGAGGGTGTGGTAAGGCATTCATACATTCTTTCAAGGTCACTCTATGGTCCAGGTTGAGGGTGGGTGGGTGGGGTTACAAGGCCCACCACCGGTATAAATTGGTCCACACTGGCTTGATGGGTCACCAGTCACTCCTGTCACCCATGAACCCCCGATGAACCCAGTGAGGTAATATTTTGTTGCATTTTTCAATTAAACTTCTATGCAATTATTGAATTCTTGCCAGTAATTTGTTGCGATGGGTAAATATCAATCTCTCTCTCTCTCTCTCTCTCTCTCTCTCTCTCTCTCTCTCTCTCTCTCTCTCTCTCTCTCTCTCTCTCTCTCTCTCTCTCTCTCTCTCTCTCTCTCTCTCTCTCTCTCTCTCTCTCTGTCGCTTTCTTGACAGAGATGCTTGTCCTGCTGGAAGCTGGGAATGCAAGCGTTTAGGAGATGCATCAGCGTGGCGGGGGTCGGGGGCCGGGGTGGGGCGGCGACCCTGAACTCGTCACGCCATGCAAATCAGACGAAGACGGCGGGGCACATATTCTCTGTCCAGGGGCGTGGGGGGCGCGTCTCCCCACTCTTCACTTTGTGCCAACTTTGTGAAGACTCCTTTATATTCGTAAACATGAGTGCTTGTACTGCTTCATGTATCCTTCCTTTAGTTTATTTACTTTACGTTCTTACTATCTCTCATTCTTGATTTTGTTTTTCTTCTTTGTCTACTTGTTCGCCTTCAGGGTCGGTGCAGGCAACATTATTTTCATCGTGTTCACTTTTTCCACATTTTTCACCACTCGTTCTGTGACTTATTTGATCACAGATTAAGTAAGCATCTTTATTATCTGGATCTGTCTGAAACACCCACGCACACACACGCACACGTACACACACACACACACACACACACACACACACACACACACACACACTGGGAGGCCATTCGTTCTTTCCCCAAATAAATCTTTCCTCTCAGCATTGCATTGTTTTCTTTATCTTGCTGGGCGGAAATTTATACCCCGACATATTCATTTCCCGCTTCAAAACAAGGCGGCCATAGCTTGCGTGACTCGGACCAATATTACTCCCGCCGCAGGACACACAACGAGGGTGAAGTGAAAAACAAAGGCATCGTATATGAGTTTCATCGCAAACACCCAACAGAAGAAGAAGAGGAAAGAAAAAAGACAATATTAGGGTTTGTAAGGAAAAGTAATTAATGTAGTAGGATAAAAAGAAAGAAAGAAAAAGTAGGCAGGTGAAGGACGGTTTATGTGGAAGTTTAATGAGGAAAAGATACAAAGAAAAAAGGTGAAAAAGAAGATTGAAAGAGATTTTGGGAGGATAATGAAAAAAGTGATGAAAAATGGAATGAAAAAGGGGAGTAAAGGAAAAAAAATGAAACATGGACACACAGAACACGAATAGGCAAGCGAGCAACCAAACAAAGAGAGAGAGAGAGAGAGAGAGAGAGAGAGAGAGAGAGAGAGAGAGAGAGAGAGAGAGAGAGAGAGAGAGAGAGAGAGAGAGAGAGAGAGAGAGAGAGAGAGAGAGAGATAAGACAAATAAAGTAAAAAAATAAAGAAAAAATAGAAAAAAAAATCATACGCAAGGGAAAAGAAAATGGCAAAAAACATATAAAAACAAAATGACGAAGGAAGAAGAAAGGGAACGAAAGAAGAAAGGAAGGAACAAAGAAAAGAAAGAAAATAAACCAAAAAAAAAAAAGAGCCTCCCTTAGTCGTACATTGGTAATAATTTTCCTATACACTTTGATTTTATGTTTTAATACTTTTCAACTTTACAACCAAACCACACACACACACACACACACACGCACACACACACACATACACACACACACACATACACACACACACACACACACACACACACACACACACATAAACAGAGTACGGAATGAAAGTTGTCAAGTATTTAGTCTCGAACCGAACATTTAGCAAGCTTTCCTCACCACCTCTTTCCTGCCTCACTACTGCTCCTTTGACTCATGGGTCCCTGAGGTGCTGGCTGCCCCATGCACACTTTTCGCCTCACTCCTGCTCCCCCCTCCCTCATCAATCCTCCTCCTCACCCTCAGCCGTCCCTCCTCCATCCATCACCCTTACCACCCCTCGCACTCCCTCCGCTACTCTTTAATTCATGTGTCCACCAGCGCAGACCAGTGCCGCAAAATCTTGGAGTCTGTAAAGTTCTCTCGCCTCTCAATATTTTTTATAATATTCTTCGATATTTTTTTTTTTATAGTTGGTTGTCTATTTTTCATTCTTTACGTATATTTCTACTTATTGTTGTTCATAACGTTATTCCCGGTTCAATAACATGTGTCACTGAAGTACGATTTCTGAATATATAATGATAAAAGGAAAAATAACACGAACATACTAATTAGCGTAAAATCGTGTTAAACAGTGCGCAGAAACTTTATGGAATATGTTTTGAAAAATGTTCGGAAACTTAATGCCGAGAGAAAAATAAGTGTCACCGTAGAGTTTTCATTAAAAAAATGTTTACCTATATGACCAGATCAGCATCGATGAAATGGTGATCGTGAGTGCAGGTGTAGGAATGTTTTCGTTTTATCGGTTGTAGAAGGTGAACTCAATCTTTTTAGTTGGTTTGCGCTATTCATTAAATAGCTGAAGGAGAGGTGATTCATCAGGACGATGCCGGCCATGTGTTTTGCTGCAATTCATCGGAAAACTTTTCGTACGAAATCACCAATATAGTTTAAGCTTTCTGAGTGTGTACTCCACTGATGTACGGCATGGGAAAAGAATACTCGTTTTAAATGGATAGCGGGGGTAAAGTTCTACCTGTGTTCCAAATTTCATGCTTTTGGAAGAATTTGCACAATCTGACCCCTGGACTATTAAGGTTAGGTTAGGTTAAGGTTCTGTTAATATTTCAACACAACTCATGAAAATTTGTGCCAAGAGGTTCTATGGCATGCTGATTATGAATCTGGAATTAGTTTTGTCATTACTATAATAATTGGATTTTTCCATTTTGTGGCCCGTAAATTCCGCCAGAATTGAGGTCGAAAAAGTTTTTTCCCATTTAACTACGTAAATATTAGCTATACAGGAAAATTGTAAAATGTGAAGTTATGGAGTGTATAATGTCTATATCATACTGTCATTGTCTTTCCAAAAACCTTATTACTTATGAAGAAAAATATAATTTTGTGAAAGAAATTAATACATAATACTTTACACTCCTACATCTATAATTACATTTAAATTCCATTTCATTATAGCACAATAAAACGACCATCTTCTGCACTTTCTTTTATATTATATACGTTTTTTGTGTAAACCCCATACATTTCGAGTTATTTCAAAATATACGATTTATGTAAAAAATTCTAAGGGTGTACCCTACAAAATTTCATGAAAATTTTCACACCTCCGAATTTCATGAAAATTGGTACAATGAGGTTTTTGGTCATGCTGAAAACGAATCTTGTCTTATTTACCTGATTAATATAATATCAAACTGCATTTCATCCTTGCTTGCCTAATAAAAATAATGAAATAACCATTATTTGACTTTACTGGCTAATGCTGGTCTCATATGACAAAAATACAAGATGAGCTACCCTAAATCTACACAATAAACGTATAAATGTCATTCAGTTTCTATATCTTGAAATGATAGAAAATTAAAACTCAATGAAACCGATTAAAAGTTATTAAAAGTACTGTTTACATTCCCACATGTCTACTTACATTCCAATTCCATTTCATAATTTTCGAGTTATTCAAAATAACATGATTTCAGCCAAAACGTGTGGATCCATATATATATATATATATATATATATATATATATATATATATATATATATATATATATATATGTATATACATACAAACAATAATCTTTATGGATCAATGCATAATGATTATATTAGTCAGTCTGCTAGAATTTCCGGCAGCAAAATCCTCCTTGGATTTCTCCTCGCAGACTGTTGAACTACCTCCTTTGGTTCAATGGTAAAGTTTCTATAAACATATATCACTATCAACGAAGATAATCGGTTGGTTGACATTGTTGACCTCAAGTAAGTTTTCACAAGTCTCAGTCTACTGATACTGGATCAAAATTGAATCAAAATCTATACGAAAAATGTGTTGTTTATATGCAGGTGCATTCTGGTGTAGATGTAAAATTTTACCGCTGTAAATATTATCGGACTCGGTTGCAATAAAATTACTTGTTTAAAATTTTTTTTGGTGACCCCGACTGAGGGACACGTGCCTCCAATGCCCCCCACCCACCCACCCCCTTGGTAAATCCACCACAGCTCCTTTGATTTTCTTTGTAATCCCCATCTCCTTCCTCTCCCTCCTGCTGCTCCTTCTGCAGCCTCTCAATACTCTCATTAATAGTCGGATTAAACACCACCTACCTGCAGCCTCCATCGACCTACATCTATCCTACCTCCTCTTCCTCTTCCTCCTGTCTTTGTACCTCTCTCTCTCTCTCTCTCTCTCTCTCTCTCTCTCTCTCTCTCTCTCTCTCTCTCTCTCTCTCTCTCTCTCTCTCTCTCTCTCTCTCAGCCATCCATTCACTTTAACACTCAACACCTTCTTTAATTTTCCACCACCCTACTTAACTCACTCACTCCCTCCTCCTCCTCCTCCTCCTCCTCCTCCTCCTCCTCCTCCTCCTCCTCCTCCTCCTCCTCCTCCTCCTCCTCTTGTTCCTCTTCTTTCTGCAGCCGTTTGAGGGACTACACTGAGGGGTCAGAAGGAACAGAGTTGAAGGAGGAGAAGCAAGAGATAAAACAGGAGGAGGAGGAGGAGGAGGAGGAGGAGGAGGAGGAGGAGGAGGAGGAGGAGGAGGAGGAGGAGGAGGAGGAGGAGGTAACACAAGGCACTTCATTCACCTTTCAATGATCTGATGACATGTTATTATTATGTCTATTGTTCCTGAATCCTAAGGAGGGGAGATGCGCCCCCCTATCATCCCCCTCCTCCTCCTTCTCTTCTTCTTCTTCTTCCTCCTCCTCCTCCTCCACTTCGTCCTCGTACTTTTTCTGTTTACGTAATTATCTCGTTTTATTCTGTAGGAAGATTGTGTTTGCTTCTTCCACGCTGAGAAAACCCTTCCTCCTCTTCCTCCTCCTCCTCCTCCTCCTTTGTTTCTTCCTCCTTCTCCTCCTTCCTCCTGATTCTGTTGCTCCACTTCCTACAAGTCTTGTTATTTTCTCTCTATCTCTCTTTCTTTCACTCTCTTTATTGTTTTCTTTCTCCCCACCTTTGCTTTTTTTCCTCCTTGTCTTCACTTTATTACACTGTTTTGCTCTCCTCCTCCTCCTCCTCTTCTTCCTCTTCCTCTTCCTCTTCCTCTTCATCTTCTTCCTCACTCGCCTATTTATCGCTTAGTTTGCTTCACTTCCTATTTTCCTCCGACGCTTCTTCCTCCTCCTCCACCTCCTCTTCCTCTTCCTCTTCCTCCTCCTCCTCGTCCTTGCCTTGATTTTACTTGCACATCATAGATTCCAGTTAATGCTGCAGCTGATAAGTATGCAAGGCAGTCTTCCCTGACGTCAATTGAGCTAAGTTTTGAAAGTATGGCGCCGGTCTCACTCACCCACTAATTATTTTCTCTTGCAATAGGATCAGGATAGCCTTTTGGTTTTTGGTGGGGGGGTTAGTGGGGGGAAAAAAGGTAATATTTTCCTCCCGTTGGCTATGGGGTCGTTTTCTTCACTCCCTCCCGGACGACCCATTTTAAGGTAAGTCGTCCAGATATTTCTGTTAACGTGCTGCTGCCTCTGACCCCTTCACCCCCCTCACCCCCCCTCCCCTCCCCATCTTCTTTTTTTCCGTAAGTGATCGTAATTTTTCCGTTTATGGTCGTACTTTTTCGTTAGTGGTCGTTACGTTCCATTTTCCTCCGCTCGTGTAATTACTGCGATACATCGTTGTTTCCCTCTCCTTCTCCTCTTCCTCCTCCTCCTCCTCTTCCACCTCCTTCTTTTACCGTTGTTTACTTTTCATCCTGTTTCGTGGGTCTTTTCCCGTTGGATCCTTAGCTTAACGGCTTCAGCGTTGGTGTAATTGCTGCATCTGCGTTATCTCTCTCTCTCTCTCTCTCTCTCTCTCTCTCTCTCTCTCTCTCTCTCTCTCTCTCTCTCTCTCTCTCTCTCTCTCTCTCTCTCTCTCTCTCCTTCATTGTCCGCTAAGGGTGATGAGGGTCTAGACATCAGCTGACATCACCATGCTCTTTGAGGCTGCGACGGAGGCACTGAAGGAAGGGGGGTGACAGGAGCCCTTGAGAGATGAAAAGTGTAAGTGTGATGCAGAGGGCGGGAGGGAGGGAGAGAGGGAGGGAGGAGGAGGAAGGAGGAGGATGGTCTGATGTTCGAGGAAGAGAGAGGAGATATAACTATTTTTTACTATTCTCTATAAGTGTATTCTATCTACTTCAGTTTTTTTTTGTCTTCTTTTATCATAACATTTTCTATTGTGTATTGCAACGACCTTCTTGGAAACTCAACCTCATCTTTTTGTACTCTATTCACATCGAAGACACACTGGAAGCGCCTCCTCTACCTCTGCCTGCTTCCACACAACCACCTGCTCTCCCTCCCTCCCTTAAGTAATACCTACAGACCACTAACACTCCACCTTCACTCTAATACTCGTTTACAATCCCACGTAACTATTGCTGCTATAATTCCTCCTTAATACCTTCAACCAAACTCCTCTTAGTACTCTCGTCCATGTACACCACCTCACTCACACCACACCTAACACTCTTTGTCACCTGTACGCCTCCTCCACACAATTCCACCCACTTCACATCCAGGGCTTTCAACATTTAATTCATTATTATTATTATTATCATTGTTATTTGTTGTCACCACTGTTCTTACATATCTCGCGGACACAAAGGGACTCACAACACAAGCTTTCCTATTCCCTGCGTCTCGTAAAGGCAGTTAAAAGGGACTGAAAACCACTCTCGCTGAAGGTTTATATTCCCACAAGACAAGAAAAAGCAAATGGGGGCTACATTTTCGTTCTTTATTTTCCATTGGGTGTATTTTGCTTGCTCTCTCCTGTTATGTTCCCTGTCTCCTCCTCTCTAGGACGCCTAGCTCCAGTTTGCGAGGAGAAGGAAACTTTGTATGAAAATGTATTCTTATTATTCTTCCTCCTCCTCCTTAACTTCGTCTTAGTAGTCTCTTCTCACTTTTCTCTCCAACTCCTCTCTTTTCCTTGCCTCTTCTCCCCTTCCGCTCTCCTCTCCTCTCCTCTCCTCCGCTCCTCGTTTGCTGTTGCTTCCTACATACCCGTCACGACCCACGCACGGAGCTTAGGATTTAGCGGCGGGTCGTTGCCTTGCTATCGCTGGCCTTCTGTACTCATCGCAAGGCTCTACTAATGACCTCAATCCCCGGGGGCCTCGCTGCAGACAGGTGGGGTCAGTGAGGCTTAACTCTGCATTATCCTCACTTATTTCCCTCTTTCCACCCTTCCAACACACGTCATCTAAGCCTCCATCCATCCAAGGCCTTCGTCACACTACACGTCTTTATTCTCCTTTTCGATACCCGGCGTCTGCATCTTCTCTCTTCCTCTTCCAACACTGACGCCACTATCTGTTTCCTGCACCACTTCCACTGTCACAACTATCTCCATTTCCTCCACTTCCACCGTCTCCACTTCTTCCTTTAAGCCCTCCCTCCCTCCCCTCCCTCCCCCTCTCACCACCGCCTCTTTCATCTCACCAAGAGGTATCGTCGTCACCACCACCATCTCCGCCTCCAACACTTCCTTGTTTCATGCGCCACTCAATACATTCTCCTTCCTCACTTCCCACACACGCACACACACGGATGCACACACACACACACACACACACACACACACACACACACACACACACACACAGACACACACACACACACACACACACTACACCTTGCACTCCTTCACGCCCACTACCCTCACCATTCCAGTTACGAAAGAGAGGCAATTAGTGTGTGTGTGTGTGTGTGTGTGTGTGTGTGTGTGTGTGTGTGTGTGTGTGTGTGTGTGTGTGTGTGTGTGTGTGTGTGTGTGTGTGTGTGTGTGTGGTGTGTGTGTGTGTGTGTGTGTGTGTGTGTGTGTGTGTGTGTGGTGTGTGTGTGTGTGTGTGTGTGTGTGTGTGTGTGTGTGTGTGTGTGTGTGTGTTGTGTGTGTGTGTGTGTGTGTGTGTGTGTGTGTGTGTGTGTGTGTGTGGTGTGTGTGTGTGTGTGTGGTGTGTGTGTGTGTGTGTGTGTGTGTGTGTGTGTGTGTGTGTGTGTGTGTGTGTGTGGTGTGTGTGTGTGTGTGTGTGTGTGTGTGTGTGTGTGTGTGTGTGTGTGTGTGTGTGTGTGTGTGTGTGTGTGTGTGTGTGTGTGTGTGTGTGGTGTGTGTGTGTGTGTGTGTGTGTGGTGTGTGTGTGTGTGTGTGTGTGTGTGTGTGTGTGTGTGTGTGTGTGTGTGTGGTGTGTGTGTGTGTGTGTGTGTGTGTGTGTGTGTGTGTGTGTGTGTGTGTGTGTGTGTGTGCGCGCGCGCGCGTGTGTAGTGACGATCCTTCCCATCATTCACTTATAGCCTTCCCTGAATGGACAAACATCCTCACATCACCACACCAACACACACCAACTCACACACCAACACACACCGTCACACACCGTCACCATCGTTACGCAGCACCACAAGCACCACCTAACACAACACTTGCAGTCATCAGGAAGAACTGGACTGACACACGTAATCATCTCGCTTAGTGGTGTTCGATATTAACATGTTCTCTAAGCAAAAAGGGAACTATTGTTGACGCATTTTTATTAAGGGGTTTCAGAATGAGGAGACAAAATCAATATCCACGGTGCTTATCCTACTAATAGGCCGTGTAAGGGAAGACCTGCTCTATGTTGACACAGTGGTGGGTGTTCAGTGTTCTCTGTTGCAATTATTTAACCATTTCTCAAGGTTGTTACGTATCAATATTATCTATTCAAGGACGTGTTTTTCTTCTTCGAGTGTAGAGGTATAGGGTGTTAAATGACAACCCTGATCAAATGACATGAATCACGTGGCTCTTTAGAATGTGTGAAATATTACTCAGATAAAATCTTCCTCCGTAAATATAGTACGTGCATAATACTGTTGTTTTGAATGTCACATAAAAACATGCCACAAGAATCCACTGGAGTATTTAGTATAAGAGGATGATATACTTTGATGTCAAGTCTAGTAAGTGAGAATTTCTAACATGGATGCCAACAAATATAGTACATTCTGTCGTGATATTTTTTCCCCCATCATTCATAGTACAATCAGACTGAGAAATGAACTACACAGCCAATCATAACATACCTCAAAGGTCACAAGGTCGCAGCACAAGTAAAGGTCACCGTCACGGCCTTACTGGGAGCTTGGACGTTCTTGCATAACAATCTGCAAGAAGGAAAAATATTGATCAACTTATCCAATCTTCATCTACATTTCAAACAGCTAAATATCACAACTTTACCATGAGCCAAACATTTTTTTTTGTAGACACTAGAGTAAAAAGTAATTGAAAAAAAAAAAATAATAAAATGTCATGAAATATATATGTTATTCGCATTTCCTACATATATTTTTTTATTTAAGAATATATTTTAATTGACAGTAAATGTACAACAGCAAAATAAATTACAAAACACTTATTTCCTACAACTGGTACGTAAACCCTTTTAATAACGTTATGAAAAAGCTTAAATGTTCCTACTTTTGAATAGAGTAAAAAAACATTATGAACAATTTTTCTCTATCACAAACAAACCTTTCCAGCAGGCGGTGCGCGGTGAGTCGGCAGCTTGTCCTTCAACCTAGGCACTCACACGCCGCCACCAACCCACCACCACACTAATAACAACACACAGAGGAGGAGTAGTAACCTGTGCCTCTACCATTATCACTACTGTTCACGGCGCTGCTTCATGCAATGCTACGTTAGGCACATTAGGCAGCACGAAGCGACTTGGGCTGCTATTATAAACTTTGCCTTGCCCAGTACAGTCCTCACAGCGCCATCAGTACAGTCTTGCAGCCCACACCGCACGCGTGATAGCAGTGGTATAAGGAATATATAGCAATAGCAGGAGAGGTAGTATTAGTAGTAGTAGTAGTCTACAATTACTACAACAACAACTACTATTACTACAAATACTATTTCTACTACTACTACTACTGCTACCACGAAGGAGAGGAAAAAGAAGAGGAAAAGGAGAAAGACAAAATTAAGGTATAAAAAGAAGAAGAAGAGAAGGATAATGAGGAGTAATAATGCTAACAAGTGCTGGGTTATTTCCTTTCAAGTGGATGAGTGAGCATGGCAGTAGGTAGGATGAGATACTTGGCTCACCTATATATAGAGCCTTGTATAACTCCCGCCGCAGAAAGACAGCGGGAGGGAGGGAGGTTGGGCGGGTAGGCGGAGAGATAGTGGAAGCCTTTTGTTACACGTGAATGCAGGTTGAAAAGCAGCCTTAAGTTATCTATCGTCCTGAGCCATGAATATTGTCAGGCATACATAATGATAGGGGAGAGAGGTGGGGTGTGTGTGTGTGTGTGTGTGTGTGTGTGTGTGTGTGTGTGTGTGTGTGTGTGTGTGTGTGTGTGTGTGTGTGTGTGTGTGTGTGTGGCCGTAATGTGTCCTTATTATCAAGATGAACTGCAATTTTTCAGCACAATTTACAAGGACAATTTTTCACTATCACCGCCACCACTGCCGCCAAGAACGTGTAAAGGATAAGATGGAGGAGGAGGAAGAGGAGGAGGAGGAGGAGGAGGAAGAGGAGGAGGAGGAGGAGGAGGAGGAGGAGGAGGAGGAGGAGGAGGAGGAGGAGGAGGAGGAGGAGGAGATAAAAAATAATGATAATAATAATAATGATAATAATAATAATAACAATAATAGTAATAACACCAACAACAACAAGGACGAAGCTGATAATGCTAATGATGAAGATGAAAAAAAACTAAACAATATAACATTACAATCACCACCACCACCACCACCACCACCACCACCACCACCACCACCACCACCACCACCACCACTAGCACCACCAACAATAACAACAACAACTAAGGGAGAAAAAGGGGGCAGCCCGGGTCAGTTATCGACCCGCTTCCTTGATTTACGAGTCCCAACATCTTGCTGAGGGAGGAACGTAGACAGACACCTTTCCCCCCCCCCTCTCCTCCTCTCTCTTTTCTCTCTCTCTCTCTCTCTCTCTCTCTCTCTCTCTCTCTCTCTCTCTCTCTCTCTCTCTCTCTCTCTCTCTCTCTCATTTTTCCTCTCTATCACCTGTTCCTTTCATTCTTACTAGCCCTCTCCTTTCTTTCCCTTCCCCCCCCCTTTATTTATCTTTTGCCTTTCCCCTCTTCTGTCCCTCCTTCCTTCCCTCCCTCTTT
>JAPQNM010000022.1:4848811-4861311 GCA_029783475.1 Metacarcinus magister
GAATGAGGAGAATGGTCGGTGGCAGGAGGGTGCCTATGTATATTTGATAGTAAAGCCGCGCTGCTCTTCATAAACTAAGCACAAGCTAAATATATACTTTGATATCGCTTCTATACCAGCTACACAAGAGTTCCTTTTGGTGTGACGCCTCTCTTAAGTTCAGGTTAAGTTGTGATCGTCTCTTGCGTGTCACGAGGCCATTCCATCTGTCTTCAGTGTATAACGGAGGTGACTGTCTCTATTATTCAAGCATACATTACTCATTTCTTCCCTTATCATAAAGTCTCGTATCCTCGGTTCAACTCGGCTTGCTCTCCCGTCACGCGAGACAAAGGGCTGCACATATACGTGTCATAACTATTCATCTCCTAAATATTATATGCACTGTATTTCTGCCTGTAGCCATGATAGAGAGTTATGTTCATTCTACTTTTTGTCATAAATGGGAGTGTAAGAATCTTCCTAACCCCATGCACCTCCTCTAGTGATTTCTGACATTTATTAAAAACTATCTTAATATTCTTTTTTCTTTACTTAACTATTTAACATTGATTACACAATTGCTTTCTTGTGTCCTAACTTTAAGCTCAGATTTGTAGTTCTTTTAATCATCTTATCTCACAACACTATAAGGCATAAATTCACCTCTTACTATCCTTTCTAATTATGTATTTATGCTACCTCTGCCTTTGAGCCACGAAAGACTACGGGTCCTGACAGACGACTACCTATTGTGATAAAGAAAAATGCGCTTCTCTGCCCATTCCTACCTTACTTTGTCAAAAAAAATTATAATGCTTCCAATCTTCTATATGATTGAAGGTATGGATTCTGCAAAGAACGGTACACAGCTGATTTTTTGGCTTTTTAGAATCGCATTCTAAACACTCCATCTAAGGCGTTTTAGTGAAACCTTAGAATTAATTTAGACACACTGAAACCCTTCCACAGTCTGACATGCATCGTTAGTTTCTAAACTACGCTGTTACTGTTACTACGTTTGTGTTGCTTCACCAAAGTTTCCAGTCTGGTCCACCAATCACTGCTGCAGTGGATGGTCACTATTCTCCTAAACGTATCTACAATGGAGATTTGTTGTCCATTTCCATTACATACTCTTCGTATTACTGATTAGTAATGCATCGAATATCAGGATCCAAACTACGTCATTTTCCCAAGGAACCTTCACGGGCATCCCATACATCACTAAACAGTGCCTGAGACGCTACTTAACTTGTGATGTTTCCATAATGGGTGAACAGAGAAGACCTAGTAGTCTTTAATGGTTCACAGCTCACATACTCCACCTGCCAACCTGACACAACCTTTCAGACAGCTACCACTCTGATTTACCTTACTGGTTGGCCTTACTGATCCGCTCCTTCACCAAAAACCTTAACTGGGAATTTCAGTTGTTGATCATTCAACATTCATGAAGATGATGGTTCTGTATGGTCACCTTTCATTCTTCTCCCCTGCCAACTGTCAGTTCTATCTATGAGCCTTGTCCACTCATCTATGCACTACGCCTCGCGTGTGTGGAAAGCTCCACTCACACAACTCAGTGCACACATTCAAACACCAAAGGTTTCATCAACTGTTATTAATTGTTTTGAGTCTCACCGTCTGTTGCAGTGTTGCATTTATTGATTCCATCTATCAACAATGTTAGCCAGTACTTTAATTCATTCACTCTCTCCACTGGCTACACTGAAACACTCTGATTATCCTTCATAGAAAGAAAAATGATCAAGACACCTCGGGAACTAAACTGAACATTTCAAGGCAGCTGCAGCCACCGAGCTTTAAAGCTTTTCTTTGTACCTTTAGTGGATTTCCTCTTTTCATAAAGGAAACAAAACGATAGTAATTTCAAAAATAAAAACAAAATATATCTCAAATAAATCAATTTCAGAAATACCGTGGCAAGCCTGACCAGATCAAAAGAGTGGAACAACACGCGAGGGACTTGTCCTGCGGTCAGCTACAAGTTTTTGCCGATCATTATGAACAAAACAAATATTCTATTTTACGTTTACATTTACGTCATGCAATTTTGTAAGCGTTTGCTGCCACGAAATATGTTTTCCGTACTTAAGACCAATAATATACTTTGCAAGGAAGTTTAGCTGATCGTGCAAAACTCCTATCTACCTTAATAATAACGGTTAAATTCTCTCCGTGGGCGCCATGCAGACTCCAGCCAGCGTAGAGGCAGCGTGCAGGCAGCGTAGAGGCAGCGAGGCAGGTTTGCCTCACATGTGGTACCCTTGACAGTCTTTATGTGGACTCAGGCCACCCTGAGCCTTGACCGCTGCGGTCAAGCTGCAAAACCTATTGAATAACAAGTGTACCAGACCACAGGTTTGAGGAGAATTTCAGTGATGCAACGATGCTTCGCTAACTTGAGGTTCACCAAGAGCGTGCAGCGGGCGAGGTTATTGTTGTACGCTGTTATCAAGCTTCACATCATCAGAGGTCAGGTCCGCCTCAGCCCACGCCAGAATCCCCGTGCTGGAACACTTGTTCTTCATGGATCCTGGGAAGACTGAGAGCAAGCCGCGACGTTCCCTGTCTGAGGTACTATCTAGTCCCTCCACCACCACCCTATCGGTCCTGCCTTGGTGTGGGAGGTGAGTGGTCTGCTGCCAGGCTGCAGCGGTAAGTGGCGGTGCACACTATATATTAATGGTGTTATGCTGCACTGTGAACACTTCATTGCCCTAATATTGGTATTGTTCATTTTGTTGATGTGCTATCATTTACCACACATTATTGGCCTTTTGTTGAATATTGCAACGCCACTAATCACCGTGGTGGTGGTGCCAGTGTACCATTGTTTGGGTATAAGGAAGGCATCGGTCCAGCCTGTTACACCTCGACTGGATGCCATCAGCCCGCTCTGAATGGCTGAGTAATGACCTATGGCTGCAGCTTTTATTGGACCATCGTTACGTATAACCTCAAAATTTTTATAGTTTATTTTCATCCCTCGCATAGTCTCTTGTCTCTTATTATATATATACATATATATATTTATATATATATATATATATATATATATATATATATATATATATATATATATATATATATATAAACACTTTAGCGAGCTCTCCCTTCCCTTGTTTTATTTCAGCTCGCTCTTGTTGTGTATTTCATGTCTGTTTTATAACAGCGCACCAGCTCTATTGAAATACTGTTGATATTTTTTTGTTTCCCTTTCCATCTCCTTTTTCTTTCGACTAACACAATTTTTCATGTTTTTTTTTCCCATACCTGCGGCACTTTCTACTGTGCTTCACTTATTCTTTTTCCACGAGGGATGAATTAGCTGTTCCTCAGGGCATTGTCTTCCTCAACTACTTGTCATGGTCATGTTTCCCTTCTGTACATTAGGCCATTTCTTCTTTCTCGCTCTCGCTCTCTCTCTCTCTCTCTCTCTCTCTCTCTCTCTCTCTCTCTCTCTCTCTCTCTCTCTCTCTCTCTCTCTCTCTCTCTCTCTCTCTCTCTCTCTCTCTCTCTCTCTCTCTCTGTGTGTGTGTGTGTGTGTGTGTGTGTGTGTGTGTGTGTGTGCTGTGTGTGTGTGTGTGTGTGTGTGTGTGTGTGTGTCTGTCTTTCTGTACAATACCAATTCGAGGCACCAAATGTTAAGTCACACTCTTTATCTAAACACTCAAGTCACCCATGCCTCCAGGGCAGTACGTTCCAGCAGCAACGGCACGAGCAGCACCCTGACCTGCACGTGGCACCCACCAGTGTGTTCACCTTTACCCAACCACAGGAGAGAGAGAGAGAGAGAGAGAGAGAGAGAGAGAGAGAGAGAGAGAGAGAGAGAGAGAGAGAGAGAGAGAGAGAGAGAGAGAGAGAGAGAGAGAGAGAGAGAGAGAGAGAGAGAGAGAGAGAGAGAGACTAGTGACTGATTGTGTTTGGCTTCCCTATTGATTGTGTTTATCTTCAATTTAGTCGCTTCTGCCTTACGAAACGATAAGGAAATGATGATGATGATGATGATAGGGGTGGTGGTACAACAGTTATTATTATGCAAAAAGCGGTACAGGTGTGGTTTCCTCGCCCAATCAAACAATGTTAAGTTATAAGTAAACAGCTATGGCGTCTGTCTCCCTACTGTCCTGTGTGCCAAGTTTCCCTTTCTTTCTCTATGTCTTTCATTCTCTTATTTTCGGTCTTTTTGTTATTCTCTTTTTCTCTTTTGTTTTTCTTCTCTCTGCATTGACTTTTATAGTTTTCTAATTATAATGCCGCTTTATCGTTATAGCGACTACTACTACTACTACTACTACTACTACTACTACTGCATGAAAGGCTGGCACTAAGGAGAGGTACTGATCTTACCTGCTACAACCACAGTGAGCTTCGTTTCCACGCCTCCACGGTACGCCATTGTAAACACTCCCAAGACACACATTTTCCCCTTCAGTTTACAGATGTTAAGTCCGCGAAACCATTTTCATTCTTTTCCATTTTACGGCCAACGAACCGCGACACTGAAATTTGGATATTAGATGTCATAAGATGCATATTGTTTCCCCCTCAGGTATTTATTTAATAACGTTGAGGTGGCAATGCGGAACAATCTTACTACGCTCGTGTAATATAACAAAACTGTAGAGAAAAAAAAAAAAAAAAAAAACCATGCCCTATGCAGATACACAATACAAAGGCAAACACAAATATTTTAAGTTATACGTCTATACACGAGGACATGGCGGCCAACACCTTCCCTTCCCTCACCCTTGAATGCTTGCCTGTTCTTTGGGTCTAATAATTACAGTCTGGTGCTTAGGTTATCAAAGTGTGGCATCAAGGTTTCATCCAAGACTGGCATGGACTGGTAGCAAGGTTATCGTGGACTGGTGATGTGGTTTACAGGAGGCAGTACAAGAGAAGCGTTTGGCCACCACCTCGGCACACACACGCCACCATGTACTACCTTATCGACCATTGGCAGGTTGATGGAGGTAGTACACATAAATAAATAAGTTTTTTTTCAAGTTTACCGACATGTATATAAAGTACGGTAAGCTATTAGTATTAATGATGCTATTACCTACTGCTACTGAATACTACTTTTTGGTTTATATACATATTTTCATGGAGAGAGAGAGAGAGAGAGAGAGAGAGAGAGAGAGAGAGAGAGAGAGAGAGAGAGAGAGAGAGAGAGAGAGAGAGAGAGAGAGAGAGAGAGAGAGAGAGAGTAGGTAAGTAGTGACGCATTACAACAAGGTCCTGGTAATTCCACTTTTCCTCTCCACAACCATTACCATAATAATATCCATTAGCTGGGTAACACCATACTTATTTATATCAAGCATCTAGTACAGTATATATGTATATATAAACATTAATAATCATCAACAATGATAATCAACGTATTACTACCTATTAATACGCACCGGTGTTTAATTAGTCGAACTTATGACTCAGGACCATCAAAACAACGGTAATGACACACTCAGCTCTTTATATCGCTGGCCTTTATGACGGTGGTATTAATACGTTCCACGCTTGGCACTATAATGCTTCGGGCCGCGGGTTGCAGAGAGTCCATAGTGGGTCAACATTATTATGGAAGCATGGAAGAGTAGCACGTTGATGGAGGCTGCACCAGATTATTGCTCCTGGCTATGAAGACTCAAGTGTTTACTTTCCTGTGTGTGTGTGTGTGTGTGTGTGTGTGTGTGTGTGTGTGTGTGTGTGTGTGTGTGTGTGTGTGTGTGTGTGTGTGTGTGTGTGTGTGTGTGTGTGTGTGTGTTTATATATACACACACACACACACACACACTTACCGCCTACCTAGGATTTTGTACGGTTTATATACATCTACGTAATAATATTGGTCTCTCTATCTATCTATCTATCTTTCTTTTTTTCTCTTTTTTTTAATGAATGCTAGTTTTTTTTCCTTCAGTAAAATTGCCATTCCTTCTGTTGCCTCAACAGGAATCAAACCCAGGCCTCCTGTGTGGCGCGGCGGGCAAGTTATATTTTTGGCTGTGTCCATGCTGGATAAATATAAGTTGCAACATAAAATCATTTTGACTGGCTCGGTGGCTCGTTCAGCTTGGCGACTGTCTCGCGTCTGGCAGGGCGGCAGCTCAATCCCGACGGGGACGGATTTTGTTAGACGGTGACCGTGCGGCCTCACCTTAGTGCTCCCTTAACAACCCTGACCCCTGCTGGCTCAGACGCCCACACCGGCGAGCTAAGACATTAACTTTTTAAATAAATGAGTAAATAATATATATATATATATATATATATATATATATATATATATATATATATATATATATATATATTCCCTGAAACACAGGGGTATAAACCTTCATTCTCCATGCATGACGCAAAGCCGCTAAAAGTGAGGAAGCATCCTGGCAACACGTCATGCGGGAATTTAATATTCCCACAAAGCAGGAACTACATTGTTCTCGTTGTTGTTCTGTAATAATTCATTATTGCATCAAATTATATTTCTGCATCTCACTTCAAGAGAAAGCAAGGTTCATTCGCTGTGCTGTGATCTTCATTTCTATAATTTTAACTATCATTATTATTATTATTAATTTTACTATTATTATTATTATCATTATTACTATTATTATCATTATCATCATTACTATTACCACCAAGTAGTTTAAGACAACACTATTTAAGAGAGTTGTTCACAAGATTGAATGCAAGTGAAGGATGAAGTGTGTGTTCTTGAGGATGAACAAAGGTTATGTCAATCAAATGTTGGGGTTTATGAAGTTATAAGAATAGATCCAGGAAAAGGCAGATATTGACAAGTAATAAAGTATCGTTTAGGGATATAAAGAAAGCGTATAAGAAGATTAACGGGAAAGTTGAATGTCCGGTATTACGGTGGAGGGCGGAGGGATGGTGAGCGCAATGTAAAGATTATACTGCAAAGTAAATAAGGCATGTGTTAGAGGGGGTAAATGTGCTAAATGCCTTGAAGCGAAGGAAAATGGGGCGTGAGTCGGTTTATTGTTTGCTGAAGACACATCCCTAAGCAGAGGTACAGTAGGGAGAAGCTGCTGAACTTTTGTCACATAGTCTTGAATGGTTTCGTTAGAAGTGGAAATATAAATTGACCGGGTGTTAGTAAGGCCATTAGGTGTGGTACAGATGGCGCCCTGGGAGGTGGAGGGATGGTTTTGGTTATTGAAACACTGGTATGGGTGGAATATAATCGCTATGTGGATGTAGACAGTGACGCAGTGGGATTGGTAGAGGAAAAGGCGAGCCATAGAACGAGCGAGGGAGTAAAGGTTTTGTGAGCTTTGAAGGGATTTGGAAAGGGCGAGGGTTATGTATGTGAAGATAAAACTGTGAATGTTTGAAGGGATTGTTGCGCCAAGTGTTGTGTAAGGCTGTAAGGCGTCACTTCTGAATTTTGTGTGAAGGAGGTATGTGTTGGATATGAAGGATTTGCAAACTTGTGTAAGGTTGATAGTTTGACAGAATGAGGAATGATTGAGTCACAGAGATGAGTGGTAGCCTGTAAAGTTTGTACGTACAGGCTGCTCGCCACGCCGCACAGTAGGCTTGGGATGTGACCTTTCTTTCGAAGGCCACGCTTGGACTCGATTCCCAGCAAGATAACATATGTGATGAGAATTTTAATGAAGGAAAAAACAACTCTTAAGCATTGACTAGTACAAGCTATAATGACATGCTTATGGTCTTCATTCACTAACAGAAAGTATTTTTTCGAGCAAGATTCCTAAATTACACAAAACTATCAATGGAAGATACGCAGCAAGCAGCGAGAATCAACCTGCATTTTGATAACTATATACACGCGCCTCAATCCACCATATCTGACGAATGAACGAAAGGAAACAAGTAACGAAGTGAACCATCCAAAGTTATGACACCGTTTGGAAACACTTACTTTATAACAATATGTAAAACTAACAACTGTCATTGGGAACATTAATACACACAAACTCACGATACATATGATATCTTATATTAACCTTAAAAAATGCGGACAAAGTCTTCACAATAGAAAACAATTAAATAACTAACGATACGAATACTGTAGTTTGGAAAAGACTAAAGAAACAATAACAAGCGACAGAATTTACAAAGTTGTATAAAACAAACTTTTTAATGGCACACAATACATACTCTCTCCTCTGTTTCTCATAAACAATAGTGAGGAAGATGTAAGGAAAGAAATAAACTGTGTGTGTGTGTGTGTGTGGTGTCTATTTATAATATTACTTCAGTCAGTTAGTTGATTACCACACCATCGAACACAAGGTTGGCTCGCCAAACATGCGCACAACAAATGGTGTCCTGTGGCCATGTTAATATATACACTTCCTTACACACATCGTTCCAAGGAAAACACAACTCAACGTTGCGCCAAAAGGTTCTTCAGCTGACACAGTTTCGCGATAAAGAAACGTAACGTTCCAGCACGCAGTACAGGAAGCACATCAAGTGCAAATAACTGGAAATGGCGCTGGGCCGAGTATGTTACTTTGGAACATGCAGATTCGCGTGACGACGAGCTGGGAGGGTGAGCGTAGCGACACACTTTCCCGCTCACCTTGTGTAGCCAGTGACCACCCCACTCAGGTTCAATTTCATCACGTGTATGTGCATGCAAAGCGACTCTCGCCTCTCGCATCACGTCGCGTGCGTGTCCGGGGTGGCGGCACCCATGTCACCTTTTTAATGATGCAACCTTGAGTGAATATTTACATTGGACACTTCACGACCATGACATCATGAAAAATTTTATATATATATATATATATATATATATATATATATATATATATATATATATATATATACACACACACACACATACATGGAAAATAATCTCTCATTAACACTAAATAAGCAAGTTTATAATCAGTGCATTTAACCAGTTCTAATATACAAGTTTGGATAGAAATCTTGAGTCTTACCAAGGCAATATAAGAAGAGTTAATGTCCTCGCCTTTCATCCACCAAGGCGTGTGTTCGAACTCTACTCAGGTCGCTAAAGATTTTTCCCCAACAGGGAGTGGTAGCTGTCCCCCTTGAGCAAGAGGATGGGGGTGTGTGACGTGTGAGAGGTCTCAGCCTTACCCATAAATTTCTCCTTATCATTTTTATCACACTTGCATGTTTTCTAAGGTATATTTTTCATCCATTAATCTCCAAATTGCATGAATTATGGAAAGTGGAGCATACAATTTCAGAAGAAAAAAATGTGACTAGGCAGAAGGCATTTTAGTGCCATGAAGGCGTGAATTAGGCGGCACGGCACACCAGTACACTAGCGCCGCCCCACGCTCACCTCGCCTGCTGCCCCGCCATAAAGCTCTTAATTGACGATGAAAAATCACAGGGCACTTAGATTTCTTTTTCCTTCACACATTTTCTTCTCTAAGCATATGAATGTTGCCTTGGTACGGGCGACGCCACTGCTGACACCAGAAATTGCCAGGTGAAGCACGGTGAAGCGTGACAGCCGGAGGAGGAGGAGGAGGAGGAGGAGGAGGAGGAGGAGGAGGAGGAGGAGGAGGAGGAGGAGGAGGAGGAGGAGGAAGGTAGCGTTATCAAAGAGGACAGAGGATATGCAATGTATCTGGGAAGTGGAAACAAGAGATTACCCCCACGAAAAAAAACAATTGGAGATCAAAAGGGGACAGGAGAGCCACGGGATTATTAGTCTTAAGGGAACACTACTAGGGCACTGAGGGGTTAGGGAGGCATAACAAGGGAGTCAGGGGGGAGGGCGGTCAGGGGAAGGGAGGAACATGTAGGAAGAGGCATGTAACAGCTCGTGACCAAATGCATGAGGGAACACGTGCCTTATTCTATCACAGCAGCCCAAGTTGACCTCGGCCTTCATTCCTGCAGAAGCCTGAGGTGCCTACGTTATTTGTACCGTAACGAGTCATCACGAAGGAGCCTGACATGCCATGAACCAAGGATACTTAAGCTGTAAATAAGGTCAATGAGGCGCAGGCTACTCCACACTTGTCCTTAGGTGTGGGTTAGTGGTGATAAGGACGAGACACGCACCGCACCCACTAACCAGGAAGTCGGGGAGGAGTGCGTACTGTACTACATGGAAGGGCAATTTGAGATGATGATACAAAATTGCCCTCGCTGCCTTTAACAAACACGACATATGAATATAACTTAGTGATGATATCCCCTGAACTTCACATTATTTTTATTATCATTATTATTATTATTATTATTATTATTATTATTATTATTATTATTATTATTATTATTATTATCATCATCATCATCACTATTGCATTGCCTGGGTTACGTTACTCTCACACACTTCATTACTACGTTCACTACAATACACTTTTTTTTTTTTTTCATGTGCGTCACAGTGCGCTTCTTATGACCCTGAGATATGAGGATTCATAATACCTGGCTTAGCTACAGCTCACTGGCTTCGTATTCCCTGCGCGTGGCTCAAGGCGACAGAAAGGAGGGAAGACGAAGCGTTGGAACCATCTCTCCCTCCCTCCCCACCCCCACCCCCACCACCACGAACATTAGTAATCACGAAGAAATATAAAAGCAGCACAAGGTGGCGTTTTCATTCTTTTTCTTTTATTATTTTGATATTTCCTTCTCTTATTAATTTTCCTGGTTTTTTCTTCTTCTTAGATTTCACTTTTGTGTGTGTGCACCATAATACCGAGTAAGAAAAATGACTACAAAAGCAGATAACAATGATAAAAGTATTGATGATAATATTAATAGTAATAATAATGATAAAATAATAATAATGATAATTGCTATGAGTTGCTCAGGCCTCGTTTATCGCCAGTGAAATACAAAATGACCGGTTGAAATTTCGAAACCTAGGAGAGATTAAGCTTGAATATTTAATGTTTTTTTCTGTAGGATGAGGAAAGCGAGGATGACGCAAAATACCTTGTGTTTACCCATCAGTAGGAAATGGCAGAAGGAGAGTGAAGAAATTATACCTCCATTTATATTATCATCTTATAAATAGGGAAGGCGTGGGGGAAACTATGAATAATAATACGCACTACGTATGTGATTGCCTTACAACCTATCGTGACTAGGGACATTTACGATCCACAAGACAACACCCACAACAGTAGTAGAAGTAGTAGCAACAGTAGAAAGTAGGAATGGCAAATAAAACATCACTACTAAACACACAATAAGGTAACAAAGCGTCCCTGATCAGCTTAAGGACTAATGCCTTGCCATCTCCTATAGCTATTCCGCGCCTCTCTAATATCAATCCAAGGGAGATGTTAGGCCTCGGCTCATGCCCGTCTCGTCTCGCCTCTTGTCACCCTCCCGTGCTGATGGAGGCTCTAGGGATTTGCGTGTACCACCGTGATGCTCCCTTGTTGCCTGCCCATCAGGACACCTCTGCACCTGGTCTCGGTAATGCGCGCCTCAGCATAAACCTATTTGACGCCACTCCTGATTGGTGTGGATGGAGGCAGCCCTGCTTGGAGACCATGGCTGTTGCAATAATCGCTGCCACTGAACTGATGATGCTCGGTTATTGTTGTGTAACCAGCTATTAAGCACCAGCTGTTGCCAAGTGACTGGGGAGCAAAGCCTTAGTGTCAGGTGGGCGGGCTGTGGCCACAAGCATCACAGTGTTTCCTTGCTGTTATCGTTCAGGAGCTCATCTGCTGCTGCTGCTGGTTTAGGCTACCTCCCACTTATCATTGTGGTAACTGTTCGACGCAGGTTATCGATGGTGGTGGTGGTGATGATGATGATGATGATGACCTAACCTAACCTAACCTAACCTAACCTAACCTAACCTAGTACTGCCGCTACTTATTACAACGACTTAATAACGACAGTGATATTCAAGACGACCATAACGATATAAAAGTACGTGCATCGCCTAAGACAAACAGGCACGTGAAGCTCCGTACTGGCCAGGCACACACCCATCGTATGTCCCTTTACAACTGTCTCACCACGCTGTCATAAAGGAGGAGCTCAGGACCAATGTATTGAATGGCAGGACAGTGGGTGAGGCTTATCATCTCCACACATCCACGTTGAGGAGAACAAGCCATAGCATCGAACCTGCAACAGTCTCTCGTCACCAATGCTCTGTCACCACTCCGCCACGTGCCTTCCTGCAGTGGGTATAATCTAAGGTCGCGTTGAGCCTCAAGGTCACGCCTCAGCAGCACTCTTAATACCTTGGAGTGGCACGAGGCAAGGTTATTGTTACCTGGTGGACAGAAGGTGAAGTGAAGTGAGCCGTGTTCCAGGAAAGCTACAGAAGCCAGCCCCAAGTGATACCTGTAATTAGTGCTAAGGGTGTGTATTGTGCTGATTGTGCAACACCTGAGAGAGAGAGAGAGAGAGAGAGAGAGAGAGAGAGAGAGAGAGAGAGAGAGAGAGAGAGAGAGAGAGAAAGAGAGAAAGAGAGAGAGAGGGGGGGAGGACGAGAGGGCAGATGGATGAGACTCGATTAGCTT
>JAPQNM010000022.1:4866311-4877348 GCA_029783475.1 Metacarcinus magister
GGAAGAAAGTAATTTAAAAAAAAGTAAAATTCACTATTTATTAGTACTAGTGAAAATATTCATAATGACAGTAGTAGATTTTAATCAGGTCTATCAGATGCTGCAATGATATTTCAAATATTTCTAATAGCTTTCGAGAAAATGAGGAGGAATGTCATGTTTTTATATAAATATATAGTTTAATTTTACTGCGTAATTATTAGTCATAGAACAAATATTCATAATGTCAGTTTTACAGTTTAATTAGGTCTATCAGATGCTGCAGTGATATTTTCAATATCTCTAATAGCTTTCGAGAAAATGAGGAGGAAAATCATGTTTTTATATAAATATTAAGTTTCATTTTACTGCGTAATTATTAGTCATAGAACAAATATTCATAATGAGAGTTGTACAATTTAATTAGGTGTATCAGATGCTGCAATGATATTTCCAATATCTCTAATAGCTTTCGAGAAAATGAGGGGGAAATTCATGTTTTTATATAAAAATTAAGTTTCCTTTTACTGCGTAATTATTAGTCATAGAACAAATATTAATAATGACAGTTGTACAGTTTAATTAGGTGTATTAGATGCAGCAATGATATTTCCAATATCTCTAATAGCTTTCGAGAAAATGAGGAGGAAAGTCATGTTTTTATATAAATATTAAGTTTCATTTTACTGCGTAATTATTAGTCATAGAACAAATATTCATAATGAGAGTTGTACAGTTTAATTAGGTATATCAGATGCTGCAATTATATTTCCAATATCTCTAATAGCTTTCGAGAAAATGACGAGGAAAGTTATGTTTTTATATAAAAATACGGTTTTATTTTATTGCGTAATTATTAGTCATAGAACAAATATTCATAATATCAGTTGTACAGTTGAATTAGGTGTATCAGATGATGCAATGATATTTCCAATATCTCTAATAGCTTTCGAGAAAACGAGGAAGAAAGTAATTTTAAAAAAAGTAAAATTCACTATTTATTAGTCATAAAACAAATATTCATAATGAGAGTTGTACAGTTTAATTAGGTGTATCAGATGCTGCAATTATATTTCCAATATCTCTAATAGCTTTCGAGAAAATGACGAGGAAAGTTATGTTTTTATATAAAAATACGGTTTTATTTTATTGCGTAATTATTAGTCATAGAACAAATATTCATAATATCAGTTGTACAGTTGAATTAGGTGTATCAGATGATGCAATGATATTTCCAATATCTCTAATAGCTTTTGAGAAAACGAGGAAGAAAGTAATTTAAAAAAAAGTAAAATTCAGTATTTATTAGTACTAGTGAAAATATTCATAATGATAGTAGTAGATTTTAATCAGGTCTATCAGATGCTGCAATGATATTTCAAATATCTCTAATAGCTTTTGAGAAAATGAGAAGGAATGTCATGTTTTTATATAAATATATAGTTTCATTTTACTGCGTAATTATTAGTCATAGAACAAATATTCATAATGTCAGTTTTACAGTTTAATTAGGTCTATCAGATGCTGCAGTGATATTTTCAATATCTCTAATAGCTTTCGAGAAAATGAGGAAGAAAATCAGTGTTTTTATATAAATATTAAGTTTCATTTTACTGAGTAATTATTAGTCATAGAAAAAATATTCATAATGAGAGTTGTACAGTTTAATTAGGTGTATCAGATGCTGCAATGATATTTCCAATATCTCTAATAGCTTTCGAGAATATGTGAGGGAAATTCATGTTTTTATATAAAAATTAAGTTTCATTTTACTGCGTAATTATTAGTCATAGAACAAATATTCATAATGACAGTTGTACAGTTTAATTAGGTGAATCAGATGCTGCAATGATATTTCCAATATTTCTAATAGATTTCGGGAAAATGAGGAGGAAAGTCATGTTTTTATATAAATATAAAGTTTCATTTTACTGCGTTATTATTAGTCATAGAACAAATATTCATAATATCAGTTGTAAAGTTTAATTAGGTGTATCAAATGCTGCAATGATATTTCCAATATCTTTAATAGCTTTCGAGAAAATGAGGAAATTCATGTTTTTATATAAATATTAAGTTTCATTTTTCTGCGTAATTATTAGTCATAGAACAAATATTCATAATGACAGTTGTACAGTTTAATTAGGTGTATCAGATGCTGCAATCATATTTCCAATATCTCTTATAGCTTTCGGGAAAATGAGGAGGAAATTCATGTTTTTAAATATATATTAAGTTTCATTTTACTGCGTAATTATTAGTCATAGAAAAAATATTCATAATATCAGTTGTACAGTTTAATTAGTTGTATCAGCTGCTGCAATGATATTTCCAATATCTCTAATAGCTTTCGAGAAAATGAGGAGGAAAGTCATGTTTTTATATAAATATTAAGTTTCATTTTACTGCGTAATTATTAGTCATAGAACAAATATTCATAATGAGAGTTGTACAGTTTAATTAGGTATATCAGATGCTGCAATTATATTTCCAATATCTCTAATAGCTTTCGAGAAAATGACGAGGAAAGTTATGTTTTTATATAAAAATACGGTTTTATTTTATTGCGTAATTATTAGTCATTGAACAAATATTCATAATATCAGTTGTACAGTTGAATTAGGTGTATCAGATGATGCAATGATATTTCCAATATCTCTAATAGCTTTCGAGAAAACGAGGAAGAAAGTAATTTAAAAAAAAGTAAAATTCACTATTTATTAGTACTAGTGAAAATATTCATAATGACAGTAGTAGATTTTAATCAGGTCTATCAGATGCTGCAATGATATTTCAAATATTTCTAATAGCTTTCGAGAAAATGAGGAGGAATGTCATGTTTTTATATAAATATATAGTTTAATTTTACTGCGTAATTATTAGTCATAGAACAAATATTCATAATGTCAGTTTTACAGTTTAATTAGGTCTATCAGATGCTGCAGTGATATTTTCAATATCTCTAATAGCTTTCGAGAAAATGAGGAGGAAAATCATGTTTTTATATAAATATTAAGTTTCATTTTACTGCGTAATTATTAGTCATAGAACAAATATTCATAATGAGAGTTGTACAATTTAATTAGGTGTATCAGATGCTGCAATGATATTTCCAATATCTCTAATAGCTTTCGAGAAAATGAGGGGGAAATTCATGTTTTTATATAAAAATTAAGTTTCCTTTTACTGCGTAATTATTAGTCATAGAACAAATATTCATAATGACAGTTGTACAGTTTAATTAGGTGTATTAGATGCAGCAATGATATTTCCAATATCTCTAATAGCTTTCGAGAAAATGAGGACGAAAGTCATGTTTTTATATAAATATTAAGTTTCATTTTACTGCGTAATTATTAGTCATAGAACAAATATTCATAATGAGAGTTGTACAGTTTAATTAGGTATATCAGATGCTGCAATTATATTTCCAATATCTCTAATAGCTTTCGAGAAAATGACGAGGAAAGTTATGTTTTTATATAAAAATACGGTTTTATTTTATTGCGCAATTATTAGTCATAGAACAAATATTCATAATATCAGTTGTACAGTTGAATTAGGTGTATCAGATGATGCAATGATATTTCCAATATCTCTAATAGCTTTCGAGAAAACGAGGAAGAAAGTAATTTAAAAAAAAGTAAAATTCACTATTTATTAGTCATAAAACAAATATTCATAATGAGAGTTGTACAGCTTAATTAGGTGTATCAGATGCTGCAATTATATTTCCAATATCTCTAATAACTTTCGTGAAAATGACGAGGAAAGTTATGTTTTTATATAAAAATACGGTTTTATTTTATTGCGTAATTATTAGTCATAGAACAAATATTCATAATATCAGTTGTACAGTTTGAATTAGGTGTATCAGATGATGCAATGATATTTCCAATATCTCTAATAGCTTTTCGAGAAAACGAGGAAGAAAGTAATTTAAAAAAAAGTAAAATTTCACTATTTATTAGTACTATGAAAATATTCATAATGATAGTAGTAGATTTTAATCAGGTCTATCAGATGCTGCAATGATATTTCAAATATCTCTAATAGCTTTTGAGAAAATGAGAAGGAATGTCATGTTTTTATATAAATATATAGTTTCATTTTACTGCGTAATTATTAGTCATAGAACAAATATTCATAATGTCAGTTTTACAGTTTAATTAGGTCTATCAGATGCTGCAGTGATATTTTCAATATCTCTAATAGCTTTCGAGAAAATGAGGAAGAAAATCATGTTTTTATATAAATATTAAGTTTCATTTTACTGAGTAATTATTAGTCATAGAAAAAATATTCATAATGAGAGTTGTACAGTTTAATTAGGTGTATCAGATGCTGCAATGATATTTCCAATATCTCTAATAGCTTTCGAGAATATGTGAGGGAAATTCATGTTTTTATATAAAAATTAAGTTTCATTTTACTGCGTAATTATTAGTCATAGAACAAATATTCATAATGACAGTTGTACAGTTTAATTAGGTGAATCAGATGCTGCAATGATATTTCCAATATTTCTAATAGATTTCGGGAAAATGAGGAGGAAAGTCATGTTTTTATATAAATATAAAGTTTCATTTTACTGCGTTATTATTAGTCATAGAACAAATATTCATAATATCAGTTGTAAAGTTTAATTAGGTGTATCAATGCTGCAATGATATTTCCAATATCTTTAATAGCTTTCGAGAAAATGAGGAAATTCATGTTTTTATATAAATATTAAGTTTCATTTTTCTGCGTAATTATTAGTCATAGAACAAATATTCATAATGACAGTTGTACAGTTTAATTAGGTGTATCAGATGCTGCAATCATATTTCCAATATCTCTTATAGCTTTCGGGAAAATGAGGAGGAAATTCATGTTTTTAAATATATATTAAGTTTCATTTTACTGCGTAATTATTAGTCATAGAAAAAAATATTCATAATATCAGTTGTACAGTTTAATTAGTTGTATCAGCTGCTGCAATGATATTTCCAATATCTCTAATAGCTTTCGAGAAAATGAGGAGGAAATTCATGTTTTTAAATAAATATTAAGTTTCATTTTACTTCGTAATTATTAGTCATAGAAAAAATATTCATAATATCAGTTCTACAGTTTAATTAGTTGTATCAGCTGCTGCAACGATATTTCCAATATCTCTAATAGCTTTCGAGAAAATGAGGAGGAAAGTCATGTTTTTATATAAATATTAAGTTTCATTTTACTGCGTAATTATTAGTCATAGAACAAATATTCATAATGAGAGTTGTACAGTTTAATTAGGTATATCAGATGCTGCAATTATATTTCCAATATCTCTAATAGCTTTCGAGAAAATAACGAGGAAAGTTATGTTTTTATATAAAAATACGGTTTTATTTTATTGCGTAATTATTAGTCATAGAACAAATATTCATAATATCAGTTGTACAGTTGAATTAGGTGTATCAGATGATGCAATGATATTTCCAATATCTCTAATAGCTTTCGAGAAAACGAGGAAGAAAGTAATTTAAAAAAAAGTAAAATTCACTATTTATTAGTCATAAAACAAATATTCATAATGAGAGTTGTACAGTTTAATTAGGTGTATCAGATGCTGCAATTATATTTCCAATATCTCTAATAGCTTTCGAGAAAATGACGAGGAAAGTTATGTTTTTATATAAAAATACGGTTTTATTTTATTGCGTAATTATTAGTCATAGAACAAATATTCATAATATCAGTTGTACAGTTGAATTAGGTGTATCAGATGATGCAATGATATTTCCAATATCTCTAATAGCTTTTGAGAAAACGAGGAAGAAAGTAATTTAAAAAAAAGTAAAATTCACTATTTATTAGTACTAGTGAAAATATTCATAATGATAGTAGTAGATTTTAATCAGGTCTATCAGATGCTGCAATGATATTTCAAATATCTCTAATAGCTTTTGAGAAAATGAGAAGGAATGTCATGTTTTTATATAAATATATAGTTTCATTTTACTGCGTAATTATTAGTCATAGAACAAATATTCATAATGTCAGTTTTACAGTTTAATTAGGTCTATCAGATGCTGCAGTGATATTTTCAATATCTCTAATAGCTTTCGAGAAAATGAGGAAGAAAATCATGTTTTTATATAAATATTAAGTTTCATTTTACTGAGTAATTATTAGTCATAGAAAAAATATTCATAATGAGAGTTGTACAGTTTAATTAGGTGTATCAGATGCTGCAATGATATTTCCAATATCTCTAATAGCTTTCGAGAATATGTGAGGGAAATTCATGTTTTTATATAAAAATTAAGTTTCATTTTACTGTGTAATTATTAGTCATAGAACAAATATTCATAATGACAGTTGTACAGTTTAATTAGGTGAATCAGATGCTGCAATGATATTTCCAATATTTCTAATAGATTTCGGGAAAATGAGGAGGAAAGTCATGTTTTTATATAAATATAAAGTTTCATTTTACTGCGTTATTATTAGTCATAGAACAAATATTCATAATATCAGTTGTAAAGTTTAATTAGGTGTATCAAATGCTGCAATGATATTTCCAATATCTTTAATAGCTTTCGAGAAAATGAGGAAATTCATGTTTTTATATAAATATTAAGTTTCATTTTTCTGCGTAATTATTAGTCATAGAACAAATATTCATAATGACAGTTGTACAGTTTAATTAGGTGTATCAGATGCTGCAATCATATTTCCAATATCTCTTATAGCTTTCGGGAAAATGAGGAGGAAATTCATGTTTTTAAATATATATTAAGTTTCATTTTACTGCGTAATTATTAGTCATAGAAAAAATATTCATAATATCAGTTGTACAGTTTAATTAGTTGTATCAGCTGCTGCAATGATATTTCCAATATCTCTAATAGCTTTCGAGAAAATGAGGAGGAAAGTCATGTTTTTATATAAATATTAAGTTTCATTTTACTGCGTAATTATTAGTCATAGAACAAATATTCATAATGAGAGTTGTACAGTTTAATTAGGTATATCAGATGCTGCAATTATATTTCCAATATCTCTAATAGCTTTCGAGAAAATGACGAGGAAAGTTATGTTTTTATATAAAAATACGGTTTTATTTTATTGCGTAATTATTAGTCATTGAACAAATATTCATAATATCAGTTGTACAGTTGAATTAGGTGTATCAGATGATGCAATGATATTTCCAATATCTCTAATAGCTTTCGAGAAAACGAGGAAGAAAGTAATTTAAAAAAAAGTAAAATTCACTATTTATTAGTACTAGTGAAAATATTCATAATGACAGTAGTAGATTTTAATCAGGTCTATCAGATGCTGCAATGATATTTCAAATATTTCTAATAGCTTTCGAGAAAATGAGGAGGAATGTCATGTTTTTATATAAATATATAGTTTAATTTTACTGCGTAATTATTAGTCATAGAACAAATATTCATAATGTCAGTTTTACAGTTTAATTAGGTCTATCAGATGCTGTAGTGATATTTTCAATATCTCTAATAGCTTTCGAGAAAATGAGGAGGAAAATCATGTTTTTATATAAATATTAAGTTTCATTTTACTGCGTAATTATTAGTCATAGAACAAATATTCATAATGAGAGTTGTACAATTTAATTAGGTGTATCAGATGCTGCAATGATATATCCAATATCTCTAATAGCTTTCGAGAAAATGAGGGGGAAATTCATGTTTTTATATAAAAATTAAGTTTCCTTTTACTGCGTAATTATTAGTCATAGAACAAATATTAATAATGACAGTTGTACAGTTTAATTAGGTGTATTAGATGCAGCAATGATATTTCCAATATCTCTAATAGCTTTCGAGAAAATGAGGACGAAAGTCATGTTTTTATATAAATATTAAGTTTCATTTTACTGCGTAATTATTAGCCATAGAACAAATATTCATAATATCAGTTGTAAAGTTTAATTAGGTGTATCATATGCTGCAATGATATTTCCAATATCTTTAATAGCTTACGAGAAAATGAGGAAATTCATGTTTTTATATAAATATTAAGTTTCATTTTTCTGCGTAATTATTAGTCATAGAAAAAATATTCATAATGACAGTTGTACAGTTTAATTAGGTGTATCAGATGCTGCAGTCATATTTCCAATATCTCTTATAGCTTTCGGGAAAATGAGGAGGAAATTCATGTTTTTAAATAAATATTAAGTTTCATTTTACTGCGTAATTATTAGTCATAGAAAAAATATTCATAATATCAGTTCTACAGTTTAATTAGGTGTATCAGCTGCTGCAATGATATTTCCAATATCTCTAATAGCTTTCGAGAAAATGAGGAGGAAATTCATGTTTTTATATAAATATTAAGTTTCATTTTACTGCGTAATTATTAGCTATTCATATGAGGTACATTAGTATATCTGCAATATATTTCAAATCTCTAAAGCTTTCGGAAAATGACGAGTTATGTTTTTTATATACGTTTTATTTTATGCGAATTAGTCATGCATTCATATCAGTTGTCATGATCGTGCAATGATATTTCCAATATCTCTAATAGCTTTCGAGAAAACGAGGAAGAAAGTAATTTAAAAAAAAGTAAAATTCACTATTTATTAGTCATAGAAAAAATATTCATAATGACAGTTGTACAGTTTAATTAGGTGTATCAGATGCTGCAATGATATTTCCAATATCTCTAATAGCTTTCGAGAAAATGACGAGGAAAGTTATGTTTTCTATATAAATATAAGTTTTATTTTACTGCGTAATTATTAGTCATAGAACAAATATTCATAATATCAGTTGTACAGTTAATTAGGTGTATCAGATGCTGCAATGATATTTCCAATATCTCTAATAGCTTTCGAGAAAATGAGGAGGAAAGTCATGTTTTATATAAATATTAAGTTTCATTTTACTGCGTAATTATTAGTCATAGAACAAATATTCATAATGAGAGTTGTACAGTTTAATTAGGTGTATCAGATGCTGCAATTATATTTCCAATATCTCTAATAGCTTTCGAGAAAATGACGAGGAAAGTCATGTTTTTATATAAAAATACGGTTTTATTTTATTGCGTAATTATTAGTCATAGAACAAATATTCATAATATCAGTTGTACAGTTTAATTAGGTGTATCAGATGATGCAATGATATTTCCAATATCTCTAATAGCTTTCGAGAAAATGAGGAGGAAAGTCATGTTTTTATATAAATATAAGTTTCATTTTACTGCGTATTATTAGTCATAGAACAAATATTCATAATGACAGTTGTACAGTTTAATTAGGTCTATCAGATGCTGCAATTATATTTCCAATATCTCTAATAGCTTTCGAGAAAATGACGAGGAAAGTTATGTTTTTATATAAATATACGGTTTTATTTTATTGCGTAATTATTAGTCATAGAACAAATATTCATAATATCAGTTGTACAGTTTGAATTAGGTGTATCAGATGCTGCAATGATATTTCCAATATCTCTAATAGCTTTCGAGAAAACGAGGAAGAAAGTCATGTTTTTAAAAAAATTAAGTTTCATTTCACTCGTATTATTAGTCATAGAAACAAATATTCATAATGAGAGTTGTACAGTTTAATTAGGTTTATCAGATGCTGCAATGATATTTCCAATATCTCTAATAGCTTTCGAGAAAATGACGAGGAAAGTTATGTTTTTATATAAAAATACGGTTTTATTTTACTGCGTAATTATTAGTCATAGAACAAATATTCATAATATCAGTTGTACAGTTGAATTAGGTGTATCAGATGATGCAATGATATTTCCAATATCTCTAATAGCTTTCGAGAAAACGAGGAAGAAAGTAGTTTTTAAAAAAAAGTAAAATTCACTATTTATTAGTACTAGTGAAAATATTCATAATGATCAGTAGTAGATTTTAATCAGGTCTATCAGATGCTGCAATGATATTTCCAATATCTCTAATAGCTTTCGAGAAAATGAGGAGGAATGTCATGTTTTTATATAAATATATAGTTTCATTTTACTGCGTAATTATTAGTCATAGAACAAATATTCATAATGTCAGTTTTACAGTTTAATTAGGTCTATCAGATGCTGCAGTGATATTTTCAATATCTCTAATAGCTTTCGAGAAAATGAGGAGGAAAATCATGTTTTTATATAAATATTAAGTTTCATTTTACTGCGTAATTATTAGTCATAGAAACTATATTCATAATGACAGTTGTACAGTTTAATTAGGTGTATCAGATGCTGCAATGATATTTCCAATATCTCTAATAGCTTTCGAGAAAATGGGAGGAAAGTCATGTTTTTATATAAAAATTAAGTTTCATTTTACTGCGTAATTATTAGTCATAGAACAAATATTCATAATGACAGTTGTACAGTTTAATTAGGTGTATCAGATGCTGCAATGATATTTCCAATATCTCTAATAGCTTTCGGGAAAATGAGGAGGAAAGTCATGTTTTTATATAAATATAAGTTTCATTTTACTGCGTATTATTAGTCATAGAACAAATATTCATAATATCAGTTGTACAGTTTAATTAGGTGTATCAGATGCTGCAATGATATTTCCAATATCTCTAATAGCTTTCGAGAAAATGAGGAGGAAATTCATGTTTTTATATAAATATTAAGTTTCATTTTACTGCGTAATTATTAGTCATAGAACAAATATTCATAATGATCAGTTGTACAGTTTAATTAGGTGTATCAGATGCTGCAATGATATTTCCAATATCTCTAATAGCTTTCGAGAAAATGAGGAGGAAAGTCATGTTTTTATATAAATATTAAGTTTCATTTTACTGCGTAATTATTAGTCATAGAACAAATATTCATAATATCAGTTTGTACAGTTTAATTAGGTGTATCAGATGCTGCAATGATATTTCCAATATCTCTAATAGCTTTCGAGAAAATGAGGAGGAAAGTCATGTTTTTATATAAATATTAAGTTTCATTTTACTGCGTAATTATTAGTCATAGAACAAATATTCATAATGACAGTTGTACAGTTTAATTAGGTGTATCAGATGCTGCAATGATATTTCCAATATCTCTAATAGCTTTCGAG